>OY288267.1:24734289-25103323 GCA_958450335.1 Hibiscus tridactylites | reverse complement strand
TGAGCAGAAATCCACACTTTTGTAGATTAAGTATATTCGAGATACAAAAGCGCGAGCATCACATCGCCCTTGAAGAAAGGAACAATACCACATGTATTGAATGGGCGGAGGCTGTTAACTTTCTACATTCATCTCAATATTGTCTGTAATTTTGTACTTGCATCTCCGTTTATTTGATCAACGAGGCATTAAACGTCAAATTAATAGAGGCAATGTTTATTTTATTAGTTTATATTTTTTTTTATAAATTCTAAGTGTGTCATATTTGAGTCCCCTTAATCGACATTTATTTCATTCTCTCTAACATTAACAATAACATATATTAAATTGTGTATTTCTTCTCTCAAAATTTTGCTTCGCCCTATGGTAAACACATGCCACTTACATCAAACACACTTGTGTTTGACTCCCCAAAGTCAATTTGCTTGCATTTATTTTCTTTCTCCAATCAGGTGACACGTATTACCGCCTGATTGGATGAGAAAAATAAATTTACTAAATTAAATATAAATAGCTAAAATCCTTCAATAAGGTAGTGACACATGTCACCACCCAATTAAATAATTGTTATATTTTATTAAATTAAAATTAAAATCAAATTAATAAAATGTGTAAATAGCAGGGGCCAAATATGTAATTATACAAAATTTTGTTAACTACCACGCCACTCACTCCAATAGATTTTAACGATAGGTGATTTGATTAATATCATTTAAATAGTTAAGCGGTTATAATGACATTGGAAGTATAATGATCATATTGACACTAACCCTATAATTAAGTGGTCATTTGAGTAGTTTACCCAAAATATAAATGGTTTATATTAAAATTAAATCTCCTCAGAAATAAACCCATCAACTCAATCAAGTAGCTCTGCACATGCACCACTTAAATCATTTCCATCCCGTGATTTTCCAACATTTTCTTCTCGCATTAGTGCCATCCACAACCATGAAGTGGAATGGAATATAATGAGTGGGGTTTTTTTAAGTTCAGAAAACGGCAAGCTAGGTGATGTATATCTCTGGTTAACAAAGGATCCCACCTCGGGCAGCATATATCATATAATCAACACAAATGGAACCTATTCTATATTCTTATCCTTCTTAGCATGATGCTTCAACCAGTAAAATTAATACAATTAATACAATGCGTCAAAAAGAATTATAAATCTTACATCAATTGTTTCCTTGAAGTCATTTACTTTTAATGATTTGAGTTTATTTTATGGGCAAAATTAATACAATTAAATTACTTTGAAGGTAAATTTGATATAATTAATTGACTTTACAGGTAAAACTGATACAATTAAAATAGAATATTATTGATTTGAATTTACTTCGAGCAAACCTTACCCCTTAAGTCATTTTTATCGACTAAAATTAATAAATTTAATCGATTGTGCAATTTGAGAGTAAATCACCGAATCATTCCATATCTCCCTATTTCTTTCTCCACCTTTGCTTCTTCCCATTTTTCTCTTTCTCATCTTATGGAATTTACGTTCCAAATTTATTTTGTAAATATGCCTTTTTTTTGTATTTTTTATGTTTTTTTTATCTGTGTTCGGCATTTTTGACTGCTCCTTTTGACAATATGATTTTCAAAGCTTAAATATGCATTGTCTCCTGCTTTTCTAAGGGTGCATTGTTGTGAGACTTTCGTTCTCCTGGTGTTTGCTTTCTTTGGTATTTGACTCTCTTGTTTATGTGCTATTGGCGTATCATACTCTTTTCCTCCAATTAAGCTTAAGGAAGTTTTTAACGAGGCACACATTTCACCACATTATTGTATGATTTTCGCTTGAATAATATCATATGGCTGTTGATAAAAAAAACAAGTAATAAATATATTGGTAAAACACATTAAACTCTAACACCCAACATCCAGGCATAAGAGCGCAACCACCACAAACCAAACAAAGGCATAAAGCCTCCTCAACGCACAGCCCCATACCAGCACCACGCTCCTGCTACCAAATCCCCGAAAGCAACTTCACACACAAGCTTGAAACACCAAGCCTCTGATCACCCCCTCCTTAGCCAAAGCATCGACAAATTCGTTAGCCTTGTGGTAAACATGATGAAAACTAACACTTCGAAGACCGCGACATGTATGATCGAATATTTCCCACAGATGCCACGACCTCTTCTGAACTTGCATCACCTAACCCAAAACAATCCTTGCATCTATCGGAGCATTGAGAGTCAAGAAACAAAGATAATGCAAATTCAATCGTGCGTAACTCGGCCTCATTTGACTTTATACAACCAAAAAGCTCAGAGAAAATTGTCAAAATCTTTCCATGCTCATTACGTAACACCCCGCCAAAATCCGCCGGACTCAGCTTACCGCAAGTAGGTCAATCAACATTAAATTTCAATGCCCCACAAGTAGGTGGTACCCAACACGAGCGGAGGTCGACTCATATATAGAACTACACAAACTTGGACAACTCCACCACGTTGCTTCACTTATGTTGACACTCTTTCTAAGAGCCTTCATCCAATAGAACGCCCTCAACTTAATCAAGAAACATAATTCCTCTTGCGGCACCCGCTTACTTGTTGGGTTTTTTGTTTATAAATATTTTCAATTTTCTTATAAAAATGACAGACGTTTTTGTCTGTTTTCATAACACACTTTAATCTTGCGTTTTTATTATTTTTTTCAATATTAGATTTATTATGTCCTCATTAATTGATAATTATTTAGTTATTTTATTTGATTTACCTGTGCTTTTGAAAGGCTAGAGTAATAACATTCACGTATTTATTTATTCATTTTGGTAAGCACTGGCGTTTTCCCTTCGAGTATCAAAACCAATATTTTCAATAGTTTAAAATGCCAATGTCTGCATTACACAATGCAAGAAGAAAAAATGTATTATTTTAGCCTGGATTTGGATGACCTACTTTGTCATATAAAAATCCCTTGTTTCTTTTTGTATCTTATTTATATTCTAATATTAAAAAATTAAATTTTAAACTCTAATTTTAATTTCTAAATCCTAAATTCTAACCCCTAAACTCTAAAAACTAAACATTATCCCTTACACTCTAAACCCTATTTCTAAATTTTAACAACTAAACCCTAAACTCTAAAACTACACTCTAAACCCTAATATTAAATTCTAACATTAGACCCTAAACTTAACTTTTTAGTATAGAGACATAAATAGGGCATAAAGATGAGTAGAAAATTTGTATTTCACTTTGGCATATAATAGAATAAATAAACAAGATCAGAAACTCTACTAGTAAGAGTGGGTTGAATAATCCCAGGACCTCATTCCTTATTCTACCAGCAGAAATTTGCTGATTATAGCACAAAAACCCCATTTGTTGAAAGCAACGTCACTCTTGGTTGCACTCATTCAGACGAAAAAGAAAATTTTAAAACCTCTGGCCACATATAACTTCAAGAATCCATGGTATAGAATCATATACACACCACCAATCAATTCTACAATAATTATTTTATTTTTTTTTATTTTAAGTGAAACTATGCTTTGTCTTTGCAATTGCATGCATATAAATATGCACCCATACAATCCTTTGCTACACAGATTTCATTGGGTCCATAAAACCACAAGTGAGGGAAGAGCCCATCTTTGAAGAAAAATGATAGGGTGGGAGGATGTTTACAAGGTGGTTGTAGCTATGGTGCCTCTTTATGTTGCACTCATGTTAGGGTACGGTTCAGTGAAGTGGTGGGGGATATTCACCCCGGAGCAGTGCGATGCTATAAACCGCCTCGTCTGCTACTTCACCCTCCCACTCTTTGTTGTCGAATTCACTTGTCATATCGATCCTTTCGAAATGAATTACCGGTTTATAGCAGCCGACACCATATCCAAGCTTGTCATCGTGGCGGTTCTAGCCTTTTGGGCCAAGTGTAGCAGCAAAGGGAGCTATTGTTGGTCCATCACCAGCTTCTCTTTGTCCACTTTAACTAATGCTTTGGTGGTAGGGGTGCCTTTGATGAAAGCCATGTATGGACAAACCGGGGTTGATCTTGTTGTCCAGTCATCCGTCGTTCAGGCCATCGTCTGGCTGACGGTTTTGCTGTTTGTGTTGGAGTTCCGGAGGTCGGGAGTTTCCATTGCAGCAAAAGATGGTGGTGGTAATGGGAAAGAGAAAGATGTAGAGGGGAACACAAATAGCGATGGTGGGGAGAGCGACAAACCTTCTTTCTGGTATTTGATGAAAGTTGTGGGGATGAAACTGGCCATGAATCCTAACTCCTATGCTTGTGTTATTGGCCTTGCTTGGGCTTTTGTTTCAAACAGGTTTTTTATTTTATTTTCTTCTTCTTAATGTTAGGGACTTTATTTAGTGATATACATATTTTAATTTTAACTATAACACACATTAATATATATATATATATTGATTTTTAAAGGATTAATTCTAATTTTTCATGATTTTGTAGGTGGCATCTTGAGATGCCAAGCGTTATAGATGGATCAATATTGATTATGTCAAAGGGTGGAACTGGCACTGCCATGTTTAGCATGGGTGAGACTATATGCATACTTATTATTATTATTATTATTATTAGTATTATATAAAAACTAAATCTATAATAATGTATAATACTAAAATATAAATTATTAAAAAAATTGTTAAATACTTTTTTTGAAAAAACAACTAAGTTGTATATGTTTAAAATTTTAATAAAATTATATAATTATTAAATATTAAATTAAAAATAGTTTAGATATTAAAAAAAGGACAAACCTAAAATGAGCTTGAATTAATTATTTACAGAACGATTTGGTCAAAACTCGAGGTTATTTTTCAAGTGTGATTAAGGTTGAACAAACATAAAATAAGTGGATATAGTTCGTAGTTTGTAAGCTCCCTTTAAAACATATATGTTAAAAGAAATATATATTGAAATCATCATTATCAAATAGGAAGTTTTGTAAAAAAATATATATGAAAATGACAATGCATATTGACAATTATGCTTAGGCCCGTCTCAAAAAGATATGGACATCGGAATTTATCCCGACTTTACATGACCATACAAAATATTATCTAACTCACATACAAATCCTTCTAATTTAATTATACACAAAGAATTGATCCTCTAAACAGAAAATTGCCCGTTCCTTAAAAGAATATTGTTCATCTACCTCTCTTAAAAGATACCCATCCTTTTTTTTCCCGAAGGACTAATTCCTCTTAAAAAAATCCATCACTTTTAAAAATTTATATTGCCAAAAGGGACAGATAATATTACATGTACATTGCTATGGTTAGACTATATAACCACTTCAAATACAAGTGTTTTGGGTAATTTGAGCTTTGAAAATGAAAAATGTATATTTTTACGTGGTATTTATTAATCTGTTTTGGTGTGGGATGCAGGAACATTCATGGCACTGCAAGAGAAAATAGTAGCATGTGGAACAAATCTGACAATATTTGCAATGGTCTTGAAGTTCATAGCGGGACCAGCGGCCATGGCTATTGGCGCCATTATCGTGGGATTGCACGGTGATGTCTTACGCGTCGCCATCATTCAGGTTGCTTTTGCTTTCCTTTTATCTTCGATGTGTTGCCTCATATATTGCTTTGCATGCATGCCCAATATAAACCCTTTTGAATTTAGGCACTTAATGGACATTTTCTAATTTCCAGGGCGGAGCCAAAAAAAAATTAGATTGCGGTGTCGGCATTCTGGGCGTCAACTCATATTTTACTAAAAGCGAATAGAGTCAAATAATGAGTGTCAATTTTAGAGGTGTCACCCCTTGATTCAGCCAATTTTCTTTTTTCATTTTGTAAACTACTAATAGGATTAGAATAAGTAACATGTTTTATGATAATTATTCAAATAATGAAATAGAATTACAATATGAATTAGATTATAATCATTTTAAATTATATATCATTAAACTTACAATTTAAGAAATAAAAAATAAATTAATTGAAATCTATATCCTCTAATTCAAGGAAAAAATCACATAGGAATTTCAATGTGATTTATTTTAATGTTACAAACGTTTGACCCCTGGTCTTCGTAAGTAAGAGTTCAAACAGTCTACCAATAAATAACATAGCTGTTAGCTTTATCTAAAACAGTTAATCATAAGTATTTAACTAAAGCAGTTGGTGTCCATAAAAAAATTAAAGTATAATAGAGAATATATGGGCGTGGCTAAATGCTAATCAATTAGAGTATAGGTTTAATGTTTAGTGTTAAATTTTCAGGCAGCAATACCACAATCAATTACTTCCTTCATCTTTGCCAAGGAATATGGAGTGCATGCTGACGTTCTTAGCACTGCGTAAGACAAATATTTTCCAACTGGCTTAAATATATTGCATAATTATCTCTCTCTCTCTTTTTTAAAAAAAAAGTAATTGATTAAAGATTATTTACATTATTTTCTGTTTTTTTTTTTCTTTTGCAGAGTGATCTTTGGCACCATTGTTTCATTACCGGTGTTAGTCGCATATTATGCAATTTTGGAGTTTGTAAATTAATCCCCCCAGCATTTAAGATGGACTCAAGGACTTTAGCTTTTCATTTTCCTCTCCTTTTTTATTTTTAATATCTTGCTTTTTGATGATCAATTGTAACTCTAAATCATAATTTGTTTACAGAAATTAGATTAAGTAACGTTTGTACCATCCTTGAAAAAATAATGAGGATATATACAACTAATCGAGTTTAATTACTCGTTTGCTATTCTTATGACTTTGTGCTCATGCTCTTCTTTATTTCATTTCAATTTATCTTATCAAGATTAGGGTGTAAAAAATTGATCCGACCTAAAAATTTTACTGAAATTGATTTGAGTTCGAACTGATTGTGACTCGAGGTGATGATGACCCGAACTCGACCAAGTCTACTTGATGTTGACACGAACTCAAGTTGGACCCGGCGATTTTGGATCCAAACCGATCTGCACCAAACTTGAAAAAGACACGAACCTGAATTGAACCCGATGATGTGATAACTGAACTCGATCTACACTCAACCTGATATGAACCTAAACCCGAAAGTAACTCGGTAAATATCTAATATCACCTGACTTAAAATGACCCGAGGTCCGATTTTACTCTACCTGTTATAAACTCGACTTGTTGTTGATCAAGACCTATAAATGACCAGACTTATTATTGATCCGACATATAAATGAGTAAAGTAAGTGATACCTTTTGTATTGAGTTTAGCCCCAAAAACTCTTAATTGTTTGGGGGCAGAAATTACTCACGCAATCTGAAATTTAAATTTTTTTATAAACAAAAACTCTTAAATGTTTGGGAGGAAAATTACCACCCAGACTAAAATTCAACTTTTTAATTTTTTTCTCATATATCCTAATCCCTACATTCTCATTTCCAAACTATATAATCATAAACTCTATACTCTAAATCTTAACCTCAAACTTTATATATACCCCTAAAAATATATTATAATCATTATTATTAAAATTAAAAATGTTGTTGTTATTATTTTTAAAATAAATATAATTTGTTTTTTACTTGTTTATTATTATTATTATTATTATTATTATTATTATTATTATTATTATTATTATTATTATTATTATTATTATTATTATTATTATTATTATTATTATTATTATTATTATTATCGAACACATAGCTTAATTAACTGTAACTCTGTTAATTGATAGAGCATACATTTTTATTTAAGGAGATATACTATTGATTTATATTCAATACACTGGCGATGTAAATAAAAAGTTTTCACAAGTGCAATAGTTTTAAGACTTAAGGGTTAGGTGTAGGGGGTTAGAATTTAAGATCTAGGGTTATAATTTAGTGTTTAAGTTTTATGGTAATATGATTAAGGATTTAAGTTTTAACCTATAAATCGATACCGAAATTCTTACAATTCTTGTAAAAATTTTGATTGCGCCTCATTTAACCTCATTTACGTCACATCACCCTAAAATTTCTTATGCAAACCAATGTTCGTACCTAGACATGAAAAAAAAGAAAAAGAGTGTTCAGAAATATTTTGATCAACCAGTCAGTCCTAATACAACGAAAGAAATAATCGATACAAGCACAATATGCACACACACAATTTACAAAACGAGAACTAGACATCCGATCCCCCAATGGCAATGCGAAAAATAACATTGCTATATATAGTATTGTTGCGGAATACGGTCGTCGGATAGAGCAAAAACGTAACTGATAATTTGAGAAAATAATAATGAAGATAAAAGAGACACAGATTTTACGTGGAAAACCCCTAAATAATATAGGGTAAAAATCACGGACAAAGGTAGAAGAATTTCACTATGAGAAAATAGAAATTACAACTTCTCTCAATCTAACAAGGAGAAAACAATGACAATTCTCTCTTGATAAGAAAGGAGAAAACAACTCTATGAAAACTCTCTAATTTCTCTAGTATTGAGAGGATGTTAGAATGATTTGGGATGATAGGAATGGCAAATGGCTAAGCTATTTATAGTTGAGCTTCAAGGACTAACTTGTAAATAACTTAAACTTAAGGACCAAATGAATGATTATACCATACCAAAATTTCAACCAAAGTCTGCAACAAGGTTGAAATTTTTTTCACCTACACCAAGCGGTGCATTAATGCACCGAAAATGTATTGACTTTCAACAATCTCCCACTTGAAGATTTGATTGGAACAATCATATCTTCACTCCATTCTTTCAACCTTGTATCATTCATGTTGCTTACGTCTCTAACAAGCCACAAGAGGATCGACACCAAGTAAACTTATCAGTGTTGATTGCTTTTGTCATGAAATCTGCTATGTTGTCATCGGTATGGATCTTCTGCATATTTATCGTCCCTTCTTCCACTTTCTCACGAATGAAGTGGTATTGGACCCGAATGTGTTTTGTTCTCGAGTGAAAAGCAGGATTCCTTGCAAGATGCAAGGCGCTCTGACTGTCACAAAATAAAGAGACATTCTCTTGTTTGTGCCCGAGCTCCTCCAATAGCATTTTCAACCATATTGCTTCTTTACTGGCTTGTGTAGCTGCTACATATTATGCCTCCGTTGTTGACGTAGCCACAACCGATTGCAGTTTTGAAACCCAGCTTACAGCTCCACCAGCAACTGTAAACACATACCCTGTTGTAGATTTACTTTTATCCAAATCTCCTGCATAGTCAGAATCGACATACCCGCTGATAAGAAAGTCTAATCCCCCGTAACATAATGCAACATTTAAGGTCCCTTTGATGTATCTTAGGATCTTTTTCACAGCATTCCAATGCTCTCTGCCTGGATTCGCCATGTACCAACTAACCACTCTCACTGCTTGTGCAATGTCTGGTCTTGTACAAATCATAGCAAACATTAAACTTCCCACTGCTAATGCATACGGTACTCGAGACATCTTCCTCATCTCTTCTTCACTGCTAGGACTCATACTGGAGGATAATTTAAAGTTTATAGGAAGAGGGGTAAAAATTGGCTTACAATCTTGCATGTTGAATCGTGACAAGATCTTTTTCAAGTAATTCTTTTGTGAAAGCCAAATCTTTCTACTACTTCTATCTCGGTGAATTTGCATCCCTAGAATCTTGTTTGCTGGTCCCAAGTCCTTCATTTCAAATTCCCTAGCCAGTCGTGCCTTTAATTCTTCAATATGATCTTTGTTAGGGCCTGCAACCAACATGTCATCTACATACAACAACAATATAACAAAATCGTTTTCACCAAACCTCTTGAAGTAAGCACAAGGGTCTGCACTAAGTCTGTTGTATCCAAGGTTCATGATGAAGGAGTCAAATCTCTTGTACCAACACCTCGGCGCCTGCTTTAAACCGTACAGAGATTTGTTCAACCTACAAACCAAGTTCTTCTTTTCTTTTTCTTCAAAACCTTCAGGCTGGAGCATGTAAATCTCTTCTTCAAGATCTCCATGAAGAAAAGCTGTTTTAACATCTAGCTGCTCTAGATGTAAATTCAATGTAGCATACATTTCCAGGACAACTCGAACCGTTGTTAGTCGAACCACAGGAGAAAAGATTTCATTGAAATCAATGCCTTCTTTCTGAGCATATCCTTTGACCACCAGTCTTGCACGATACCTCTCCACTTGATCGTCACCGTTTCTCTTGATTTTGAAGACCCATTTGTTACCAATTGGCTTCCTTCCTTGTGGTAGCGGCACAAGTTCCCATGTATTATTTTTATGAAGGGCTTCGATTTCTTCTTGCATTGCCGCCATCCACTGCGAAACATCTGAGTTGTTCATTGCCTCCTCGAATGTTGATGGCTCACCGTCCTTTGTTAAAAGGCAGTATGCAACATTACCTTCTATAACATATTCTGAGTGTCAATTGGGGCGTCTTCTCACACGATCTGATTGACGAGTTGTTGGAGCTTCAGAATTCTCTGGTTCTGGTTCCTCGAGCTCTGGTTCTGCTTCAGAACAATCTCTCTGTTCAAACTCATTTTAAACATGTATCTGTGTAGTCTCTGGCTTTTCTTTATCAGTGTTATCCTCTTCTTCTTTTCTTTGCAGCTTATCTTCTACAAAAATAACATCCCTGCTGATAATCACTTTGCGGGCAGTGGGATCCCACAAGCGATACCCCTTTACTCCATCAGCATACCCCAAGAATTTACATTTTCTGGATTTTGGATCCAACTTTGAAATTTCTTGGGCATTGTACATCACGTACACAATACTTCCAAATATATGGAGGTTTGAATATTCAACTGGTTTACCAGTCTACATCTCCATCGGTGTCTTCAACTCAATTGCAGTTGATGGAGCCCGATTCACCAAATAACATACGGTATTGACTGCTTCTGCCCAGAAAGCTTTCTCTAGTCCTGCAGCTCTCAACATTGCCCGTGTTCTTTCTAACAGAGTTTTATTCATCCGCTCTGCCACTCCATTTTGTTGAGGAGTGTATACTGTTGTGAACTGTCTTTTGATGCCTTCTTTTCTGCAGAAGTCATCAAATTCATCACTTGTATATTCACCTCCATTATATGATCTGAAACACTTGATTTTATTTCCAGAATCAAGTTCCACCCGCGCTTTGAAAACTTTGAAGGTTGAAAACACATCTGCCTTCCTCTTGATAAGATACACCCAACATCTCCTAGAGTAGTCATCAATGAACGAGACAAAATGCTTTGCTCCGCCTAGGGATGTAACAGGTGCTTGCCATACATCAGAATGAACCAATTCTAGAACAGCCTTGCCTCTAGAATTTGATGTGTTGAATTTTAATCGATGCTGCTTACTTGTAATACAATGTTCACACAAAGGAAGTGATACCTTTGTTAAACCCGGAAGTAGCTTTTGCTCCACAAGGACTTTCATTCCTTGTTCTGACATGTGTCCAAGTTTCTGATGCCATAACATGGTAGAATCTGAACTACATGAGGCAACAAAGGCTTCTGCTTCTAGCAAGGTCTCTCCCTTCAGCATGTACAAATTTGCCGCTATCTTTTCACCTTTCATCACCACAAGCGCTCCATGGAACACCTTCATGATTCCTTTCTGTGTTTCAATCTTGCTTGCATTATTATCCAACAATCCGTAGGATAATAAGTTTTTCTTCAAGCCTTTCACGTGCTGCACATCTCGAACAACTTTGATTGTCCCGTCATACATCTTCAATTTGATGGTTCCAACGCCAACAATCTCCAAGGCATGATCATTGCAGCTGTACACAGATCCTCCTGAGATAGGTTCATAATTATAGAACCATTCTCTTCTTGAGGTCATGTGATATGTGGCTCCCGAGTCAATAAGTCATATGTCTGCAAATCTTTTTCTACCTTCCATGACTGTTAATGCTTCACAACAGAGAGCATCTCCATCATCTGAAGTGTTTGCCATATTTCCTTGAGGATTAGAGTTTTTAGGTAAACTCCAACAATCCTTCTTCATGTGACCCTTCTTTCCGCAGTTGTAACACTTTAAATTCTTCTTACTCCTTGACTTTGATCTACCATGATTGTGACTGCTACTTTGGCCACGTTCTGTTGATCTTCCTCTCATCACCGTTATGGCCTCTGCTTGTTGCAGATTTCCTTGTCTATCTTCCTTGTTCTTGCGCCGATTTTCTTCTTTCAGAACAGCAGCTGCAACGTCATCGAAGACTAGATCATTGGTAAGGTTGTTGTTTGTCAAGTTGATGATGAGTTGATCATACGAATCAGGTAGACTTTGAAGCAGAAGTTCAGCACGTTCTTGTGACTCTATTTTATAGCTTAAGGATGTAAGTTGAGAAAATAGAGTATTCAACGTGTTTAAGTGCTCTGTCACTGAAGTAGATTCTGACATCCTAAGAGTGTACAATTTCCTCTTAAGGAAAATTTTATTGTGCAACGATTTGGCCTCGTATAATTTTGTGAGGTGATCCCAAATCTCCTTGGCTGTCTTCTTCTCCTCGATGCTTGATAGTACTTCATCTGCTAATGCTAGATGAAGGTCTGCAATAGCGTTCTCGTCCATCTCATTCCATTTTTTATTATCCGTAAAATCTGCCAGCCTTTCGCTGATAGCCGCTAGACATCCGTTTTTTCTTAGGATGACCTTTATCTTCAATTTCCACAGTGAGAAATTTCTCCCATTGAACTTTTCAATATCAAATTTCGTTGCCATAGCTTCTATTTCAGATAGCTCCCACTATTTCACTTTTTTGACGTGAATAGTGTCCACTACCTTCAATGAATGAGTAATATCTAACTTACTTTCTTATGATGGAGGATCCACTTTTCAGTGGCAACCAACAGAGAATACGGTAAGTAGATATACGCACCCAAATTAGGCTCTGATACCAATTGTTGCGGAATACGGTCGTCGAATAGAGCAAAAACGCAACTGATAATTTGAGAAAATAATAATGAAGATAAAAGAGACACAGATTTTATGTGGAAAACCCCTAAATAATATAGGGTAAAAAACCACGGACAAAGGTAGAAGAATTTCACTATGAGAAAATAGAAATTACAACTTCTCTCAATCTAACAAGGAGAAAACAATGACAATTCTCTCTTGATAAGAAAGGAGAAAACAACTCTATGAAAACTCTCTAATTTCTCTAGTATTGGGAGGATGTTAGAATGATTTGGGATGATAGGAATGACAAATGGCTAAGCTATTTATAGTTGAGCTTCAAGGACCAACTTGTAAATAACTTAAACTTAAGGACCAAATGAATGATTATACCATACCAAAATTTCAACCAAAGTCTGCAACAAGGTTGAAATTTTTTCACCTACACCAAGCGGTGCATTAATGCACCGAAAATGTATCGACTTTCAACAAGTATAAGATCCACTTATACAGTGTAAGAATTTTTAAGTTTTACACGTTTTTTAGATCGTTAGATGGGTGAAATGGATTACTGAGATTAATTTCCTACTTTTTTTTTTCAAGTGATAATCTTCACATATCTTACTGTTAATCTCAACCATTAATTTCACCCATCCAACGATTTAAAAAACATATAAAACGTCAAACACAGTATAAATGGATCATATCCCTATATATACAGTGTAAGCAGATCATATATATATATACATTAAACGAATAATATTAATAAGTGATTATTTAATAAACACAAAAATATTACAAAGGAATAATTTATATAATTTAATCACAACTGGTCGAATTAATCCATTTAAAATAAAGGGTAAACTATACTAATGACCACCGAACTATGGGGTTAGTGTCGATTTGACTACTATATTTTCAATTGTGTTAAATATACCACATAACTATCTAATTGGTTCCAATGTAACCACCTGTTGTTAAATCCTAACGGAAAGATGATGTGGCAGTTAAAAACAAATTAGTATAATTACACATTTAATCCCTATTACTTAGGCATTCTATCAATTTAGTCCTAATTTTTATTTAATAAAACAATTAATTATTTAATTAAATGATGCCACGTGTCACCACTTTATTGGAAGATTTTATCTATTTATATTTGAGTTAATAATTTTATTTTACCCTCCAATGAGGTGGTGACACGTGGGAAAGAAAATAAATTATACTCTATAATAAGAGTAGTAGGGTTTGAACCAAGGATCTCTTGGTGAAAGGTGTGCCTATTTACCATCAAGCTAAACACACATTTATGTTTTGTTGTACAACATTTATTATTTATTCTTAGTTGCGGTTTGCTTCAGCTTGCTCCAGATCAGCAATATACATTGCCAAGTTCTTCCGCTGACACAAGTTCTCATCATAGTTCGTTGCATCTAACTGACGTGGGTGGAGCTGATATACCCGGGAAACGTGGTGAGCTTGTTGTGCTGCGTAATAACACTAGTGGCTTTTCAAAGAATGCTAGGTCGGAAAATCTCCATGCCGGAAGTTCAGGGAAATTCGAAGTTGATACCATGAACAATATAAATTTAGCTCGGAGTCAACATTCTTTGATTGGCAGGCAGAAAATAGCCAAAAACCGTAAGAGAATCGAAAGAATTTGGTTGGAGGTTCTCGAGAATATCCAAGCCAATAGTCTGAAAGAGTTTTTGTATCAAGAAGGAGAACTGATATCAGTCAGTTTCGGTGCAGGTATGGCCTAGTTAAAGAACATAGAAAAACTTGCCGAGGCTGAAGTTACTGATGCCAAAAGACTTGTCAGGAAGTTATTAGCCAACAGATTTCGTAGTATTCTAAGTGGATTCTGGCATTCTTGAATGTTTTTTTGTTGTTGTTGCTTACTGTACATCTGCATAAGTGTTTTGCAAGTCTCATTAACTCCTCGTTAAAAAACAGCTTTTTGTGTTGCTTGTAATCATCAGTAGTAATCTAATAAAAGTTGTTCTTATAGATTCTGCAATGATGCTGTGGCATTCTTGTTTAGAATTACAGTTCGTATACAAAATTAATGATGCAATTGCAGTTACATTAGCTAATATTTGCTATCGCAATTAATGCTTATGTTAATAATAACATGGATTGTTTTGAAAGCATATGCCATGCTTGCACATGGGAAAGGCATGAAAACACAAAAATGGCATGTGAGCAGTGGCAATCAAGCTTTTGTCAGCCGCCATTATGGGACAGAGGGGATAGTGATAGATGAAAGTTCCTTCTCCATTTGCTTGTCCTTTTTCCAGCACTGTCTTTCTCTGATAATAAGTTTTTAAATCATAAAAATCAGTTTAATGTTGTGTTTAAGTGAGATAACATGCAAGTTTAGAGCAGTAAATATCACCTCGCTCATGCCTTTCTCATTTTACTGGCCACGGTTTTTTTAGCACCGGACAAGATCCGACTCCACTAATACAAAAATTGTAAGGGTAAATAATAAATGTTGTACAAGAAATCACAAATGTGTGTTTGGCTTGATGATAAATATCACCACTTCATTGGAGGGTAAAATAAAATTATTAACTCAAATATAAATAGTTAAAGTCCTCCAATGAAGTAGTGACACGTGTCATCACTTAATTAAATAATTAATTGTTTTATTAAATAAAAATTAGGACTAAATTGATAGAATGCCTAAGTAATAGGGATTAAATGTGTAATTATACCAATTTGTTTTTAACTGCCACATCATCTTTCCGTTAGGATTTAACGGTAGGTGGCTACGTTAGAACCAATTAAATAGTTATGTGGTATATTTAACACAATTGAAAATATAGTGGTCAAATCGACACCAACCCCATAGTTCGATGGTCATTAGTATAGTTTACCCTAAAATAAAATACTTTAATTTTGGTCCATTTTGAAAGCGACCAATAAAAACAATTAATCACGATTTTAACTTTGTTTGTCGCGTTTACATGATTTTAATTAACTTAATAACAAAAATAACATTCATCGATTATATGTTATGTTTGATTAGAGAACTCAATACGTGATTTGCACATTCAGAAAATGTCAAAGGCTTAGGAGGTCTTCCTGCACTAGCAGATTTTTTCGGTAAACTTATGGCAGGCAGCCTATATTTTTTGGTTTCAATAGACTCTTTACGAGCGTTGTTTCTATCTACTATTATCTAAAAATATTCATGTTATTATCTTTTAGAATTATGACTAAATTAATATAATATATAAATGTTAAGAGCTAAATTTATTATTTTTTAAAAGTAAAAAATCTCATTAAACAACCTCTCTAAACTTAAGCAGGGAAAAAGAGTGTCCATTTTTTTTGATACAAAAGAGTTGGATATACCTATAGACCTCGTAAAAACTCCCTAAACTTAAATGAGAAAAAAAATATCTATCATAATACCAATACAAAGAACAAGGCGAGCAAAACCTCGTCTACATAAGCCTAATCACAAAACTACCATAGCCATGGCTCTAAATACCATGGAACAAGCGACACAAGCAACCCCTTAACCACCGGGATCAATATGCCACTGAGCCTCAACACCATTGCTTAAGTGTTGTTCGGCTTCCACCTCCAAATCCCCTCGCAAGCACATGCCACGACCCGTGGCAACCAACGCCATCATAAGTAGAGGAGGCTCCAAGTAAGTCGACCCAGCAAGGCCTCCATCCCGACTTAAGGACGTAAATTTATCGGTAACACCATTATTCTCCTGCTTGACATGATTTATCATAATTGATCGGTAACTAGGAACAGGGCCGTTTCTGAGATTTTTGTGGCCTATGGGCAAATCAAAATTTTGGGCCCTAATAACAACAACTAAAAATAATAATTTTAAAAACATGTAAAATAAATTAATTTGCTTGTAAATTATATTTTTTATTACAATAAAAATAATCTAATAAATACATTAAAATTCAAATGAAAAACATCAATAAATTTTATTAAACATCCAACTACTCATACAAAACAATTTTTACGAGCACTTTTAGATGCAAAATCACTAATAATAGTGTCTACATCAATATGTTCTAACATATTTTTCTCAATACATAAAATGGCTAGACCATTCAACCTTTCTTGCGACATTGACGACCTCAAGTAAGTTTTCAACAATTTTAATTTCGAAAAACTTCTTTCGGCAGATGCAACAGTCACCGACATAGTTAAGAGGATTCGATAAGCAATTGAAACATTTGGATAACAATCCGATACTTTGACAAACTTTAGAATTTCAAGTGCCGACATTATCTCATTTGGCAAAGTCATTTGCAAGACTTTCAATTCTGAAAAGAGATCATATGCATCAACATCAGAAAAATCGTTGTGAGAAAAAATATTTTTAAAGTTTATGCAAGATTTTTGTAATTCAATATTACCTAAAGATTTTAACATTTTGGAATTAAATAAAAATCCAAAAATATTGTTAAATAACTTTAATTGTTCAATTCTAGTTTTTAAAGAAGTTATAGCCAAATCAACAATCACAAAAAAATAATTGACTCTAAAAGATTCTTCGGGTGATTGTACTTCATCATCATCATCATTTTCGTCAAATTGTCTTTTTCTAAACACATGGCGTTTTGTTGGAAATATTGGTTCTATATTCATACCAATTGCAAGTGTTTTCGCAATATCCATACAAGACTCAAACCCTTCAATTCTATATTTCTCAAAAAATAGTATTACACCTTTCACTTCACTAACTGTAGTTCCAATGCACATAGATTTAGATTGCAATTTCTTACTCACCTTGTTAATAATAAATAAAATCTCATACCAAATCACCAAGCTAAGTAAGAACTCAAAACTTGCAAGAGAATTAGCTAAACTTTCCGCTTCACTTTTTGTTTTGGCATCTTCACTACTAGAATTGTACAAAATCGATAAAGCTAATTTTATTTGAGGTGCTTGAAACCTAATAGCTTTAATGCTCTTTATTCGACTCTCCCATTGAGTATTACACAAAGATTTAACTGTAAAGTCTTTAACATTATCAACTAAAATTTTCCATTTTTTGGTAGAACTTGCAAATAATGTGTATATGCGTTGCACAATTCCAAAAAAAGAAATAGCTTTCACACAAGAATGTGCCATATCCGATAAAGTGAGATTAAGACTATGACAAGCACATGGCATATATAAAGCCCTTGGATTTATTTCAAGTAGCCTCTTTTGAACTCATTGGTGTTTTCCTTTCATATTAAAACCATTATCATAACTTTGACCTCTAATATCATTAACATCTAAATCAAGTGACTTACATGCATTTAATAATTCATTAAAAAGCCCTAATCCGGATGTATCATTTACATTTAAGAACTCCAAAAAAAATTCATCTATTTTTATTTCATTACTTGACACATTAACGCATCGTACTATCAAACTTATTTGTTCTTGATGGCTCACATCTGGGGTACAATCAAGGATAACAGAAAAATATTTTGACTCTTTAATGATATTTATTATAGAAGTTCTAACACTATGTGCCAAAAGAGAAATTAATTCATTTTGAATTTTAGGACCAAGGTAGTGATAGTGAATTTCTTGACTTTGGATACGTCTAACATGATCTTGCATTACTAAATCAAATTCGGCTATCATTTCAATTAAACTTAAAAAATTACCATTACCATCGTCATAAAGTTTTCCACTAGATCCACGAAAAGCTAAATTATTTTTGGCAAGACATTTCACAACGGATATTATTCTTATTAAAACTTGTCTCCAACGTTCCTTTTCTTTTGAAATTCCTTCTTGCAAATTTTTATCAATACATTTATTCTTTTCTAATCTTATTCTTGTTTCATTCCAAGTATTCATATTAGTCATATGCTTAACACTATTCTCATGTTGTTTGAGTCTATCACTCAAATGTTTCCAATCATCCATTCCATCATTTGCTAAAATGCTTTTGCTATTTTGAGAACTAAATAACTTACAACAAAAACAATATGTTTTATTAACATGTCTAGAGTAAACTAACCATTTTCTATCAAGAGTTTCTCCGTTGCTCAATTTTTTAGAAAAATAAGAATAAGAAAAATGTCTAGAAAGATTATCCTTAAGAAATGTGAGATTCAAATCTCTAATGGGTCCTTTTTCAATCAAAATATCTCTAGTTTTAGTATCAAGAACACCCCAATTTCTAGGATCATAGATATCAAAAGGAGGAATTATATGTTGATCAATGTCAACATCAACATTTGATGCATCAAGTACATAATCATGCTCATTATTTAAATTAGTATTATCTTTATCATTCAAATTTTTATTAGAATGTTCAATATTATCTTCACTTACGTCCAACTCATTATCATCTAAAAGCTCTTCTACTCGTTTTGGAAAAAAATTATCTAAAGTACCCTTTTGTGATTCTATTAATTCTTGTACTTGTTTTCTTTTTTTTCTTTTTTCACTACCAGAAGCATGTTTTCGATTCAACATTATACTGTAAGAATTATTAAGCAAAAAGTATAGAATGATAGCACTTGGATCTTTGTTGTTGAAGACTTGAAATTAGGCCTCAAATTTGATTATCATCAGTAGTAAATTCCATAAACCGCAATCTCCTTGAATATATGAATTTTCACCCTCTTGAAATATCAAATCAAAATTATATAAAAAGAACTAGAATAAATTGTGAGAAAATAATATAAGAAAGAGAGAAAATTGAGGAATGAGGAGAAATTGAAATGTGAAGAACAAAAACAATACAACGATTATTTATAGGTGTATTTGAAAATATTATTTTTATTAAAAATAAATTATTATTATAACTAATAATTACCCTAAAACCTACTAAAATATGTATTAATTACAATAAACTAAAGGTACTATTTATTTTGCAGAAAAAATAACGGTACAATTTATAAATATAAATGTTAGATTGCTTGTAAATGTGGATTATTTTGTTTTTGCAGAAAAAAAAGAGAGTTAACGGTACAAATAGATTGGGCTAGCCAATCCATGTATTAATCAAACTGTTGAATTATCCCCAAAATAATCATTATGATTGGGCTCGCCAATCCATGCAACCAATTTATACTTTTTAGCCGTTCACCATAATAATGTGGGCCCTCCCTTCATCAGCTTTATTCCAACACATATATTATATATATAATTATTGTGATGGGCCTTTAAAAAAATTTAAATTTATTTTAAGTCTCTAGTTAATATATTTAGGTATGGGCCCTGAACAAGACTGGGCCCTGGGCCGTCGCCCTTATTGCCCTGGCCCAGGGACGGCCCTGACTAGGAACATTAAAAATAAACCCATCATCAGCGTTTCGAGTTACACCATTACATCCTACTACATTACATATCAACTCCCAATACAAAGGACTGCAATACCAGACATCATCAACAAAATGTAGTTACTCTTCAACACACACCAAATCACCTGATCTAATCAGAGCTTCCCTAGCAAGATTATGCGCTAGGCAATTTGATTCTCTATAAGCAAAAGAAATTTGCCATAGTGTATTAGCACATAGAACCCTGCACTTTTGAACATCATCCGCAAACACAGCTGGAACATCTCCATTGTTTTTGATCCACTGGACCACCATTGAACAATCGGATTCTATAATCAAGAATGAGTCCTTGTTCCATTTGGATGTATAAAAGATTAAACATCTTCCAAAACAGCAGCCAATTCAGCCCCGATCGGATCAGTCATACCAATGCGTTTTGAAAATTTTATCAAATGATTTTCATTATAATCTCTAAGGATGCCTCCATTGCCACCAACACCATAATTTTCATTTACCGAAGCATCGGGAGGAGGCCTTTGTAGCTTAGCAATCTGCATACCACAAAAAATAGGATGTCGAATGAAATCTAAAATTAAAGGAAATATACCCGATCATTTACATTTACACCAGTAGCCAATTCTCAGAACAGATGTATCAAATAAATAGTCATCATTCAACACCTTTTTATTGAAGAGTATCTCATTCCTGCACACCCAAAAGAACCAAGCAAATCCGAAAAAAACAATATTCCAAACTAGTTTTATGGGAGTTTTAATAGGTTGATCTTCTTATATGAGTATAAGTATTTTTTACATTTTCTGGCATGATTAACGAGATGCTCCATATATCACACCACTTCTGCTAGACTTTCCAAGTTATCTCACATTTACAAAAACTGATCCACTGTTTCCATCTTTAAAGCACAGTTGTGATTAATTTGTTAATAAAATTTGTTTTTTAGTCATCCTTGTTTTTAGGCATGTAGTTGATATTCACCATGATTTTACAGATCATGGGTGGTCTGTTAGTTAAGATATTTTCTTTTGTCAAAGAGTCCTTTTTAGATCGTATTCTTTTATGTCTATATAATAGGTTCTTCCGATTATGAATAATATCGATCAATATTGTTCTTTTCTTTCTTTTACTTTATCTCACTGTCATTCTCTTAGTAAGCTAACAGTGGTATCAGAGCAAGGTTAAAGAGAATTTTTTTTTTCAGTGAGAAGAAATATAGTGATCTTTCTATGGCTTCTGAAAAATTTGTGCAAGCAGCTATTCCACGTTTCGATGGTTACTATGACCATTGGAGTATGCTGATGGAGAACTTCTTGCGGTCCAAGGAGTATTGGCATGTCATTGAGCACGGAATATCAACACCAACAAATGGAGAAAGACTTTCAGAAGCTCAGCAAAAAGACTTGGAGGGATTGAAGCTGAAAGATTTGAAAACAAAGAATTACTTATTTCAAGCTATTGATCGTTCGATCCTGGAAACTATTATTTGCAAAGAAACTTCCAAGGATATTTGGGACTCCATGAGAACAAAATACCAAGGCTCTTCCAGAGTGAAGCGTGCACAACTTCAGGCCTTGCGAAGAGACTTTGAGGTTCTTCAAATGAAGGATGGTGAATCTGTTGCGGACTATTGTGTACGAACCATGGGAATCGCAAATAATATGCGATTTCATGGTGAGAAGATGGGTGACACAATAATTGTTGAGAAGATATTGCGGTCCTTATCACCAAAGTATGATTATGTTGTATGCTCAATTGAAGAATCGAAAGACATTGATGTTCTCACCCTTGATGAGCTCCAGAGTTCTTTGTTGGTCCATGAACAAAAGATAAACAAAACTTCTACTCCAACTGAGCAGGCTTTGAAGGCTTCAACTCATTTTTTTAGAGGAAGTGGTAGAGGTCGAGGTAGGGGAAGAGCCAGGGGAGATAGTTGGAATAAAGATTGTGGCAGGCATGCTAGACCAGATGATAAAGGGAGAAAACGAGATCACCAGCTTGACAAGTCAAAGGTAGAATGTTTTAGATGTCATAAGTTTGGTCATTATCGTTTTGAATGTCGTACTAATCTGTTTAAAGATAAGGAAAAGGGAGAAATATTAAATTTTGCAGAAAAAGAAGAAGTCGAAACCTTGTTGATGGCAAGTCATGATAAACAAGAGGAGTCGCAAAACTCATATTTATGGTATGTGGATACAGGCTGTAGCAATCATATGTGCGGTAATAAATCAAATTTTTCTTATTTAGATGAAGACTTCCGCACCACCGTGTCTTTTGGAGATAAGTCTACTGTTAATGTAGTGGGAAAAGGTGATGTTAGTATAAGAACCAAGAATGGTTTTTTGGAATCAATTTCTAATGTTTTCTTTGTCCCTGCTTTAAAAAGTAACTTGTTAAGTGCTGGTCAATTGCAAGAAAAAGGATATGTGATTACGATATCAAAAGGTGTTTGTGAAATTTATGATCCTTCCAGAGGTGCTATTGCAGTGATTCCAATGAGTTCCAACAGGTTGTTCCCATTGGTGATTGATTGTATTCAACCTTGCTTGATGGCTAAAGTGAAGAATGACTCATGGCTTTGGCATTTTTGCTATGGTCATCTTAATTTTGGGGGATTGAAGACTCTCAAATATAAAGCGATGGTCAATGGCCTTCCTCAAATTGTTATTCCATCACAGGTGTGTGAAGATTGTGTTGTTGGCAAACAACATCGCGAACAATTTCCCAAAGGAAAGTCTTGGAGAGCAAAACGTGTACTGGAATTGGTTCATTCGGATATTTGTAGGCCAATAAAACCATCATCTAATGGAGGTAAAAATTATTTCCTTACTTTCATTGATGATTATTCTCGGAAAACATGGGTCTACCTTTTACAGGAGAAATCAGAAACATTTGGTGCATTTACTAGTTTCAAGACACTTGTTGAGAATGAAACTGGAAAAACAATCCAAGCTTTTCGCACTGATCGCGGTGGAGAATATTGCTCTAAAGAATTTGAAGCATTCTGTGAGAATCATGGCATCCGAAATGAGCTTACTTCTGCATATACTCCCTAACAAAATGGTATATCGGAGAGGAAGAACAGAACCATACTTAATATGGTGAGGAGTATGCTTGCTGGTGGAAGGGTCCCAAAATCGTTCTGGCCGGAAGCAATAAATTAGAGCATTGATGTCTTGAACAGAAGTTCAACTTTTGTTGTTCAAAACATGACACCTCAAGAGGCTTGGAGCGGAAGAAGACCAACTGTAGATCACTTCAGAATTTTTGGGTGCATTGCTTATGCACATGTTCCAGATGCAAAAAGAAAAAAACTTGATGACAAAGGAGAAAAGTGTGTCTTCCTAGGTGTAAGTGAAACATCTAAAGCATATAAATTGTTTAATCCTTTAACGGAGAAAATAGTGATTAGCAGGGATGTAATTTTTGATGAAGAAAACACTTGGAATTGGGATGGACGGCAACCTTCTCAAACCTTTATTGATAGTGAACTAGAAGATGAAAACCAACAATCTTTAGATGAAAAAATTCAAGAAACTCTCGAGCTTGAAGGTTCACCGAATGAAGTTCCAATAGCCACCACAGTGGAAGAAGGTGTATCTCGTCCTAGTCGTATTCGACGAAGACCAGCTTGGATAGGAGATTTTGAGGTAACTAACATAGGTCAGACTGAAGATCCAATCACCCATTTTGCTCTATATGCAGATTGTGATCCAACAACTTTTGAAAGTGCCGTGAAAGATTCAAAATGGCGAAATGCAATGGATGAAGAGATTGCTAGTATAGTGAGAAATGATACATGGGAGTTGACTGATCTTCCAGAAGGACACAAAAAAATTGGTGTCAAATGGGTTTATAAGACAAAGCTGAAGGAGAATGGAGAAATTGACAAGTATAAGGCGCGCTTGGTGGCTAAAGGTTATAAGCAAGAGTTTGGGGTGGATTACAAAGAAGTCTTTGCTCCTGTTGCAAGGCATGATACGATCAGATTGGTGATTTCGCTTGCAGCTCAACACTCTTGGCCTATCTTCCAGTTAGACGTAAAATCAGCATTTTTGCATGGCGAGATGCAAGAACAGGTATTTATTGAGCAACCTGCTGGTTATGTTAAACATGGAAGTGAAAATAAGGTTTATAAATTAAAAATGGCGTTGTATGGGTTGAAACAAGCCCCGCGTGCTTGGTATAGTCGAATTGAAATCTATTTCTTGATGGTTTTACCAAGTGTCCTTATGAGTCCACTCTTTTCATTAAAACTAGTGACGAAGGAAAAATGCTTGTTGTGACTTTATATGTTGATGGTCTTATCTTCACTGGAAATTGTAGTTCCATGTTTAATGTATTCAAAAAGTCTATGATGGCCGAGTTTGAAATGTCAGATCTTGGTATGATGCATTATTTTCTAGGCATAGAAGTAGTGCAATCAACTGATGGAATATTTCTTTCGCAAAAGAAATATGTTCAAAATATTCTGAGTATGTTTGATATGAAGGGTTGCAATCCAACAAATACCCCTATTGAGTTTGGTTTGAAGTTAAGCAAATAAGGAAAGAAAGTGGACAACACTCTTTTTAAGCAGATTGTTGGCAGCTTAATGTACTTGAGTGGTACAAGACCTGATATAATGTATTTTGTGAGTTTAATCAGCAGGTTTATGGAGTCTCCCACAGAGATGCATTTGTTAGCTGCCAAGAAAATCTTTCGTTACTTGCAAAGAACCAAGGATTTTGAATTATTTTACCGAAAAGGAGAATTTTCAGATTTAATTGGGTTTACTGACAGTGACTTTGTAGGAGATCCAAATGATAGGAAAAGCACTTCAGGCTGTGTATTCATGATGGGAACGGGAGCTGTTTCATGGTCATCCAAAAAGCAATCCATTGTTACCTTATCAACAACTGAAGCCGAATTTGTTGCTGCAACAGTATGTGCTTGTCAAGTTATATGGTTATAGAAAATTCTGGAGGAACTGAAGTTCAAGAGGATGGGAGCCACAACAATTTTTTGTGACAACAATTCGGCTATCAAACTCTCAAAAAATCCAGTATTACATGGTAGGAGCAAACATATCGATGTGAGGTACTATTTTTTGAGAGATCTCAACAATGATGGAGTAATTGATCTCAAGTATTGCAAGAGTGAAGATCAGCTGGCTGACATACTCACCAAACCTCTCAAGCTGTCCTCTTTCCAAAATTTGAGAAGATTAATGGGGGTTTGCACTTTGAAAGATCATGTTTGAAGAATATCATCAGTAAACTGAAGTTTAAAGAATTTTTAGTTTAAGGGAGTGATTGTTAATAAAATTTGTTTTTTAGTCATCCTTGTTTTTAGGCATGTAGTTGATATTCACCATGATTTTACATATCATGGGTGGTCTGTTAGTTAGGATATTTTCTTTTGTCAAAGAGTCCTTTTTGGATCGTATTCTTTTATGCTTATATAGTAGGTTCTTCCGATTATGAATAATATCGATCAATATTGTTCTTTTCTTTCTTTTATTTTATCTCACTGTCATTCTCTTAGTAAGCTAACATAATTGCGCCTGAATTACATAATGTCGAATTTGACAAGAGTTTAAATTGCTTTTTAGAAAGACCTTAAGAAATATTTATAAAATTAATTTTAAAACTCTAACGAATAATGTTTAAAACTATAAAATAATGTTATTTCTTCAAAAGCAAATATAAAATCTAAAAGTTCTAAGTTAATATAGAAAAACGAAAGTCGAAAAATCGAATAAACATTAATGAATTATTTGGAAGTAAATTTTATTATATTGTCCTTGTGATATATATATATATATATATATATATATATATATATATTAACACGTTAAACTTTCAATATTAATTTAAAAATACATGCAATTATACTTAGCATATTATTAATATAATTAGTGTAAATAATATGAAATATATATATATATATATTAAAATTCTTAAAACTAAATTCAAATAAAGAAATATTTAATGGTTAACAATATTTAAATATAAACTAATGTAAAATAATTTTTAAATAAAAATACTCCTCAAATATTAAAGCACGATTGAAATAATAAAATGAATAATAAATTTGCATAAAGTAAAGAAAATGATAAATAGGAGATGGTGACCGTATCAAAAAACACTAAGTTACGAGGATTTCTACAAAAATAGAACATAAAATCAATAAATTCAAAGGTTTTCCTTGTAATATGCTATGTGTCTATTATTTTCTTATCAAAATTTGTATAAAAAATTTAAAGAATGTTTAGACATTTTATCAAAAATTTCTATAGCCATATTTTTTTTATTTAAATATTTTTTAAATATATGTAAAAATATTTAAATATTAAACTAATATGAAATAAAATTATTTAATAAATGTACACCATTTAAATATGCTACAACGAATCCAAATTAAAAAAACTCATTACATCAAGGGCAATTGTCCAAAACGGCAAGAATTGACAAATATCTAATGGAAGGGTGAGAATCACATTCTCATAATGTTGACAAAAGAACGCTACTGTTAGTAATAATTTTTTCTAAGTTAATGAAAATGAGGACAAATCAAATATGTGAATAAAATTCCAAAAAAAATATTATCTATGATAATAATCCTTTATGTAAACCAAACACCCTCATCGTACATCATCAAGTTGGAGTATAAAACATATTTAAAGCAAGTTGAAGTGAACATGTGAATAAAACAGTGAGCAAAACAATAATAAAATACTAGACATCCATCTTGAATGTATGTCATAAATACCACATTTCCACCCTACTGACCACTGACATTAATTTATAAAAAAATATCTTTATCAGTAGCTTCATATAATATTCCCTTAATTATCCATAATCTCAATGCGTAGCATATTTATTTCCAGGCAATGCTACTGTAACCCCCTCGTCCCGGTCCGATCGGATGACCGGTCCGAGTGGGCCACACGGGGAAAACCGAAGCGAAACCCGTTAAGGCTTCCTCTCGGTTAACGACCCAAAAAATTTCTTTTAACTTTAGTCTTATCTAGATGCAATTATAATTCCTATGTGAAGCACAGCAGCGGAAGAACCAAACAACGTAACATTCACCGACCAAACAAGCATAAACGATCCATTTTACTTCATTCCAGCAGGCCGTTTCGAAACACCTATAGGGTGTTCCGAAACGCCCTGACCTGGTCAACGGGCCTGGGTCAACCACAAGGTGACCGTTCCGAAACAGGCGTGACCCGTATCGGAACGACCTTGACGGTCAATATCTCGTGGTCAACGAGATTTGACCGTTTCGGAACTTCAAAGGCCCGTTTTGGAACGGCTTCATCTCGCCAATTTCTCAAAATTCCAGTGGCGAAAATGTAACCCCCTCGTCCCGGTCTGGCCGGATGACCGGTCCGAGTGAGCTACACGGGAAAACCGAGTGAAAACTCCCTAAGGAACTCTCCCTCGGTTAGCAACCCTATATTTTTTTTTTCATTTAAATCTTGTCTAGATGAGAATTACATCCTAAGTGATCATACAGGGGATCAATATATACGAAGCAATCCAACGAACCCAAACTAACATCTAAAAGCCCATTTATAAAGTTATCCTGCAGGCGGTATCAATACCCTTAAGGGGGTATCGATACCCCTTTGACTAGGTCAACAGGGTTTGGTCAACCTGAGGAGACAGTATCGATACCCCAAATGAGGGTATCGATACCCTCCCCTAAAGTTGACTTCCCACGGTCAAAGCCAAGACAACGGTATCGATACCCTAGAGGTCGGTATCGATACCCAAATCGACAGTGGCTCCAGTGGCCAAAAAGGTATCGATACTCCCCCTCGAGTATCGATACACGAGGCCTGAAACCACAGGGCAGTATCGATACCAGACCAACGGTATCGATACCCCAGCTACGAATCTGCAGGTTTGAGCTGATTTAGAGCACAAGGAGGCCCCTAAATCCCTCTAACACTTTAACCAACACACTAACATCAATCCCTAAGTTATAGCAATCATACAAGCATGCTTCAACAAGGTTTAAACATGTATAACACAAAGGCAACAATCCAAATTATGCATTCATTCATACCATATTCAAACACATGCAAAACTCTTAAGGCATAGGCTAATAATTCAAGCAAGTGTATAGGCATGAGTTAACACCTATCATGGCACCACAACCATGCAAAAACATCATATATAAAGGAGTCTACACATGCTCATATCAACCAACAACAATCACAAGACATAACACATCCCATTGCTCAACCATTACATGTCTATTCTTTTAAAATCCATACTTGGTGAATTCAATCCAAACCACACTTGGAGGCTCTCCTCTTGCCCGAGCAACCCACGAACTAAGGATCTGCAATGTTGAACAAAGAGAGCGTAAGCAATGATGCTTAGTGAGGGTAAGCTCTAAAAACAAACCTCAACATTGCAGGGTCCGAGCACGATCTAGCCAAGGCAACATACGTATAACAAGAGTCCACAAGGTATAAATGTATGAGCAATATATCACATATATGCCATAATCATGAGCTCAACTCTACCATACATGTAATCACATTTAACATCTAACATCTCATATACTCCCACACATTGATACACACATCAAACAACATTGGCACCTAGTTAAGACTCAAATACGCGGACAACCGTTGGAACTCATGTCCAACAACACAACCATTACCTGACGGTGGGATTACACTCATCACCGGTCTCGCGGAGGGGATTCCACTCATCCTCACGCCCCGTCGATGGGATTCCACTCATCACCGACTATATTCAATTACAATTCCGGGCGAACCCGTACTCCTCCTTGGTGACTCAACGCCACCAAGGCCACGCGCGACTTTAGACTCATGTGTACACACTAACATCCTAATGATCGATCATTTGTATTCAAGTTTACTAGTGCCAATATTTTACTCATTCCACATCACACATTTCAATCATTTCCGTGCTTAGCACGCCCTCACTATGGACTCAACCATAAACCATCACCATGCATACTTTAAGCAATACAATTCATGCCTCAACTCACATGTATAAGACCATACACATAAACATTCACATCACATGGTATACGAGGCATATACATTCATACAATTGAGTTCATCCAAAGGCTTAGATTAAGTTTAGGATTAGGCTACCACTCTAATCCTAACTCTAGGTGGGTCTACCAAACCCAACCTAGTCCGTATACTCGAACCAACTAATTTAAAACCTTTAAAAACAAACAACCACTCACCTAAGCTTCCAAGCTCAAGACCACGCAAGCAACAACCTTCAATTCTCCGCATTCACTTCCGATGCTTCACCGATGCCCAAACTTGACTCTAATCAATCCCAAACCAAACAAAACATCCACAATCAATATCTTGTCATCGAAACTAACCCGGATTATCATTACCAAGCATTCAACACTCAAAGCAAGACCAAAAACAGGATTTTCGAGCAGCCCACTTGACCCACCGAAAACTCTTATTTCAAGCACCCAAGTAAGCCTCAATCGCACCCAAAATGATCCTCATATATCATACTACCTACAGCCCCCGAAATCCAACCTTAAACAGCCCCGAAACATACTTTAAAAACCCTCCAAAACCCTCTCAAGACAAATTTCGAAAATTGGTCCAAAACACCCGAAATTCATATATGTAGTATCATTTGGTCTCTATACTTCATTACTAATCATATTAAATCAAAACATTTAACTTTGCAACATAAAGACACCATTTTTAATCAAGATTTTCAAAGTTTCTATTTTCTCAAAACTTCATGAAAACGAAAATGAATGGTACTTTTAGGATGGGGATGATGAGGAGAAGTCAAAAGTACTCTTACCTTTCAAAATGGAGTTGAAATGAAGAAGGGAGATGATGGAACAGTAGCTCCAATGGCTTGGGGAGGTTTTGTCTGATATTTTGAAAGTGAAAGGAGAAGAAGAAAGTGAAGAAATGGGGTTTTTGGTTTATTTTGTTTTAAGTTAAAAGTCCAATGACCCATTTGCCCTTAATGAAATTGGTTATTCACAAGGGCATGCTTCCCATGGTCACTTGGGGGTTTTAAATTCCAAAATTTAGTCTATCATTAGTTTAATTAATTGAAAGCTAAACCCGGACCATTAATTAAATCTTAGAACCGGACCCAAGATAATATTAAAATATTACTTTCACCTAACCCCTAAACCTGGGTGTTACAGAAAACGTTCCGGAACGACCCTCATCCGTTTCGAAACGGCGGGCCATTTACGCATGGCCGTTTCGGAACACGGGGTCTCGTTCCGAAACGCCCCCTGTCTGCAGACTTTTCTGGGCTGTTTGAGGCACAAAGACGCCCCAAAACATCCCCAAGACACCATACAACAGCCAAGCAATTAAACCCAACATACTACAACATTACCATCATGCTTCAACAAGGTTTATACATGTAAAACACAAAGGCAACAATCAACACACATACATCCAACCAAACAACATCCAACCTTAAACATGGTTTCTAGAGCATTTAACCAACATACAAGAGAGCACAATATGTATGGTTAACAACTTAAACATGGCATCACAAGCCACACAAAAGCAACATAACATAGAGTCTAGGCATGCTCCTAACAACCAACAACAACCAACAAGTCTTACACACCCCATTGCTTAAACTATTACATGTCTTAGCATTAAAACCATACTTGGTGAACTCAAGTCCAAAACCACACTTGGAGGCCCGCCTCTTGCCCGAGCAACCCACGAACTAAGGATCTGCAATGTTGAACAAAGAGAGCGTAAGCAAATAATGCTTAGTGAGGGTAAGCTCTAAAACAAACCTCAACATTGCAGGGTCCGAGCACGATCTAGCCAAAGCCATATACACTTACCAAGGGTCCACAAGGTATAAATGCATGAGCAAGGTAACACATGTATGCCTTAATTATGAGCTCAATACTACCATACATGCAATCACATATAAACATCCAAACAGCTCATATATCTCAACACATTGATGCATATATCAATCAACATTGGCACCTAGTTATCACTCAAATACGCGGACAACCATTGGAACTCATATCCAACAACACAACCATTACCTGACGGTGGGATTACACTCATCACCGGTCTCGCGGAGGGGATTCCACTCATCCTCACGCCCCGTCGATGGGATTCCACTCATCCTCACGCCCCGTCGATAGGATTCCACTCATCACCGACTATATTTAAATACCATTTCCGGGCGTACCCGTACTCCTCCTTGGTGACTCAACGCCACCAAGGCCACGCGCGACTTTTGACTCATGTGTACACACTAACATCCTAATGATCGATCATTTGTATTTAAGTATACTAGTGCCAATATTTTACTCATTCCACATTACTCATTTCAATCATTTCCGTGCTTAGCACGTACTCACCATGGACACAACCATGAACCATCACCATGCATGCTTTAAGCAATACAACCCATGCCACAACTCACATGTATAAAACAGTATACATAAACATTCATATCACATGGCATACGAGGCATATACATTCACACAATTGAGTTCATCCAAAGGCTTAGATCAAGCTTAGGATTAGGCTACCACCCTAATCCTAACTCTAGGTGGGTCTACCAAGCCCAACCTAGTCCGTATACTCGAACCAACCAAATTAAAACCGTTTAAAACAATTAACCACTCACCTAAGCTCCCAAGCTCCAAGATCAAGCAAGCGACCGTTCTTCAAATTCCCGGATTCTCTTCTAAAGCTTCTCCGACGCCCAAACTCGGTTCTAATCAATCTCAAACACAAACAAAACATTCACAATCAATACCTCATCAAAGGAAACAACCCGGATCAACACTTCAAGCACCCAATACTCAAAACACATCCCAAAAACAGAATTTCCGAGCTGCCCTTAAAGCCCACTAATATCTTCCATTTCAAGCATCCAAATGACCATCAAACACACCCAAAGCAGCCCTCATATGTAATACTAACACCAACCCTCGGATTCCAACACTAACCAACCCCAAAAACCCCTTTAAAACCCTCCCAAAACCCCCTTGGTACCCAATTCCGAAAATTGATTAAAATCACTTGAAATTCATATATGCCATACCATTTGACCTCTACATAACTTATCTAAACATACAAAATCAACACATTTACTTTGACAACATAAAGCTCCCATTTTTATTCCAACTTCCATAAATTCCATTTTCTAAAACCCTCATGAAAATGAAAATAGAAAGTACTTTTAAAGAGGGAAAGATGAGGACAACTCAAAAATGTCATTACCTTTCAAAAATCTTCAAAGATGAAGCAAGGAAATGATGGAATAGTAACCATCCATGGTGGGGAGAAGATATCGTGAATTTTGAAAGAGAGAGAGGGGAGGAAGATGAGTAAAAAGTGAAGTTTTATGTGTTTTGTTTTATTTTAAAAGCCAAAAGTCCTTTGTACCCCTAATGAGATGGGGTATTCTCAATAGTATGAAAACCATGGTTTATTGGGGTTTAAATCTTAAAACATGGTCAACCCAATTTATAATTTTGAAACAAAACCCGAAACATTATTTGGAGTATAAAACCGAGCCCAAAATAATATTAAAATATTTTTTTCACCTAACCCCTAAACCCGAGTGTTACAACTCTCCCCTACTTAAGGAAATTTCGTCCCCGAAATTACCTGGTGGAAACAGATACGGAAACTGCTCAACCATATCCGCTTTCCTCTCCCACGTGGCCTCTTCCACACCTCTATGCCTCCACAACACCTTGACCAACTCTATGGTCTTGCCACGCAACACCTTGCTATCAGAAGCAAGTATCTCAATGGGCTCTTCATTATAAGACAAATCTGGATTCAACTCTATCTCCTCAACAGGCATCACATGAGAAGGATCTGATCTATATCTCCTAAGCATAGATACATGAAAGACATCATGGATCTTCTCTAACTCAGAAGGTAACCTCAACCGATAAGCTACAGGCCCAATCCGCTCAACTATCTCATACGGACCAATGAACCTCGGACTTAACTTGCCCTTTCGGCCAAACCTCATTACCTTCTTCCACGGAGATACTTTCAGGAACACTTTCTCACCCACTGTGTACTCAATCTCTTTCCTCTTCAAATCTGCATAAGACTTCTGACGATCCGAAGCCGCTTTCAAACGGTCACAAATCAACTTCACATTTTCTGTGGTTCCCTTAAGCAAGTCTGGCATAGGTAACAACCTCTGACCTGTCTCAGCCCAACAAATCGGAGTTCTACACCGTCTACCATACAAAGCCTCATAAGGAGCCATCTGAATACTAGACTGATAACTGTTGTTGTAAGCAAACTCAACCAACGGTAAGTGCTTCTCCCAAGAACCCTGAAAATCAATCACACAACAACGGAGCATATCCTCTAGAATCTGTATCACTCGCTCTGACTGCCCATCGGACTGCGGATGATAAGATGTGTTGAAATGAAGACGACTACCCAAAGCACTATGCAAACAACTCCAGAACCTCGAAGTAAACCTAGGATCCCTATCTGAAACTATAGACTTTGGAACTCCATGAAGTCTCACAATCTCACGAATGTACAAGTTTGCCAACTTATCTAAGGAATCCGTAGTGTTCACTGCTAGGAAGTGAGCACACTTTGTGAACCTATCAACAATCACCCAAACTGAATTCTTCTTCGAAGGAGACAAAGGCAACCCCGATACAAAATCCATGGTGATTCTCTCCCACTTCCATTCCGGAATCTTCAAAGGCTGTAGTAAACCTGAAGGAACCTGATGTTCTGCCTTTACTCTCTGACAAACCATGCAACGGCTCACATACTCGGCTACATCTCTCTTCAAACCAACCCAGAAGTAATCATTCTTCAGATCTCGATACATCTTGGTACTACCCGGATGCATAGAAAAGGGACTCGAATGTGCTTCGCTTAAAATCTGACGTCTCAGCTCAACATCTTCCGGTACTACAATTCTATCTCTAAAGCATAACAAGCTCTCACCACTGAAACTAAACTCAGTCGGTCTTCCTTCGGCTATGTCTTGAACATAAGGAACTAAGCTCGCATCTTGCAACTGCTTCTCTCTAATCAACTGAATCAAAGAAGGCTTCACTTGTAACTCGGTGATCAAGCCACCATCATCGGACACACTCAATCTAGCAAACATAGCTCTCAGCTCAACGGCCACTTTTCTACTCAAAGCATCGGCCACTACGTTTGCTTTACCCGGATGGTACTCAATAGTCAAATCATAATCTTTTAACAACTCTAGCCATCTCCTCTGCCTCAGATTCAACTCTTTCTGTGTCATCAAGTACTTCAAGCTCTTGTGATCCGTGTAAACAACACACTTCTCACCATACAAGTAGTGACGCCAAATCTTCAATGCAAACACAACTGCGGCTAGCTCTATGTCATGAGTAGGATAGTTCTTCTCATGAATCTTCAACTGTCTAGAAGCATAAGCAACAACTCTCCTATCTTGCATCAAAACACATCCTAAGCCTACGTAGGAAGCATCACTGTATATCACAAACTCCTTACCTGAAACATGTTGTACTAGCACTGGGGCATTTGTCAAAGCTTCCTTCAACTTCTCAAAGGCCTTTTGTCTTGCATCTGTCCATTCAAACTTGACTCCCTTTTGCAACAACTTAGTCAAAGGAGCGGCTACTCTAGAGAAGCCATCCACGAACCTCCTATAGTAACCGGCTAATCCTAGGAAACTCCTAATCTCGGTCACGGACTTAGGTTGTTTCCACTCAACAATAGCCTCAATCTTCGATGGATCAACTCGGATGCCTTCGGCCGAAACAACATGGCCAAGAAATACAACTTCTCGAATCCAGAACTCACACTTACTGAGCTTCGCATACAACTGATTGCTCAACAATCTCTGCAAAACAAATCTCAAGTGCTCATCATGCTCTTCTTCTATCTTCGAGTACACAAGTATATCATCAATGAAGACAACCACAAACCGGTCTAGATAGTCTCTAAAGATTCTGTTCATCATGTCCATGAATGCTGCTGGTGCATTCGTGAGCCCAAATGGCATCACAAGAAACTCATAGTGTCCATATCTAGTCCTAAAAGCTGTCTTCGGAACATCACACTCTTTCACTTTCAGCTGATAGTATCCGGATCTCAAATCTATCTTCGAGAACACTGAAGCACCCCTCAACTGATCAAACAAATCATCTATACGAGGCAACGGATACTTGTTCTTCACGGTCAACTGATTTAGTTGTCTATAGTCAATACACATGCGTATGCTACCATCTTTCTTTTTCACAAATAACACTGGAGCACCCCACGGAGAACTACTAGGCCTAATGAAACCACGGTCCAATAATTCTTGCAACTGACTCTTCAATTCTTTCAACTCTTTCGGAGCCATACGATACGGAGCTATCGAAACTGGGTTAGACCCTGAAACTGTCTCAATCACAAACTCAACATCTCTGTCAGGAGGCAAACCCGGCAACTCTTCAGGAAACACATCTGGAAAGTCACACACTGTCCTGATATCTTTCGGTCTAGCTTCACTCATATCCGGATTCATAACATAAGCCAAATAGGCCCCACATCCAGAGTCCATCAACCTATGAGCCTCTAAAGCTGACACCACATTAGACAAGAACTTAATGTTCTCGCCCACTACCACTACCTCGTAGTCATCAGAAAGCTTCAAGGAAATTCTCTTTGTCTCAAAATCCACACTAGCCCGATGCTCAACCAACCAATCCATACCCAAAATAATATCAAAACCGTAGAAAGGAAGTTCCATCATATCAACTGAGAACACATGACCCTGAATCTTCAGCGGACACCTCCTATACATACGTCTAACTACAACTGTCTCACCAAAAGAGCTAGTAACATGCATACCTACATCTAAGATCTCAACAGGAATATCTAACTTCTTTGCATGCTCACTCAGAATGTAGGAATGTGTAGAACCCGAATCAACCAAAGAAAGCAAAGACATAGACTGTAACTCAAAATTACCTGCTATCACATCGGTGTCGTTCCCGGCCCCTCTCTGAGCATAGACCCTCGTTGGTCCTCCCGCCTCTGGCTGCACCGCCACAACATGAGCAAGGTTCCTCTGAGCATCTACCCTAGGTGCATCAGCCCTCGGCTGGAAGTAGCCACGACCGCGCCCACGGCCTCTCTGAAAATCATTCCCTCTCGCAAGAGCCTGAGCTATGTTCGGTGCTTGAGCTGCCTGACGTGGACAGTCCCTCCTAAAGTGGTCCCTCGAACCACAGTTCCAACAAGCATGAAAGTTACCCCAGCACTCTCCAGTGTGCTGTCTCCCACACTGTGCACACTCGGGCAAGCGCCCTCCTCCTCTCTGGCCCTGATGGCCCCTACCATGGTGGCCACCGCCACGTCTCTGATCAAACTGATGTCCGCCACCCTTGTGTCTCTTAGCATCTCTACCATCAAAGTGGTTATGCCTCATTCCCGAACCAGAACCACCAGCTCGTTTGGCTGAACCCAAGCTATGCTCCAAATCCTTGGCCCTCGCGACCAACACATCAAAGTCTGAGTAGTCAGAAGCCAATGTGTACCTCTTAACCTCTTCATTCAATCCGTATCAGAATCGGTTGCAGCGTTCCATTTTAGTGGGAACCAACTCTGGGGCATACTGACTCAAGCAAACGAAGCGGATCTCATAATCAGTCACAGAAGCATCCCCCTGAGTAAGAGCCATAAACTCTCGCTTCTTCTCATCCAAATACCTCGGTCCCAAGTACCTCTTTCTGAAAGCAAACTCAAAGAAATCCCAATCTATCTCGGCCTCTGGAACCCCGGTAGTGATGGTGACCCACCAGGTGTAGGCATCACCCTGAAGCAGTGAGATCACACAACCCAATCTACGTGCGCCCGCACAACCCATCTGAGCCAAGATACGAACTGTCTTCTCCAACCATAACTCCGACCTCTCCGGAGTAGATCCTCTAAACTCCTCGGCTCCCAAGCTACGGAGCCTCTCCAAAGGTAAACTAGCATCATCACACCTAGGCTGAACTGCAGCCTGAGCTCCCGCAACTGATGCCTGGAACGCTCCCGCTATCGCTTGCACTAGCGGAGTCATGTCAATTCCAGCTGGACCTTGGCCACCTTGGCCACCTTGTGGTCCCTCTCCTCCAGCTCCATCCTCGCCCCCAACTCCAGGTGGAGGAGGTGGTGGGGGTGGTGGAGGAGTGCCAACTCCCGCGGCCCCCGGTCCCTCTATGTGAGCTCCCGCACCAACTACCGGCTCAACAGGAGCTACAACTCGCGGTTCCTGACGAACCAACCTCGGTCTACCTCTCTGCCTAGACATTGCTCGCTCAGATATTAACTACAACCACAACAACAACACACAAAATGGGTTAGCAAGGTGAGGCTCCCAAGTGTCCAAGTATGTTTCCTCACTTAAAAATCATTTTTCCAATGTAATAGTAGCAATGGGACCCACACACACATGCTTAAAAGTAAAACAATCAGCATACTTGTCACATAAGCAACCATTCTTGCAGAACAAGCAAACACCGTGCAATTCAACTTAAAAACTTAAACTTACCTCACTTACCTGCCCAAGGTCTCGGTAACCTTAGGCTCTGATACCAACAAGTGTAACCCCCTCGTCCCGGTCCGGTATGATGACCGGTCCGAGTGGGCCACACGGGGAAAACCGAAGCGAAACCCGTTAAGGCTTCCCCTCGGTTAACGACCCAGAAAATTTCTTTTAACTTTAGTCTTATCTAGATGCAATTATAATTCCTATGTGAAGCACAGCAGCGGAAGAACCAAACAACGTAACATTCACCGACCAAACAAGCATAAACGATCCATTTTACTTCATTCCAGCAGGCCGTTTCGAAACACCTATAGGGTGTTCCGAAACGCCCTGACCTGGTCAACGGGCCTGGGTCAACCACAAGGTGACCGTTCTGAAACAGGGGTGACCCGTATCGGAACGACCTTGACGGTCAATATCTCGTGGTCAACGAGATTTGACCGTTTCGGAACTTCAAAGGCCCGTTTCGGAACGGCTTCATCTCACCAATTTCTCAAAATTCCAGTGGCGAAAACGTTCCGGAACGACCCTCATCCGTTTCGAAACGACAGGCCATTTACGCATGGCCGTTTCGGAACACGGGGACCCGTTCCGAAACGCCCCCTGTCTGCAGACTTTTCTAGGCTGTTTTGAGGCACAAAGACGCCCCAAAACATCCCCAAGACACCATACAACAGCCAAGCAATTAAACCCAACATACTACAACATTACCATCATGCTTCAACAAGGTTTATACATGTAAAACACAAAGGCAACAATCAACACACATACATCCAACCAAACAACATCCAACCTTAAACATGGTTTCTAGAGCATTTAACCAACATACAAGAGAGCACAATAGGTATGGTTAACAACTTAAACATGGCATCACAAGCCACACAAAAGCAACATAACATAGAGTCTAGGCATGCTCCTAACAACCAACAACAACCAACAAGTCTTACACACCCTATTGCTTAAACTATTACATGTCTTAGCATTAAAACCATACTTGGTGAACTCAAGTCCAAAACCACACTTGGAGGCCCTCCTCTTGCCCGAGCAACCCACGAACTAAGGATCTGCAATGTTGAACAAAGAGAGCGTAAGCAAATAATGCTTAGTGAGGGTAAGCTCTAAAACAAACCTCAACATTGCAGGGTCCGAGCACGATCTAGCCAAAGCCATATACACTTACCAAGGGTCCACAAGGTATAAATGCATGAGCAAGGTAACACATGTATGCCTTAATTATGAGCTCAATACTACCATACATGCAATCACATATAAACATCCAAACAGCTCATATATCTCAACACATTGATGCATATATCAATCAACATTGGCACCTAGTTATCACTCAAATACGCGGACAACCGTTGGAACTCATATCCAACAACACAACCATTACCTGACGGTGGGATTACACTCATCACCGGTCTCGCGGAGGGGATTCCACTCATCCTCACGCCCCGTCGATGGGATTCCACTCATCACCGACTATATTTAAATACCATTTCCGGGCGTACCCGTACTCCTCCTTGGTGACTCAACGCCACCAAGGCCATGCGCGACTTTTGACTCATGTGTACACACTAACATCCTAATGATCGATCATTTGTATTTAAGTATACTAGTGCCAATATTTTACTCATTCCACATTACTCATTTCAATCATTTCCGTGCTTAGCACGTACTCACCATGGACACAACCATGAACCATCACCATGCATGCTTTAAGCAATACAACCCATGCCACAACTCACATGTATAAAACAATATACATAAACATTCATATCACATGGCATACGAGGCATATACATTCACACAATTGAGTTCATCCAAAGGCTTAGATCAAGCTTAGGATTAGGCTACCACCCTAATCCTAACTCTAGGTGGGTCTACCAAGCCCAACCTAGTCCGTATACTCGAACCAACCAAATTAAAACCGTTTAAAACAATTAACCACTCACCTAAGCTCCCAAGCTCCAAGATCAAGCAAGCGACCGTTCTTCAAATTCCCGGATTCTCTTCCAAAGCTTCTCTGACGCCCAAACTCGGTTCTAATCAATCTCAAACACAAACAAAACATTCACAATCAATACCTCATCAAAGGAAACAACCCGGATCAACACTTCAAGCACCCAATACTCAAAACACATCCCAAAAACAGAATTTCCGAGCTGCCCTTAAAGCCCACTAATATCTTCCATTTCAAGCATCCAAATGACCATCAAACACACCCAAAGCAGCCCTCATATGTAATACTAACACCAGCCCTCGAATTCCAACACTAACCAACCCCAAAAACCCCTTTAAAACCCTCCCAAAACCCCCTTGGTACCCAATTCCGAAAATTGATTAAAATCACTTGAAATTCATATATGTCATACCATTTGACATCTACATAACTTATCTAAACATACAAAATCAACACATTTACTTTGACAACATAAAGCTCCCATTTTTATTCCAACTTCCATAAATTCCATTTTCTAAAACCCTCATGAAAATGAAAATAGAAAGTACTTTTAAAGAGGGAAAGATGAGGGCAACTCAAAAATGTCATTACCTTTCAAAAATCTTCAAAGATGAAGCAAGGAAATGATGGAATAGTAACCATCCATGGTGGGGAGAAGATATCGTGAATTTTGAAAGAGAGAGAGGGGAGGAAGATGAGTAAAAAGTGAAGTTTTATGTGTTTTGTTTTATTTTAAAAGCCAAAAGTCCTTTGTACCCTTAATGAGATGGGGTATTCTCAATAGTATGAAAACCATGGTTTATTGGGGTTTAAATCTTAAAACATGGTCAACCCAATTTATAATTTTGAAACAAAACCCGAAACATTATTTGGAGTATAAAACCGAGCCCAAAATAATATTAAAATATTATTTTCACCTAACCCCTAAACCCGGGTGTTACAGCAACTTGTAAAATATGAAACTTATACACAAAACTAACCTGGAAATTGCAACCTCCCTATGAAATTATAAATAAACAAATGAAGAAAACATATACTATCTTCCTCTAAACATATCATTTTGGGTCAAATGAGTCTTTGTGGATAAAAACTATTAGTCTACTAACGATAAATAGCTTGAAATAATTTGACAAAATGACACGTCAATACATGTCATTCTGTCAAATTAATACATTTGTGTATATGACACTGCTATGTCAGCGTGCACTGCTATGTAGGTTTGCTACATCGTTTCAAGTTATTTACCGTTAGTTGACTAACAATTTTTATCATTAGAGAGGCTATTTCGGCCTATAAAATGAAACATTGAGAATTAAAGTGCTTCAAAAAAGAATAGAGACCAAAATAACTATCTAGTCTAACGTGCATGATCAGCAATTTTACATTAGGCATAATTTTAAAGGAACTAAACTTGAAATTAAAGATGGCATCCAAAGCAATTACAGGTCTTGGGAGATAAAGAACAGAAACCAAAAGGCCTGTTTGGAATGTTGCAGTTGATTGCATAGCAGCAAGGAGATGGAAAGCAAACGCCTTTAGCTCCACCACAGCAAGTACAAACAGCACATATCTGAAACCTCCTTAAATTTCTTTTGCTTTCATTGAACCACATCATCTTCTCTTCCAAAATTGGAACCACTTCTGAAGACCCATTTACCTTCAAATCCATTAAAAAAATAGAAGGAAAAAAAGGTTCAATTCTTTGACATGAAAAGCAAAGGGATATAAACATTCAAAGCAAGGATTTTGACTTACTTCTGCCATACTGGTAGCCTCATTGTAATTGAAGACACAAGCTGAAAAGAACAGACACAGGAGAAAAAAAGTGGTCCCATCAGCAGATTTCATGATTCTTCAAGTGATTTTCTTTTTTGTGGGTGTGTGTGAATTGCTGAACAGCTAGATAAAGAAAAGGAAATATAATGAATAAGAATGTGATATGGCCACATGAGTATAGAAACTTTTTTTGGTTGGTTATGTGACGAAAAACGTAGTATTCTTTGTTTGGAATCTAATTTGGTGCAAATCATAAATGAAGAAGATTTTTTTAACAAAGGCGTGAGGATCTCTATACGAGCATCAAACGACTATTAAGGTATGTTAAAATTGTGCCAAATTACAGATTGAACGAACCACAAAAGTCAATGAAAATCGTGCTACAAAAGCAAAGGAAATACGTGCCACAAGAGCATAATTTTTATTAAAATTGAGAAAACAAAACATAAAAAAGTAAAAAAAAAATAATGAACACCGGTGGTCGGCAACTAGTACTAAGACTAGTTGTCGTCACCGATTAAGCAAAAAAGAGAAGAAAAAATTTGCGACGGCTATTAAAAAAATTAGTTCTTTTTTTCCGAAAAAACTTTGTAAATGAGTAAGATTTGAACAACTTTTGGTGGTGCTTGTTAGAAAAATAGCGTTAATCCAAGAATAAATAATAAGATAAATATTATTATTTAAACGGACAATACAAATCACTGACGATACAACAATGTGTAAATCAAACCGATTTGAAACGAAAAAAAATAAAGGAAACATGTTGAGGCTTGCACGAACGTAATTTCCTTAAGACGGATTCGTTCACTCCTGTGGTACTTGAGAAACGTCGAACGTCTATCTCACAGGATACAACAACATAATGAGCACAACAGTAGCACGTCTGCAGTGAACAACAAATGGTAACCTCGCTTTCTCCTATCACCGAAAACCACTTGTAAAATTCATAGACTAAAACAATAAAAAAAATGGGTAAACTACTTCATTGACCACCATACTATTGAAAAAGTCGCGATTTGACCATAATACTTTTTTCGAAGCAATTAAGCCATGAAACTATTTAAATGGTATCAATGTGACCACTAGCCATTAGAGGTTAACAGCAGGGTGATGCAGTTAGTTAAAAAAGGGTATAATTACATATTTAGTCCATGTTATTTACATATTCTATCAATTTGATCCTAATTTAATTTAATTTAATAAAATAAATTAATTTATTTAATTAGTGTCACCACCTTATTGGAGTACTTTAATCATTTTTATTGGATGGAAATACACGCGCTTACCACTAAGCCAAGTGGATCTTTATGATGAATGGTACAAAACTAAATATATATTTTAGTTTGTTGACCATGCCAGAAAAAAAGAAATAAATATGAATTAAGGGGACTCGAACAAAACACTTTTGAGATGCATAAAAACATCTGAACTGCTGAAATAAATTTAATAATTAAATTATTAATTTTAATTAAATTATTATGTTAAAATTAAAATTTTTATTAAAATTTTATTTAACGAATCTAAATTCTTGAATATAATTTAAAAGATTTGATATAACTTTATGATTATATTAAAAAATTTAAAATTTATTTAATGAATCTAAACTCACGAACATAATTTAAATGAATTGATATTAAAAATTTATTTTAAAATAATATTAATTTTTTATTTAACGAATCTAAACTTATGAACATAATTTAAATGAATTGATATAATTTTATAATTTAAATGAACTTAATAAAAATTTAAAAATTATATTAAAAATTTATTTAACGAATCTAAACTCACGAACATAATTTAAATTAGATTTATTTCAGCGGTTCAAATGTTTTTATGCATCTCAAAAGTGTTATGTTCAAGTCCCCTTAATTCATATTTATTTCTTTTTTATGACATGAGCAACAAACTAAGATATATATTAAGTTTTGTACCATGCAACATAAAGATCTCACCAGGAGCAGGATGCTCATTTTATTTATTTTCTTCTTCCAATCAAGTGACACGTGTCACAACCTGATTGGAGAGGGGAAAATAATTAATTAAATTAAATAAAAATGATTAAAATCCTCCAATAAAGTGGTGACATATGGCATCACCTAATTAAATAATTAATTTATTGTATTAATTAAATTAAGATCAAACTGATAAAATGTGTAAATAGCAGGGACTAAATATGCAATTAAACCCTTTTTAACTGGCCACGTCACCCTGTTGTTAACCTCTAACGGCTAGTGGTCACATTGATACTATTTAAATATTTTGATGGTTTAATTGCTTCGAAAAAATATAATGTGGTTAAATCGCGACTTTTTCAATATTATGGTGGTCAATAAAGTAGTTTACCCTAAAAAACTTTGTGGTTTTGAGTTGTGTAAAACCTAAAATATTTACTCTCTATTTATAATAGTGTCTTGAGGGTATAAGTGAAAATTTGACCTAATAGAGCATTTAATAGTGAGAATCAATTGATTCTTCTAAAGAGCAATTTCTAAAATTATTATATGAATTAAAGGTAACTTTTAATATTTACCCTTTTAATTTTAAGATAAAATTTGAAAAATATATACTCTTATTTGAGGAAAAATTTATTTCAAATTTGGGTTAAAATATCTGCAAGCCCACGAAGGACCAGACCGGTTCAGACATTTGTGTTGCCCACGTCATGCACGTCTGCACATTTATGAACCAACAATTGGTTCCACATTTTACTCAACAGCATCCCCACGTGAATGAAATTGATTTAATCAAAAATATTTTGACTCAGTGTGGTGATAGATTCTACGATCATGGCTGTATAACATAGGTAGGTGTCCACCCTTGAACCCTCCCTTGTGAAAGTATATTTACTTTACTGGTTGATTAGTATATGTGATGTCCTTGAACCGTCTGTTGTTTGTGTAAACGATGATATAGCTCACACAACTACCTCCATGACAAAGTTTTTTTTTTTAATTTTCATGGTTATGTTTATGTGGTCGTGAACATCTCTCATCGTTCTGTAAGAGTTTGAAAGAATTATGCCTCATAGTCTCTTTAAAGCGGCCTAACTTTACTCTCAAATAAATGATTTATGTTGCTTGACTCATCAAAGTACACAATTACATGATATGCCAAAACTATCTAATAATTTTTTTTGTTTAACACACCATGTAATTTATGATCTCTCTCACTTCACGCTGGTACTATTACTTGTAATGGTAAGGTAAAGTCACTATAGTTGTTGGGTATGCTTTAGATATTTCTCATATTGCCCAATCCATTTGAGGACTTCCTATAAAATGTTGCTTTTCGATCACTTATTGTATGTTTATGACATTATAATCAGAATACAACTAAGCACTAGCAGAATTTGGAGTAAGAGTTCAGAAGGGTTTAACTTAAATTTTTTAAAAAAATTGAGGATTAACTAAAACTTTTAATAATTTTGAGAGATTTGATTAGATTTTTTAAAAGTTTTGAGAGGAAATTTGATTAAAAAATTCAAAAATTTGAAGTTTAATATGATTTTTTAAAAAACTTGAGGGGATCAAATTAAAATTTTTTAAATTTTAAGGACAAAATTTAAATTTCCCAAAAAATATTTGGGGTAATGTCCCCTATTCTCTTGAACGAAAAAATATTATATGAATCCGGCTTGTCACGTTATTCATAGTCTCATCCACTAAAAATCAACTACTTCATATCTTTTTTCTATATTATTTTTTTTCCAAAAAAATAATCTTTACTTTTTTGTCATTTAAATAAGGAGTGAGTCGTTACTTAAGAGTTAGTTATGAGTGAACTAATGACATGAAGGAAAAAAGAGATGGAGTGATTGAGTTTTAATGGATGAGACCATAAATAATGTGATGAGTCAATCCATAAAATAATTTATCCCGTTAATTATTTATGGTTGCTCATTTTTTCCCTTTTGCATCGATGGTAGTTATTTATCCTCAATGTTTTGTGAAGATTTTAAAAAAAAAATGCAACCAAAAGAAACATGGAAACTATATCCATATAAGCTCAGCCCAGTAGATTTCAGTTTAGGTTGGATTTAGACAAAATAATTGTACCATGACTCAATCCAATCCACCCTAAATTTAAAATAAACAATAATTTTATTCAGAATACTCGAGGAATAACTAAAATAAGGTTGGGTTTCCGCACACTGATGAAAAAAATTGATTTCTCAAAAATTAGGTTTGGTTAATTATTAGTAAATTATTTTAGTTAATCAGAAAGTTTGGGTCATTCAATTCTCGACCCTAAACTGTAACCATTCAACTGGTTAACTATTTATTTGATTAACCAAAAAATTTATTTCGGTTCGATTCAGTTCGGGTAACAGTTTTTTATTTTGTTTATTAAAAAATATATATTTTAATAATGTGTTAAAAAACTATATACTTTTAAAAACCGATATATTATATTAGTATCTTTTTAATATTAAAAAGGTAAATACTTAAACTTTTTAAAATAAAATTATGATTTTACTTATGGGAAATAAAAAAATAAAGTAAAATAAAATCTGATTTTTAATATAAAAATAATAAAATGGCATATAATATATATTATATAACTGGTCGGTTTGATTACCCAATTTGTCCTAAAATCGTAAATCGTAACTGAACCGGTTTCTTTTAAAATAATAAAAAACCAAACCGAAATCAAATTGAATAATATAATTAGCACTTACCTTTCGTTAGAAGTTATTGACGTGACACATTGGTTTTTATTTTTTTGAATAAAATAATGGATAAACCACATTGTTTCATCACTTAATTTTCTTCTTACTCTTATTTTAATTATTGAAGTATAAAATTTTTCAATTTAATAACTCAACTTTTAAATTGTTCTTATTTTAATCACTCTCAAATGACATGGTTATACTTTTAAATTATTCCTATTTTAGCCACTCTCGAATGACATGGTTATACTTTTAAATTGTTCCTATCTTAAAATAATAAAAAATCGAACCGAAACTAAATTGATTATCATATTTAATTAGCACAACATAAGATCAAGAATTGAATAAACAAAATTTACCAATTAATCAAAATAATTTCTTAAAGATTAATTGAACCAAATTTTACACATCCTCAACCACAACAATGAAAAACACAAATCTAATACGAATTTCAAGGTAACAAAATCTAACAATCACACACAATCTTTACATGTTTTCACCAACAAATTATCCACTTAATCTTCAACAAATTCTTTTTGAGTTGTATTATATTATACAACAACATAATGTTTCAACATCAGCAAAAGACATTTCTATTCTTTATTGCTTTTTTCATTTGCTTTTTCTCGTAAGATTCTCTCAACCAAGAAAAATAAATTAAAAAGAGGATCGGCATTCCTCCTCTACAATGATAAAAGTCATGTCATTTAAGAGTGACAAAAATAGAAACAATTTAAAAGTTGAGTTATTAAATTGAAATTTTTTACACCTCATTGACCAAAATAGGAGTAGGGAATTTGAGTGATGAATAGTGTAGTTTACACATTATTTTATTTGGAAAAAATGAAAACTAACGTGCCACATCAGCAGCTTCTAACGGAAGGTAACAAGAGGTACCATAATGAAAGTGCACTAAAAGTTCGGTGGCTATAAGACAAGCTTTAGATGACCAAAATAAAAGTGCCCTAAAAGTTCGGAGATCATTTATGTAGTTTAAAAACAAACAAAGATCTAAAACATTCAGTATCCAGCTAATAATATCGAAACACATAACAATCCCCTGCGACCCAGTATCTTTTCATCAACTTATATTTCATCATCTTCATCTTCATCAACTCAAATATAAGGTCCTTATTCCCTAACCCTAATACGTTCTTTCTGAATTGATAATGGTATTTGTCCAGCTGCACACATTATTACATTGAATCATTTGGTCATGATTAACCACAAACTACTGGCAGCTCAAAACATAAGATGGCAAAACCTTACTATTCACTAATTACAAAACTTATTTCTCCTTTACTAGAAAAAATAAATTAAATTAAGGAAAGGTTAAAAACACGACATTCCTTCAATGTTTGATAATTTGTACCTGATATGATCTTTGTCAAAGATATTCAGTCCATATGCGGAACATTTTATTGAGCAATAACCTGAAGATGTCCCTTATCATTCTCAAAAGCCTCCTGCAAGGAAAAGACTATGGTGCTTGGTCAATACAAACTAAACCAATATAACACAAGATTCGGTCAGATTGACTTACCGGTTCATCTTCGGTGAATCATTTCAGAAACAACTCAGAAAATCGCTCGACATTGTTCAATATAGTGACTGCTACCTCATGGGACAAGGCTGATGTATTAAGAAATGTCTGCAAATGCAAGGTCAAGTAAGAAAAGTAGACATGGTAAAGAAGTGTGATGTGATTGGTGAAGCTACCGGAGTATAAACAAAGCAGGGTGGCAGAAAATTACTCAACTAGTATTTGAATTGAATGCCTGGGTCTAGACTGGAAATATTAAAAAGAGCAGTTAGATGACAGATTCACAAGAAAATTAGTCAGAGGCTTAAAAGTTGCAGTATAAACACTGCGAAAGAAAAATAACAACAATCAGAAGGAAAAAGCTTTCTGACAGATGAACTGTTCACATGGGTTTAACGGAATGTGAAATCGGTTTTAGAGTTATACAATGAAGGAATATGAAATTCAGATGATGCAACTGTCAACTGAACTGCATATATTTTAAAAGAACAGCATCAACTTGACATGAACTCTGTACATCTCCAACAATGGGAAATGAATTTACAGATGACCTTTCCTCGTCCACCAAAAGATTGTCAAATCTAATCAGCCATATCTTGTTGCAGTGCTTATCCCTCTGTATCAATACTGCCATCACTGGAAGACAATTGTCTTTTCTCTGACAGTGGAAGTCGCCTGGGCTTTGTAGAGCCTGCTTCAACAAGCCCCTCTGATGAAAGGGTTAACCCAGCAGTTCCCGAAGAAGATCCCAAGAAACGGTGAACTGGGGCATCATATTGAGATGATGGAGAGTAATTGAATGTGAAAACTCCCATAGGATGGTTAAACTTGCAACTTGGACCAAACTTGCAAATTCCATATCTAGAATAGAAAATGCATAGAGGTTCTCCCTGTTAAAATGCAAAAATGTAAAAAGTATCAAGTAACAAAAAGAATACAACTAGCAACACCATAAAAGCACATCTGCACATAGTAGGGAACCTGTCATTGTAATTTTCCCTCGTGGACCATAAAATCAATGGGAATATTGCAAGACAAACTGACAAGAACTTAAACAAAACTCAGACCAGAATGAATATGCGAAATGGAAAATGGATAAGAAAAACATTTTCTTGATAAATAAAAATTAAAATAAGAAAGTCAGAATACTAATAATCTACAAGTGAACATATAATCTAAACAACATGAAAGCTTGAAAATGTGTGCACAAGATATGGTCCTCCACCATAAAAAAGCAGGACACAATAATTAAGGATGAAATGATGAAGTTCATTTGAAACATAACCTTGTAACATATGTAACAAAAATCTCATAGGGGTATCCAAGGGCCTGAATCCCCTTTCATCCAAATTTCTGACAAGCAGAGTAGGCTAGAAGAGTTTGAAAATTGGATGATGCATGAATACATTTTACAACAAATTATAAAAGTACACAAAAATTGAAATTCCAAAAACTTGTACACACTTTTACATTGACCCCTCAATAATAGTTGAGATACTGATGTCCAACACCAGTAGGATAGAACACAGAATGTGTCTGAAACTTCATTATAAAAGTGAATACTTCACAAAACTCAGTATTTTAGTGATACATAATTTATATAAAACTATATGAATATATATATATAAACATATTTATATATGGTGTTACATAATTTGCATTTTTATATCTCTATTTAAATATAGTTACAACACGTATCCACACATCACTATCTAATCTCTGGATTATTTTTGGCTGACTCTAAGCAAAAGACAAGTCAGACACGTGGACACATGCCGATATGAATACCTGAGTCCATGTTACCTAGTTGAGATGAATTTTCCGATAAAAGAATATTAAGCATTAACCTACATCCATTTGATAATAATTGGAAGAGCCCAACTTGAATATAAGACCACGAGAAATCCAAGATCTAACAGATCTAGGATAACACCACTTAGCACTACCCTCATATGTGGCTATACAGACAACCTCAAAAGGGGCAGCAAACAAAAAGAACAAGATGTACCTTGGATCAGACAACATGTTGAACATCAAACCTTAACCAATTAACATAAAACCTTGACAAGTAGAGTAGGCCATCATAAATGAGATATAAGAGGGAAGCTCTTCGGTTTAAGAAGAAAAAGAGACGATCACGGACAAAAAAGGGAGAAATAATAATGAAGACTAAACAGATTTGAAACAAAAAAGAAAAATGGCAATATTCTTGATTCGGACAAACTTTTGTGCCTTTGCTCACAGAAAGAACACTGAAATGACAAGAATAAACAAGGTAAGACACAAGTGCATGTGGTTAGCTTTTGTGGCCCTTTTACCTAACCCTTTTTTTTAAAATTCCATTTAATTTGCTTTGGCAGTTGCTAAAAGAACAATTATTTAAAATAGTTAGATTAAACTACTCATATACGTACATATGTTGTATTATACTGATCGTGACTTTGTTAAACATTCGACCTAAAATCAATTGGAACCAAGATAGAGACCTAACTTGAATACAAGATCATAGCAAATCCAATATTCAATAGAAATTAGTTAACACTAATTAACATTCTCCTCATATGTAGCTCCACAAAGGGCTTACACGTGACAACCTCATATGGAGTAGAAAGCAAGAAGAACAAAACACACATGGGATCTAATACAAAGTTAAGCATCCAACCTAAAATAAATGGGTTGATGGAAGAGATCAACTTGAATATAAGTCGACACACACAAAAAAAAAGATTTAACAGATGTAAGATAAAACATTTAACAGATTTATTAAGAAGTAATACAAAATTTTCAAATGGTACAAGATGTTTATTGATTGAGGATAACAAGAGAGAAGGGGGAAAGGGAAACCAGATAAAGAGAATTTAATCTCTACATTAAAGCATATCAAACCTGCTCAAATTACCATAATGAAACAAACACACATAACTAAACCCAAATTTGAATTTAGAGATAGCAAATATATATATATATACACACACACATAACATAATCTCCTATAGTGCTTTATCCTCCCTAACTCTTTCCTGCATCATAAAAATTTAATTCAAAATAGCCTAACACGGTAAGTTTTTATTTATTTTACATGAATCAGGGCGGAGTCCTCATGTTTCTCTCATAACTCTGCAGTGCTAGAATGATTGCGCTGCTCGTCCAAACCATAAACTCCTAGAATTCATGGCAAAAACGCTATCTTCAATGTGCCAATAGACTCTTATTAGTACACTAGTCGCATAAATTGCAGTGACCTAATTCTAGATTGCAGCACCTTCCACAATCAAGACTAACCAGATATCCTTTGACTATTTTATCCATAGCATAACTCCTAAAATCTTTATATGCTAAACCCAATAAACATGCGTGGAAAAAATGTGTAGAAACAACAAAATGATCAATTTCCCAGAAAGTGTATCAAGGAAAATATCCATTTTTTAACATAAAAAGCATTATTAGCTTGGGCTACGAATACAACGTTTTCATGAAGAAAAGGCCATGCAAGTAAATGGCAGGTAATGTAACTCACCGGTCGTAAAGGAAGGCCTATAGGACTCAACATGCAATCAGGTGCAGGGAGAACTCTTTCTCTTGGATGATGAAACCTACAAACTGCACCAAATTTACAATCTCCGGTCTTCATGTAAAATTGGCACTCTGGCTGGCCAGGTCTCTCGGGAAATACATTCTCCCTCTGCAATGCATAAAAACCTGCAGGGGCAGAGCCAGAATGAAATTGGGAAAAGGATGCTTGAGATCCTGCAGTCACTGATTCATTCGAGCGTGAAGTCCCATAGATTTGATTATTTCCATTTGTCTGATGCAGGTTCTCTGAAGAAGATACCGAAGCCAATTGACCCTGGAGAAATGAAGAGTATTAGAAATATGGCAGCGCTTCTCCTTTAGTTGGGATAATAAATGTTAGCACTTCTCAACAAACGCAAGTTACAGAAGCATAGATGCTTCCAATTTAAGTAGAAAACCGAGTTCAGGCATTTTGATGCAGTTCTAATGTTAGATATGCCATCAAGGCATTTGCTCCAAACCACCAGCAAAGATTCGGTTCTACTGACCCAGAATTTGATATGATTATTTGATTCTACACCATAAAACCTACTACTATGCACGATTAGAAATAGATGGGTCATGTTTAAATTTTATGACTATGTACTTTCCCTTAGAATTCAACCAAATCTGCAGCAAGCCGTACTTGCCCGACCACATCATCAGCCTGCCACGAGATCAAAAACAACAAAAAGCAATACAACTCCACCCCCACTGGTAATAGCACCAGTACTGTTGACTTGTGATCTCCAAGACTTTATCCAACCTCCGTCAGACTAAATTTTAGGCTCCCTTAACCAATCCTGTCTTATTTCATGTTAATGACAATCATCACAAAACTACTGTTTCTGTGGCTTGACATTAGCTCCATCAAGTAAAGCACACAACTATTAGTATTATGCCACAATAGTCAAGCTAAGAAATAGATGCTTCTTTCAGGGGCAGAAAAGGGTCATAAGTTGCCCCACCAGTCACTTTTCACCTCTAATACTGTCCAATCACCTGTAAATGCTAAATACGCATGCTTAGTGAATACATCATTAGTGATAAGCAAAAGAAAAGCTTACATTGTAAGCATTCCAATTTGGAACTGATACCATCCCTTGGGGTAAAATCAAAGGTGCATAACTCGGAGGACCTTGCCAGCGAGGGCTGGGAATGAAAGAAGCTCTTGACCAGTTTGTAAGCCCTCCTAGAAATGACTGCTGACCAGGAGCGGTTGGAGATGGGACAGTCGGATAAATAGGAGAGCCACGCAAGGAAACCATCATATTAGTTGGCTGAGGATGGTGGAATTTACAAGTGCTCTCAAACTTGCATTGTCCAGTTCTTAGATAATATGCACACTCAGTCTCATTCTGTATTAAAGAAAAAGTAATAAAAAAAGAAGAAGAAGAAGAAGCAAGTTACATTAATCCTATGAAACAGTAATAACCAAAAGCAAACCTGTAATAAACTAATCATTGAAGAAATACAGCTTGCCTTAATGAGGTCCAAACTTACACAACAATTCAACCTCCCTTGAGGCAAGCAATGGTACAAAATTCAGCAGTATTTTTGTCCATGGGATCCATATTGAAAGTAAAAAAAAAATCATAACTCAAAGCTAAGAAGATAATATGTTGCCCTTATGAGTCATAGCAACCAAGAAAGATTTTACTTTATGATCAGAATTATCTACGTGTGTATTTTTCATATTGGAACTAAATGATATAACATTCAGTCGATTCGACTATACAATTGCATAAGCTTAACTCTATGCTATGAATTTCACATTTAGGCTTTAGCTAAACCTATCCAATTCAAAATCATAATTTTTTGTTTTGAGAAAAACAAAGTAACAAACAAACATGATATAGGAAGTGACTTGAATTGACTTAAATTCGCATATTATAAATTGTATTCAGAAAAATACAAAATCTGTACCGGGCGAAGAGGATAACCCAAAAAATTTAAGGAAACTCTCCCAGCTATCCCAGCTTTGTCTCTAGGATGATGAAACTTGCATGTAGCTCCAAATTTGCAAGTTCCTGTTTTCAGGTAGTACTGCAGTGCAGTCAGCAAAATGTCAGTTGTCTGATCCAAACATACATGAAAATAAAAATATAGTCTCACATCTGATATGAGGCAGTTAAACAAAAAGAGTAGCTTCTGTGAGATTTCAATTTACTTAGATCCTTTATTTGTTTATTTTCTTAAACTAAGATCAAAACAAGACTGGACGGTCTTATGAATTGCCTATGAGAAGAAAATGTAGAGGAAAAGTGGGGACAAGGGAGGAAAAGAGTCAAAAGACCATTTACAAAGTAGTAGGAACTTCTATGTACAATAATCACCACTGCTTGCACGATTAGTTTTAATAAATTTTCATTCAGCCTACAATCACAAGTGTCACTTTGTTCAAAATCCAGCAGGATTCTTTCTAAACCTGAAAGTAATCCTTGTTTCATAATGATCAAGTTTAAAATAAGAGAGAACATTCATTTGGTTCTAGTGCATCATCCATATAGATGTGAACCAATTATCAGCAGCAGTACAAATAGATCCAACAGTCAAATCCATAAGAATTCACCAAAACGGCATATTGAATTAATAGAGAAATATCTCCATCAATCGAGAATTATGGTATTCACTAAAATATCAAATTGTTTGCTTTGTTAATCATAATATCATACATCGAAAATTGTAAAGCATAAGTAAAAGCAGAAACATTGTTGTTGTATGGGAAACCAAGGAAGAAATACATGCCTGACATTCTGGTTGTCCTACTCTTTCTGGAAACTCTCCTTTCATCCTTGCAGCAGCAATAGCCTGGAATTCGATATAATCGAAATAAACATTTCAAATGAAAGTTGCTTTTTTTAAAACTCAAAAATCATAGTAGGAAAAAGTTAAAATGAAATGAAAGAAGCAGATAAAGCATGACCATGCTTAAAAGTTTGACATGTCAACAACTTCAACATCCAGTACCATGTCAATGATAATATTTAAAGACTTGAAAAATAAAAAAAAAGAATAAAAATTAAGAAGCTCTTTCACATTGTACCGATAATATCTCACTCATAAAGCATTAACTCCAAATTAATAAGAATTTCCCAAGCAAGCAATGGCTTTATACCAGCTTTCTGTTAGGAGGATGATTAAAACGACATGTTGCCCCAAATCTACAAAGGCCTGTCCTGATATAGTATGAACAATCTAGTTCTCCGGGACGCTCAGGGTAGGGGCCAGGTTCCATTGTTTCACTGGATCTCAAGTTTATTTGCCACATAGCATCTGAAATAATATTAAATTAATAGTTTTTTAAGAAATCCAAGCAAAAGAAACCTTACCCACTCTGATTTTATGACAAAACATCATGCAAAAGCACTAAACTTTACTTGTAAATTTCAGAAGAAAAAAGAGAAAACTTATGATTTAGTCTAAACAATTTGACAGTGACACTATAGCGCCCAATTGCATTTCCACAAGCAGTCAGGGAGAAAATGGAGACAAAGCATATAAAATATATAACCCCTAATGTAACAGTGATTGAAAAAACAGAGACCAACTAGAACAACCATATCTACCTCAACTGCATTTGATGAACAAAACAGTTCATCATATCATACATAGAAAGTTAATGCAGTTCAGACTTTGTCATGATCAAATCAAATGCATTGAAAGATACAGAGACAATATTTTTCAATAAACAATACAATTAATATACTTATATGTACAGCATTCTAATCTAATTTTGATTTTTCAACCATTATTATGCTTTCTATCTATTTGCTTCTCCAATAATAATAATTTCCTCTAATTTCCTGGAACCCGAATTTGATTTAAACAAATGAGGAAGGTGGAATCTCTCACATTTCGTTCACGTCACCATAAGGAAAGTTGCAACAATTCATAATCACCGGAAAATTACTTTTATTTTTTCCTTCTGAAACGCAATTAAGAACTAAGATTAATTATTAAAATTTTACAAACTTTTTTTTTAGCAAAATTCATAACCAAACGACTATTTTAACAATGATCAAACCAGAAATCACCTCAAAAACGGGAAAAATGCACAATTCACGATAGGAAAACTGGAAAAATAACCAACGAAAACATCTAAACAGCATTTAATTCGTAGAGTTTCAAAAAAATAAAAACGAGAAATAATGAAATAAAAGTGGAAAAGAAAGACAGAGAGAGAGGCCTTGATTGAAGGAGGGTGAAAACGAGGTTCCGTCAGGCCCCACGGCTGGAGTTCGGGGCATAGGAATTCCGGCACCGAAGGAGAATTCCATTCAGCAGTCGTCTTCCTCCATCACCACGACTGTCACGTTAGCAGCGGCTCCACGTCGGAATTCTCATTCCCCACTCACAACCCCCACGCTGTCACTCTTACCAATACGTTCTCCCCCTCCTAACGGAAAACCAAAATAAGAAAGAATGAAAGAAAAAAGAGCGTTCTTTTCTCTTCTCCACAAAAATAAATTAATTAAAATTAAAAGGAGAAAGAGGTAATAAAAAACCAACCATCCAAATCCCACCAACTCTTCTTTTCCTCACCCGCGTTTTACACAAAACGACGATCACCGTTTTCCCTACTCGCGCGAGTATGAAATCACTTTTTCTATTCTCTCTTTCGTATCGCCATGTCATGGGTCGTCGATTTGTCTTCGCTTTTGGGTTTTTTCTTACTGGTTGTTTATATTGCTTTAGGGCAGGTGTCACCATGTTAAAGCGAGTGGAAGTTCTGTCACCGGAGTGAGTAGAGTGGTGTAGTAGACTCATTTTTAAAATGTTTTGTATTTTAACTAAGTCTAAAGGGGCGAGTCTAAAATACTTGTCACGTCGACCAATTAAAAGTTCTGAGACCGCAAAAAAAAAGCTCCGAGATTCTCGGGATGTCAAACCCTAGTATCGCAAAATCGGGTTCTTTGAACCCTAGCAACTGTCCAGCGTTGCCGCCAGCCAGGGTACCGTTGAAAGGCTTGCCGAACCCCCTCCCCCGAGAGGCCGTGGCCAGTCTAGGGAGTAGACCGATGGTGCAGGTCTTAGTACCGTCGGTGCTGGAGCGGGCAGGCAACGTGCTTGTTGAGGAGACCCTACGCGATGTGAAGCGGGGTAAACTTGTGGGGGATGGGCAAGCGTCGACCGGTGGAACTGCCATGGACGACGTTATGGTGGAAGGTTGTGGCGTTCCTGATCAGAGGATGATGGCGGCTGATGCAGCGCCAGTTGATTCGAACGATGAAGCGCCTGGTGCAGCGTCGGTTCGTCCCTCATACGCGTCTGCGGTGGCGGGGAAGGCTGTGAGTGGCGCTTCTCCAGTGACCCCTATCTCGAACGATGAGGTGGTTGTGCCGGATCAGGATGTTAGAGTTATTAGGGATGGGAAGTTTCCTATCGTGCAGTTTTCGGACCGAGTGCATGAGTTGTATGACCAAAGCATGAGCAAGTCGGTTATCGTTAGGCTTTTGGGTCGAAAAATTGGGTACGGAGCGTTGCTTAGTCGGATAAAGACGTTATGGAAACCTCAAGGGGAGTTTCAGCTCGTGGATATTGAGAATGAGTATTTTATCATCCGGTTTGCTTTGGAAGACGACTTTGTAAAAGTGTTAACGGATGGTCCATGAACGATTTATGGAAACTATTTAATTATTCAGCCATGGAGTCGTGCGTTTTCCTCTGAGGAACGGCATCATTCTCGCGTGATTGTTTGGGTTCGTTTACCAAGTTTACCATACAGGTATTACTCTAAAGGTTTCTTTCGGCACATTGCTATGAATATCGGCCGGGTTATTCGGGTGGACTATAAGACGGATACTGGTGATAGAGGACGTTTTGCTCGACTTGCTGTTATGGTGGATCTGACGAAACCTTTACTCCATTGTATTGGGATAGATAACTTTGTTCAAGCCATTGAGTATGAGGGGCTTCCCGATATTTGTTTTAAATGTGGAGTGTATGGGAATTTGGCGGCAGTTTGTGGTATTGTCGAATCTAAACCAGAGGATGTGGGGAGGAGTGCTAGCCCGGTGTGGAATTCTGATAAACCGGATGAAGTGTTTGGTCCGTGGATGCTAGCGGAGCCACGCAAGCGTCGGTATTCTAAAGCAAGTGGGACTGCGGTTGGAGCCTCTGCACCTTCGCGGAAGGGGATAGGGTCAAGGTTTGATGCTCTCCAGAATTTAGATGACGGAGTTCAGGAACCCTTGTCGACTATCAATGGGACCGTGAAAGGGACTGCATTACCATCGAGTGAAAAGACTGGCGAAAGGGTGGAGTCGTCACAGGTTGTGACTAACGGTACCAAACATGGTTTAATGGTACCTCAAGTTGTATCTTTGGGTGAGAGGCAGGATCCAGTGGTTGATACTCATGTACCTAATATAAAGAATGGTAAGCATTCGGCAATAGTTATATCGGATGATGGAGGTTCAAAGAGACGAAGCACTAGGATGAATGGGAAGAACAAGGGGGTGGTTAAAGCTGTAACTCCCCCGGTGCGTAAAGGCCTTAGCGTGAAAAAGCGTAGTGCATTCCAATTCCCACCTCCGATGATCTTATCGGAATGGGTGCATAATGTGCAGGGAACATCAGGAAAGGATTTGGCTACACAGAAACTGTCGCCTGCCTTTACTGATCCAGGTATTAGTAGTAATAAGGAGGGTGTTGGTGTAGCTCCTCAGGTTTCGACGGCGGTGGATCAGGTTGTGAATGATGATTTGGTTGCGATGCATCTAGACAAAGAGAATGTTGAGCCTCGCCAGTGAGGTTAGATGTTTCTTTTATTTTTTCTTTAATAATGATTAAAGTTTTTTTCTGGAATTGTTAGGGCGCTGCAAGCCCTGAGTTTAGGTGTCATTTTCGTGATTTCATGAGGAGATATCATCCACAAGTTGTTGCAATCATGGAACCGCGCATTAGTGGTACTTCTGCTGATAGGGTGGTTAAACAGCTTGGTTTTCCGCATTCTTTCCGTGTTGAAGCACATGGTTTTAGTGGTGGTATTTGGTTATTATGGCGCGAGGACTTTGAGATTGAGGTTCTGAAAGTTTCTAACCAGTTCGTCCATTGTCGGATTTCATGCCATGAATCTGGTAGATGTTTTCTGCTTACCGCAGTTTATGTCAGTCCGTCGGTTGCTAAATAGAAATGGTTATGGCCGGGGTTATTGGAGCTTACCCCGACATCGGATCAGCCATGGATTCTGGGAGGTGATTTTAACGCGATTCTTAGTCCGGAGGAACGTCAGGGTGGTTTGTTATCATCTCTGGGCTTTAGTCGTTTATTTCAAATTTTTGTTTTTGACTCAGGCTTGATTGATATTCTGTTTTCCGGGCCGTTGTTCACTTGGAACAGAGGAAATTTGTATCAGCGTCTGGATCGGTGCTTAGTAAGTGATGGATGGCTTCAGGCTTTCTCGGGTACACAGATATCGAACCTTGACCGTATTGGCTCTGATCATTGCCCGCTACTTGTTCACTTGGATTCGACAGATGTTGAACATAGCGACAGACCTTTCAAATTTTTGGCAGCTTGGCAAGATCATCCTGAGTTCGCTAAGGTAATTGAATCGAAGTGGGATAGTGGTAGGGAGGTGCTTTCGAACTTAACTTCTGTAAAACCGAAATTGATTTTGATATAACACATAAACTTAAGGACCAATTTGCAAAATAATAAATTTTTAAGTACTCTTTAAAGTTTCACAATTGACAAGTATTTTTGAACAAAATAATACTTAAAGACCTGCTCTTAAATCATATATATTTCTCTAAGTCTTTTCCTATGTTTTCCAAGCCTAAGTATGCAAAAACGCCCAGGCGTATCGATACCCTCAGCGTATCGATACCCTATTTTGTCACTGGAATTTTATTGAACATACCGTACCGATACGCCCTGAAACCGTATCGATACGATATGCATCTGGGCAACTGTTTTCATGAAACCGTACCGATACGCCTTACAGACGTATCGATACGATGTTCATCTGGGAAAATGTTTTTCATGAAACCGTACCGATACGCCTAGCAACCGTATCGATACGATAAGCATATCTTTGAAAAATCCGAGCATTTAATTATTTGACCGTTACTTGTCAGTTGGTTAGTTTCCCAATTTTCAAAAGGTCGTTATACCGTACTGATACGCTTGGTATGCGTATCGATACACTTTTGATACAAACATAACTTGGGATTCCAGTAACTTTGTACCGTATCGATACTGCCCTCCGTATCGATACGCCCCTTAAAACCGTACCGGTACGCCTTCTATGCGTATCGATACGCTCTGTTTTCAGGCACAACGGCTCTTTCCTCTTTGATGCAGGTATCGATACGCCCTTCCCGAGTACCGATACGGTAGGCTACAGAGCTACATTTAATGCGGGAAAAATGTCCACAACGGCTCTATTGATGATCCCAACCACCAAACGGCTAGAAATCAATGCAAGGGTATAAAAACAAGCTTCAATTGACCAAGCAACAACTATTGAACATTCAAGCATCATCAAAGCAAAAAATCCAAACCCTTGAGCTATTCAAAGTCATATTCTTGTACCCAACTCTTTGTCTTTCAATTTGTCAAATTGTATTGTGAGTTTGGGGTTGTTGAAATTGTAATTGGGTAGACAATCATCCTTTGAGAGGAAACATTTGAGTTTACCAAATTCTTCTTTGTATTTGAGTGGATTAAGCTTTGGGTAGAAAGCTTAATCGAAATTGTAAGGTTTTCTCCTCATCCAAGAAAAGGGGACGAATTCAATTAGTGAATTGTTTGAAAATCCTTAGTGGGAGCTAAGGTAGTGGATGTAGAGTTCGTTTGGAGAACTTGAACCACTATAACCCCTTGTGTCATTTTTATTTTCAATCTTTCTCTTCACCAAAATTTTAATTGCCAATTCACCCCCTCATGGCCATTTGCAAGTGTTCGATCAACTCAACAATTGGTATCAAAGCTACACTCATTGGAAGGATTACAACCCTCTTGAGTCGATTCTTGGAGAGTTTGATCAACAACAAGTCAAGCAATGGCATCCACCTCCAACTATGAGTCTCAATCCACCACCAAGCCACCATTCTTCAATGGGGATAACTATCCTTATTGGAAGAATAGGATGAGGCTCTTCATCAAGTCTACCGACTATATGGTGTGGGATGTAGTTGAAGAAGGTCCATACATTCCCATGAGGAGAGATGGAGAAAGGCTCGTCTCAAAGATCAAAGCCGAAATGACCGATGATGAAAGAAGAAGGATGCAAGTGAATGACAAAGCTATTCATGTAATATTTTGTGCACTTGGTCCGGATATCTACTCCAAGGTGTCTTCAATCGAAAATGCCAAGGAGGTTTGGGACACCATCGAGACAACATACGAGGGAACTAGTGATGTCAAGGAGAAAAAGATTGGGTTACTCAATCTAAGCTATGAGAACTTTAAGATGGATCCCGAAGAAAGTGTCTCCAAGATGTTTGATTGGTTCTCGGTCATTGTCAACGGTTTGAAGGGTTTCGGTGAAATCATTCCTGAAGACAAGCTAGTGAGAAAGTTGTTGTATTCTCTTCCGGAATCATGGGATGGCAAGAGAACGGCCATTATTGAAGCTAGAGATTTGAAGACTCTCAAGCTAGATGCTCTTGTTGGATCTCTACTCACACATGAGATTATGAGGAAGGGAAGAGAACAAGAGAAGAAGGAAGTTGAGAAGAAGAAAGTTGGAATCGCACTAAAGGCTTCACAACAAGAGAGCGATTCTAGTGAGGATGAAGATTAGGAGATGGCTATGTTGGCCAAACGCTTTACTCGGTTTATGAAGTCAAATCGTGGAAGAAAATTCATTAGAAAGGGAGACTTCAAGAGTAAAAGCAAGGAAGAGGAGAAGGACCAAATTACTTGCTATGAATGCAAGAAACCGGGTCACATTCGTTCCGAGTGTCCTCAATTGAAAAAGAAAAGCTTTGGGAAGAAGAACAAGCTCAAAGCACAAATTGCTACTTGGAGTGACGATGAGTCTTCCGAGGAAGAGGATGAAGTGGCCAACCTATGTCTCACGGCCATTGATGATGAACCTAAGGTAAACTCTAACTCATCAATTTCGATTTTTCTATTGAGGAACTTCAAGATGCTTATGATGAATTGCAAGAAGTGTATGATGAGTTAGTAGGAAAATACAAAGAGCCCATTTTGAAAAACAAGAAAACAATTTCCGATTTAAAAATTCAAAATGAGACATTTTCAAAAACTAACTCCGAATTGGAAAAGAATGTTTTGTTTTTAGTTAATCTTTCAAATGATCTTAAAACTAAAAATCTTGAACTTGAAAAACTTCTTTCCGATTTTCAAGATTATCACACAAAGAAAGTGGATAATCTTAAAACATCTATTACTATTGGGAAAAATAATTTTGAAAAAGGAAATCATTCTAAATCCCAATATGTAAAAAGAAAACATTTTGTACCTAAACAAAGAAATTTTTATAAGCAAGCTAGAAGTCATAGAGTTATGAGTGTTTGGGTTCCTAAAGAACTCATTATTTCTAATGATTTGAATGCTATTGCTTCTTGGATTCCTAAGGGAACCAAATTGTTGAAGGCTAACACTCATGGACCCAAAATGATTTGGGTACCAAAAACCAAGGCCTAATTTCTTTGTTTGTAGGGGGAGCATTGCTACAAGGCTAAAGCTTCAAGCAAAAATTCTTAGTACCTTGATAGTGGATGCTCAAGACACATGACCGGTGACAAGAGTAGATTTGTGGAACTAAAGCCTAAGAGTGGAGGAGTAGTAACTTTCGGTGACAACTCCAAAAGACACATTGAAGGAATAGGCTCCATTGGTAATCACTCTTCTATTTTCATTGAAAATGTTTTGTATGTCAACGGTCTTAAACATAATTTGTTGAGCATTAGTCAATTATGTGATAGGGGTTTTAATGTTTTATTTGATAAAAGTGGTTGCAAAATTGTAAACATTAAAACAAATCAAATAATGCTCATAGGACATAGAATAGGCAATATTTACATGGTGCATTTAGATGATATCCATTCATCCCATACATGCTTAGTTGCACATGATGAACATGACTCATGGCTTTGGCATAGAAAATTAGGACATGCTAGCATGAGTGTCTTAGAGAAATTAATCTCCCTTGATCTAGTTAGAGGTTTACCCAAACTTAAATTTTCAAATGATAAAATTTGTGATGCATGTTCAAAGGGTAAACAACATAGAAGTTCTTTTAAATCTATAAATGATGTCTCTACTAGTAGATGTTTACAATTGATTCATATGGATCTTTTTGGGCCAATTAGAACAATGAGCTTGGGTGGAAAATCATATGTTTTTGTGCTTGTAGATGACTATTCTAGGTATACTTGGGTTCTATTCTTAAGTACAAAGGATGAGGCTTTAGAAAAATTCATCACATTTTCTAAAATAACTCAAAATGATCTTGAACTTAAAATTTCTCACATTAGAAGTGATCATGGAACCAAATTTCAAAATCTAGGTTTCGATGAGTTTTTAAATGAAAATGGGATTAGCCACAATTTTTCCGCACCTCGCACTCCTCAACAAAATAGGGTAGTTGAGAGGAAAAATCGAACTTTAGAAGAAATGGCTAGAACCATGCTTTGCGAAAATAATTTACCTAAATATTTTTGGGTGGAAGCCACAAATACCGCTTGCTATATCATAAATCGAGTAATGATTAGGCCAATTTTAAAGAAAACACCTTATGAGATTTTAAAATCTAAGAAGCCTAACATTAGCTATTTTCACCCTTTTGGTTGCAAGTGTTTTGTTTTAAATAATGTTAAAGAAAACTTAGGTAAATTTGATGCTAAAAGTGATGAAGCTATTTTCTTAGGGTATTCTTTAAATTCTAAAGCCTATCGTGTATTTAATAAAAGAACTCTAGTTGTTGAAGAGTCAATACATGTTGTTTTCGATGATAACCTCCTTCCGAGGAAGGAATCTTGTGATGATGATGATATAGGAATCATTGATGCCATTGATAGAGGACAAACGTCAAAGGTGGATGAGATTCCAACTAAAGAAGAGGATTCACAAGATCCACCTCTTGAAACCTTGAAGGACTTGGCTCTTGAGGAAAGGGAGGTGTCTTACCCAAGGGAGTTAAACTATGTCAAAGGTGGTGAAATCTTGGGTGATCCATCCAAGGGGGTAACTACTAGATCCTCTCTCAAATTAATGAATCATGTTGCATTTCTTTCATGCATTGAGCCTAAAAATATTAAAGAAGCTTTAAAAGATGATTTTTGGATTTTGGCCATGCAAGAGGAATTAAATCAATTTGAGAGAAGTAGAGTTTGGACATTAGTTGAAAGGCCTAATAATCAATCTACTATAGGTACAAAATGGGTTTTTAGGAATAAATTAGATGAAAGTGGTAATATAGTGAGAAACAAGGCTAGGCTTGTTGCTCAAGGCTATACACAAGAAGAGGGAATTGATTTTGATGAGACTTATGCACCCGTAGCTAGGATGGAAGCTATTAGGATGTTACTTGCATTTCCATGTTATCATGATTTCAAGCTTTTTCAAATGGATGTGAAAAGTGCCTTTTTAAATGGTTTTATAAATGAAGAGGTGTATGTTGAACAACCACCGGGTTTTGAGGATTCAAAATTTCCAAACCATGTGTTTAAACTTACAAAAGCTCTCTATGGTTTAAAACAAGCTCCTAGAGCTTGGTATGAGAGACTTAAATTTCTTAATTGAAAAGGGTTTTGAAAAAGGAAAGGTGGATACAACACTCTTCATAAAAAGATATAACAATGACATCTTAGTAGTTCAAATTTATGTTGATGATATTATTTTTGGTTCTACTAATGAGTGTTATTGTAAGGAATTTTCTAAGCTAATGCAAGGTGAGTTCGAGATGAGCATGATGGGGGAGCTCTCATTCTTTTTGGGACTCCAAATCAAACAAAGGAAGGATGGCACCTTCATAAATCAAGCTAAGTACGTGAATGATATGCTCAAGAAGTTTGGCTTGGAGAATGCAAAACCTAAAGTCACTCTTATGAGTTCTTCCATAAAGCTTGTCAAAGATGAAGGAGGTAAGTGTGTTGATTCTAAGCTTTATAGATCCATGATAGGTTCTTTGCTTTACCTTACCGCAAGTAGACCGAATATTATGTTTAGTGTTTTCTTGTGTGCTAGGTTTCAAGCTAGTCCTAGAGAATCACACTTAGTTGCCATTAAGAGAATTTTTAGATACCTTAGAGACACACCTACTTTAGGTCTTTGGTATCCTAAGGATTCAACTTTTAGCCTTCATGCTTTTTCAGATGCGGATTATGGGGGATGTAAGATAGATAGGAAAAGTACCTCTGGGACATGCCAATTCTTAGGTAGTATGCTCGTATCTTGGTTCTCTAAGAAACAAAATAGCGTAGCCTTATCTACCACCGAAGCGGAGTACATATCCTTAGGGAGTTGTTGTGCTCAAGTCCTTTGGATGAAGCAACAACTCTTAGATTATGGTGTTAAAATAGAAACCATACCCCTTAGGTGTGACAACACTAGTGCCATTTGTCTCACTAAGAATCCCATCCAACACTCTAGAACTAAACACATAGAAATTAGACATCATTTCATTAGAGACCATGTTTTGAAAAATGATGTTTTTATAGAGTTTGTTGACACCTTGAACCAATTAGCGGATATATTTACAAAACCTTTAGATAAAGAGCGCTTTTGGACCCTTAGGAGAGAGTTAGGTTTAACTAGCCTTTCTTGACACTTTTTTGGTCCCAAAATGTCAAAATTTGCTTGAAATTGTTTGTGATTCATGCTTGTGTTAATTTTGTCCTTCTTGCTTCTATGCATGTTGCTAGGGGGAGTACATATTAAGTTTAGCCATTAAAACTTGTTCATATGACATGTATATGCATTTAGGGACGTTTCAAATTGGATTTTTGCACTTAAATCTGTCAAAACTGCAGAAACTAGTAATGGTGTATCGATACTGCTTAGGCGTATCGATACAGGTTGATATCTGGGAATTTTTGCAGATGAACAAGTATCGATACGACACCTCGTATCGATATGGTACAAGTCAAGGGAAATAGTCAGAGCCAAGCGTACCGATACGGACCCACGTATCGATACGGTAGTAACGACAAATATAAAATTAGGGTTAATAGGTATCGATACGCGTGTATAGCGTATCGATACGACCTCGATGGAGAGGCTATTTAGGGTTGTATATGTTAAAACACTTTAAAACACAAAAACCCTTTTTCTCTCCACAAACCCTAGCCGCGAAACCCTATATAAACCCCCTCAATACTTCAAATCTTACCATCAATCTTCAAAATTTCTTGAGGGTTTTTGCTCTACACATCAAGGCAAACCTTGGGCATCAAATCTTGTGCATTCACATCCCCTCTTTCATCCATTCTAAGATTCAAGGTATAAAATTTCTCTTTTTTTTTTTTTTTAAATTTTCGTTTGCTTTTAATTGATGTTTCAACTGATTTTTGTACAAACCTTGTTTAATTGTTGTGGGTTTCACCTTCTTCACAAAAAAATTTCAAAAGTTAAATTTTTTTTTCGAATATATTTTATATTCGATATTTTTATAAACTGTTTTTTTTTGTTTTGTGAATATCTCTTTAATTTTAAAATTCTTTTTAACAAATTACCTTGAATTATTAGAATTTATTGGATCAAATAGGATGTTAATTGCATACATATTCGAATCCTTTTTGATGTATTTTCAGGATTATGGCACCGAAAAAGGGAACTAAACGTCATCGTTCTACTTCCAATCCTATCGAGGATGTCGAGGGTAATCCTACACCTAACCTTCCTTACATCATCCAATTAAGTTTTCCCGAACCTCTTGATAGGGAACGATATAAACTTTTTCAAGGAATGAACCTTAGGGAGGAGCGAGTTGTGTCTATCCCTTTTTTTAAATTCTGCTCGTTTCAAGTTTCAATACCTACCTTTGATTAAGCAATGGAAATTCTTAACCTTTTTGAATATTCCTCCTATCCTATATAGGAACCTAGTCATTGTGTTCTTTTCTAATGCCGTATGTATACATGATGAACCTAGGGAGCATGTCATTGCCATTGAATCTTCCATTATGGGCAAACGTTTTCAAATTGATCAAAAAGTTTTATGCAATGTCTTTGGTTTTGAAGATGTTGGTATTGATGATGAACATTCCTTGGGTACGGGTTATTTAGGTCCCGCAAAAGTTTTAAATGCTCATGACCGTATCCTTCACCTTCTTATTTCTTGGTTTCTTCGTCCATCGGGTGGGAAATATTCAACTATTCGTCACACGAATGATTTTTGGCTTAAGTGTTTTAGAGAAGGTAAACGTCCAAATTTGTGTCAAATCATGTTTGCCGACCTTGTCTTCTTAGTTCAAAACCGTCACACCAAACTAGTCTCATCTTTTTACTACTCCACGGCTTTGAGTTGTCTATTTCATTCCCTTGGCATTGATTGTTCACATGATTTTCCCGAAACCCTTGGCCTACCTATTGATGAGCGTTCCCTAGCTCGCTCCGGTTTCACTTATGTTGATAATGAGTGGGTTCGCAATCCTCAAGATCCTCCGCCCGTTGCTCCGGTCGATACCTCTCGTGCTTCTTCGAGTTCTCACCGTGCTCCTCTTGATTCCTCCTCCATGGATACTCTCATGACCTTCATCAATGAAAAGTTCACCGCGATGGATACTCGTTTCACATCCTTAGAGGATCGCGTCCAAGGCATGGACAAGAAGATAGATACCATGGTCGCTCGCCAAAACTCCATGGACATCTCTTTTACCGCCTTCCATGGTGCTTGGATCAATCAAACCCGAAGGAATCAACCCTCTCAAGAAGATGAAGAAGAAGATGACGAGGACGATCACGATGACGAAGGGGACGAGTAGATCATGCATCTCATCTTAGGCCATTTAGTATTTTATTATTGTTATTGCACTTTTGTTTTTAGGATTTGAAGTTTATGCCTATTATCTATGTTTTTAGGATTTTAAGAGTTTGGATTATGATGGTTGCCTTGACATTTATGCATTTGAACCTTTATGTTTATTTTGGAGTTTATGAATTTGAACTCTTATGCTTGTTTTCAGTTTAGTAAATTATTATTGCTTTATATTGCTATTATCCTTGTATTCTATTTTGATCTAACAAAAAGGGGGAGAAGGATCATAGAGTCAAAATATTTTTGTTTTGAAAATGTATCTTAAAGTAAGGGGGAGAAAGCTTTTCAAAGTTTCAAAAAACTTAAAAATTTATTTATGGTTTTGTTATATCAAAAAGGGGGAGATTGTAAAACCGAAATTGATTTTGATATAACACATAAACTTAAGGACCAATTTGCAAAACAATAAATTTTTAAGTACTCTTTAAAGTTTCACAATTGACAAGTATTTTTGAACAAAATAATATTTAAAGACCTGCTCTTAAATCATATATATTTCTCTAAGTCTTTTCCTATGTTTTCCAAGCCTAAGTATGCAAAAACGCCCAGGCGTATCGATACCCTCAGCGTATCGATACCCTATTTTGTCACTGGAATTTTATTGAACATACCGTACCGATACGCCCTAAAACCGTATCGATACGATGTTCATCTGGGAAAATGTTTTTCATGAAACCGTACCGATACGCCTAGCAACCGTATCGATACGATAAGCATATCTTTGAAAAATCCGAGCATTTAATTATTTGACCGTTACTTGTTAGTTGGTTAGTTTCCCAATTTTCAAAAGGTCGTTATACCGTACCGATACGCTTGGTATGCGTATCGATACACTTTTGATACAAACATAACTTGGGATTCCAGTAACTTTGTACCGTATCGATACTGCCCTCCGTATCAATACGCCCCTTAAAACCGTACCGGTACGCCTTCTATGCGTATCGATACGCTCTGTTTTCAGGCACAACGACTCTTTCCTCTTTGATGCAGGTATCGATACGCCCTTCCCGAGTACCGATACGGTAGGCTGCAGAGCTGCATTTAATGCGGGAAAAATGTCCACAACGGCTCTATTGATGATCCCAACCACCCAAACGGCTAGAAATCAATGCAAGGGTATAAAAACAAGCTTCAATTGACCAAGCAACAACTATTGAACATTCAAGCATCATCAAAGCAAAAAATCCAAACCCTTGAGCTATTCAAAGTCATATTCTTGTACCCAACTCTTTGTCTTTCAATTTGTCAAATTGTATTGTGAGTTTGGGGTTGTTGAAATTGTAATTGGGTAGACAATCATCCTTTGAGAGGAAACATTTGAGTTTACCAAATTCTTCTTTGTATTTGAGTGGATTAAGCTTTGGGTAGAAAGCTTAATCGAAATTGTAAGGTTTCCTCCTCATCCAAGAAAAGGGGACGAATTCAATTAGTGAATTGTTTGAAAATCCTTAGTGGGAGCTAAGGTAGTGGATGTAGAGTTCGTTTGGAGAACTTGAACCACTATAACCCCTTGTGTCATTTTTATTTTCAATCTTTCTCTTCACCAAAATTTTAATTGCCAATTGACCCCCTCTTGGCCATTTGCAAGTGTTCGATCAACTCAACAACTTCTTTGAAGGGCAAGTTGGCCGAATGGAACAAATCAATCTTTGGGCATGTAGGGAAGTGAAAAAATGAGTTACTACGGAGGTTGCGGGGTATTGAAAAGGCCTTACAAAATAGGCATTCTGGGTTCCTTATTAATCTGCATCATTCGCTTAGTACATAGTTAAATAATGTGTTGTTGCAGGAAGAGGGTATGTGGATGCAAAAGGCGAGATGTCAGTGGGTTTTGGAAGGGGACCGCAATACAAAGTTCTATCATTGGTTTGCTAAGGAATGACGGAGGAAGAATATTGTTCGTGCCTTGCGTGACGAAAATGGGTGTTGGGTCTCTGACGACGGTGAGTTAAAATCTATGGCTGTAAATTTCTTTCATAATTTGTTTTCGAGTAAGGGTAATGATGGATACGAGTACCCTATCCGCGGGGGTTTTCGGGCCCTTGCAGCTAACGAAGTTTCATCTCCACTTCGGCAAGTCAGTGATGAGGTGGTACGTACAACTCTTTTTTTCTATGGGGCCGCTCAAACCTCTAGGTGTTGATGGTTTTCATGTGTTCTTCTACCAACAGAACTGGAACATTGTGGGTCATAGTATATGTAATTTTGTGCGTGGTATCTTCGTTGGTCTGCCTATTGATCCTTCCCTAAATCAGACTCTGTTGGCACTTTTACCGAAAGTTCCTAGGCCTGAGCATATTAGTCAATTTTGGCCAATAAGCATTTGTTCTGTCTTATACAAGGTTATTACAAAGGTTATAGTTAACCGGTTAAAGTTGTTTCTACTAGATTGGGTTTCAGAAGCTCAGACTAGTTTTGTTCCCGAGCGTCTGATTTCGGACAATATTGTTATTGCACAGGAGGTTATTCACTCGATGCGTAAGAAATCTGGTCGCAAAGGGTGGATGGCCATTAAGGTTGATCTGGAGAAAGCATATGATAGGTTGGAGTGGTCCTTTATTGATGATACTCTCCGTGAGATTAGGTTACCAAACTGTTTTCGGAGTTTAATTATGCGATGTATTATGTCCTCGACGATGCAGGTGATTTGGAGTGGCTCGCCGTCTAATTCGTTCACTCTGTCTAGGGGTATACGGCAAGGTGACCCTTTATCGCCGTACATTTTTGTTCTCTGTATGGAAAGGTTGGCGCATGCTATTATGAAGGAAGTCCAATCCGGGGCTTGGAAACCTATCACTCTTGCGTGTAATGGCCCAGGTATATCCCACTTATTCTTTGATGATGATTTAGTTTTGCTCGCTGAAGCCTCAGTATCCCAACTTCATGTTATTAATCGTGTCCTGGGTGGTTTTTGCGCTGCTTCGGGTCATAAGGTGAGTGTGCAGAAGACTAATATTTTCTCCCGCAATGTGGATGGTGCTACTCGTGGTTTTCTCAGTTGTGGTTTTGGTTTTATTGAAGTTTCAGACTTAGGTAAATATCTGGGTGTGCCTTTATTGCATCAACGGGTTACTAATGAGACTTACCAGTTCTTAATACAGAAAGTTAGTGATAGATTGTTAGGATGGTCAGCTAAATCCTTATCCTTGGCGGGGCGTATTATGTTGGCGAAAGCAGTTTTGGAGGCAATTCCTTCATATACCATGCAAACTACCTTATTGCCTAAAGGGGTATGCATGGAGATCGAGAAGCTAATCAGGAAATTTATTTGGGGTAACTCGTCTGATGGTCGTCTTGTGCATCTGGTAGACTGGAATACTCTATGTAAACCCAAGGTTGATGGTGGCATGGGTTTTAAGCATTTGGAAGATCAGAATGCAACTTTCTTGATGAAATTGGCTTTTGGCTTGGTTGTTCATCCAGACAGGTTTTGGGTACGGGTTCTGCGTTCTAAATATAGGTGCGACGGGGTGATTCCGAACATTGTAATACGAGGTAATCAATCTCACCTTTGGAAAGGTATATGTAGTGTTTGGGATGAGGTTCGTAGTCATATATCGTGGAAGATAGGTAATCGTGATGGCATTGATTTTTGGACAGATCGATGGGTTGGGGAAATCAGTTGTCTTAAGGATTGGGTTCTTCCTAATATATTGCTTCCGGATGGGTCGACTCCTCTATCGTCGATGTTCAACGAGTTTGGTGAAAGGAAGTGGGATGTTTTCCAACATTTGTTGCCACTGCCTATTGTTATGCGGATTGCTGCAATTATCGCCCCTTGTGCTTTGGTTCCGCGTGACTGTTTCGGATGGGCTGCTTCATCCGATAGGAGATTTTCGGTTCGCTCGGCTTACAGAATAAGAATGCAGCAGAGTGAGTCGCAGGCTGACCCTATTTGGAGCATGATTGATCGGTTACCGGGTTTGCCAAGGATTAAATCCTTCTTGTGGTTGCTAATGCATGAGAGGTTGCTAACTAATGTCGAGAGAGAGTGACGTCACCTCACGACTGGTGTGTAGTGCGGGATATGTGGGAATGAGGCTGAAACGTTAGATCATTTGTTTCCACAATGCTCGACGGTGCAGGAGTATTGGAAGTCGGTTGTTTCGCCAGAATTTTAGCCAGATTTTTTCAGCATGGATTTCGCAGATTGGGTACGTTGCAATCTGTAGTCTGTTTATGTGTTTGCTCATACAATTGTGAATTGGCCTCTCTTTTTTGGATCGTTACTTTGGCTAATTTGGAAGGAAAGGAACCGGTTGGTCTTCACCCCCGAGGTTACTTGGAGTTTGCCGATTGTGGAGAGGTGTCGCAATGTTGTGCAAGAATATGAGCAGACGAGAACCATGCACTCTCGGTTGGGGACAACAATCGCTCCGGTCCGTATGGGCTTGGAACGATGGACGACACCACCCCCGGGATGGGTCAAGCTCAATTCGGATGGGGCTAGGGTTCAGGCGGATGGTCGGACGGCATGTGGAGGTGTGATTCAGAATGATAGGGGTGAGTGGTTATTGGGTTACTCCAGGTTCGTTGAAATTTGTTCAGTTCTTGATTCTGAGCTTTGGGGTGTGTTGGAAGGTCTCAAACATGCTTGGGAAAGAGGTTATCGACGTGTTATCGTGGAAATTGATAATAAGGAAGCCGTTCAGCTTTTAAATATGCCGGATAGGGACGTTGGAGATCATTCGTTGGTTTATCATATCAAGATGATGTTGTTGAATGATTGGGATGTTTGGTTCCATTGCGTGTCACGCAAGGTTAATGGTGTGGGTGATAGCTTAGCGAAACATGGGTTGAATATTGTGAGTGGGGTGGCTGTATTTTTTCAACTTCCGAATTTTGTGTTAGATGTTTTCCACTCGAACATTAGTGATGGCGTTATTGATGTTTGATTTTATGTAGGTTACCGGGTGCATTATTTTTCCTCCAACTTAGGTTAGGGAGGTTTTTTAACGAGGTGCCCGGATAACCAACCTTCTTTTTCAATAAAAAAAGGGCGAGTCTAAAGTGTTGTAAGTGTAGGGTGCGGCTAAAAATGATAAAGTTTAAAATTTATTCAAAAATTTAAAATATTAGACTTTTAATAACATTTTAAGTTAATTTTTTTGACAAATTTTGATACTTATAAAAATAAATTTCGACACATTTAACCGCACCTCAAACTCACCCTTACAACGGGTCATCCAATTATGATCAAGTTTTTTTTGGTTAAAGAGCTATTTTTGTTTTTGAGTTCTTACCAAATAAAAAGTTTAGTCTCTTCATAAAAAATATTTAATTTTGTCATTAAATTTACGCATTGCATCAATTTAGTCTTTTGATTAATGTTGGTTGTAAATATGTTGGTCTGATCATTAATGATATTCACGTCACAACTCACATATGAATGATGACGTATCAAAGAGGGAACTTTTGATTATTTGTTTAAGAAATTCGAGTACAAAATTATTATTTTTAATAAGTTTGAGAATTTAACTAATTTTTTATGTAATATTTAAAAAAAATAAAGAAATAAAAATATTATTCAAATTTTCAAAAAAAAAGTGAAAAAATTAAAATTAAAAACACACACACACACACACACATATATATATATATATATATATATATAATCTAACAGGAAGAAAGAAAATCACTGTTTTTAAGTCCTTACAATTAGAAAAGTAGAATGTGTTCGATGGAGTATTTTAAGAAGAAAACTCATTTGAACATATTTTTGAAAATTTAAATTGAATTTCATTGTTTTAAAATAACGGTTCTACATAGTGAGACTAGTCTCTAATTCTTGCTTAGGGTGAGAATCGGTCGTTCAAGGATAATTTTGTATTTTTCATTTAGTTCTCAGCACTACAAGTAGGATTTTGGTTTAGGGATGGCAACGGGGCGGAGCAGGTTTTTGGCCGCCCTGAAACTGCCTTGATCTATAAGGTAATAAACTCGACTCTGCCTGTCCCGAATTAAAATATTAATTTATCTGTCCCGTCCCGATACAATAACTCTTAGACACGACCCCGCCCCGAAAAGATTTTAATATTCGTCAACGATAAATGTTAGATTCGACCAATCTTCAACCACAATCACAAATTATGGTTTCAAGGGACTTCAAACTTATATAAAAAACTATTTTTAAATTAGTCACATGTTAAATTACATATTTAAACTTGAATCATTAACCGTTAGAATCGAATATATTAAAATTTGAACAACATCTAACAAAATTTTACGATAAGCACAAACCAAAAACAAAAATAAAAAATAGCTTAAAACTCATAAAAGTATTTATATATAGTGATATTTTTTTTATAAATATATATATATATATGTGTATCGGGACGGGGTGGGGAATTTCTAGCAAATACCCGAACCCGCCCCACCACGACTTCATGCTTTTCACGCCCCGCCCCGCCCCTCCCCAATCCTCGAAATTTTAGAAAAAAATACCCGGTCGGGTCGGGTTGGGGCACCTCGGGTCGTGTCTGGTCGGGGCCGGGTATTTTTGCCATCCCTATTTTGGGTAATCTTCGTTACATGCTTCAGTGATTTTTTTGTCCCCATACCAATCGAATTTCCACGGTTTCGGGGGATCCTCATCCCTAAAAATTAAACAAAATTTACTATTTTACTAAATAAAATATATGATCGATTTCAATTTACAAGTCATATACTCAATACACTTAAACATATAGTTGAAGGGGAACAAAATTTTTGTGTAAAATGAAGTGCAGAAATAGAGATAAATAGATTATATAATTAACCAAAAAATGTTAAATTACTAGAGGGGTCACCCAAACTCATAAGGATAAACAAAAGACACAAATGTCATGATGGACTAGAATATTGATAATAAGGTAGGCAGATATACATGTAAATGAAAGTTAGTTATATCTATTTTAAAAATTTTGTAAAATATTAAGGGTCTTTGTGAATATTTTCGAGGATCCTCACAGTTATTTATACGGTTATAGTTCGGTTATCCACACGGTTTAGATATAGCAATCCATGTCTCAATCCCCATTTGACCTTCGGTGATAAATTTTTTCCCGTCCCCGTAGGTGAAAGTTTCGATTATTCCCCATCCTCGTCGGTTCGAATCCCCACGATTTTCGAATATTCCCCACCCAATTCCCACCCCTATTCTCTCTTAGATCATTAAAAGATTAATAAACGAGATATTTGTGGTTCGCACAAAAATAAATAAATAAAACAGAAAATTTGAAATTTGTAAAGGGTTATATTTTGATACACAAGATGTGTAAAATAAATTTACACAACCTTTCATATTTAAGCTATAAAATCTAAACCTCTACCTCTACCTCTAGCACCTTAATATATAAACCTTAAACCATAAACACACTCTAAATTCTAACCGTAAAACTCAAATTATACACCATACAACTTAAACCCCGAAAACTTAAACCGCAACTTAAATTTCTAAACCCTTAAACCTTAGTTTACACAAGCTTGTGTATCAAAGTATTTTTCATTTTTAAAATTTGACAAAGAAATTTTCTTTTTGCATTTGTAATAGGAAAATACTTTCATATACAAGCTTGTGTAAATTAAAGTTTAAACAAACCTTTCAATTTTAGGGGTTAGGGTTTTAAGTTAGGATTTAAGGATTTAGCGTGCAAGGCGTAGAATTTAAGGTTTATTATTAGAATTTAGAGTTTAAGGTTTAAGGTTTATATTTTAGATTTCTAGGGTTTGTGATTTAGGTTTTAAATTTTATAAAAGTGTTGAAATTTTTACACAACTTCTGTATCAAAATATAACCCTTCTTAATATATTATCATAATAGCATATGTTCTGTTTTTCAATCATTGTTATTTTTTTCTTCGGTTGCCCTTTGATTTTTAGGATTTTGTTCTGACTATTTCAGACCGTCCTGCGTCGCACACTTAGTTTTGGTGGATGAGTCTACCAGGAAGGGTTTTCTACATACACAAAGTCTCGAACTTGAAACTTGCTTAAGCGACACCAAGCTGCTTACCATTTGAACCAACCCCGTTGGTCGATCAATGTTATCCTAAGAATATTCCTATTGTAATCATGATTACAAGATTGTATTTGTTTATATTTTCTTTCTTAATCCTTTAACAAGACACACTTTACAGATAAAGTTATTCAAATATGAGTCTCGTAGGATAAACGGTATTCTCTTTTTCATTGGAACTGGGTTCATATTTATAGTACTATTATTGTAACTATTATGATTATCTTGTCAAATTCTAATATTTTTTTAAAATCAAAACAATGTATATACATTCAAACAAATTGGTAGGTTTTACCAAAATGTTGGAAAGGATCCCTATATACTTTTAATTATGATATTAGCAAACCGTCTGCATTTTATGATATGGGATGAAAGGTCAAAGTTAATAAGAATCATAAACAAAATTAAAGTTTTTTTTTTGAATAGTAAAGTATATCTTTTAATCATCTACATTATATATATAGACACACACATTTATCTATTTATTTATTTGACGTTAAAACATTGGTATCCAGCACTTGTTGCTTCAGCCAGAGATCTCTTCTATTTCCTGATTAACTTCGGAAATTGGTTCCAGTTCTTGTTGGTGTCTGCTTCTTTCAGGCATAGAAGTATTACTTGTTGTTGGCCCACTGAAATCCAACGAATTTGGTGGCATTGTGAGATTTTCTTCTTCACTTTCCAACATTTGAACAACCTCTTCCATTGAAGGACGATCCACAGGATGCCATTGAATGCACCACAGCCCTACAATTGCTAGCTTCTTCGCCATTTTAGAATTTCGTTCATCCCCCTCAATCGGGATTCGTAGATCTTCACCGTCTTCCAAAAGGTTATAGATCCATTTAGGATAGTAGGCGGCTTCCATGGCTTTATCATCTTTAGTGTGACTGGTTTTCCTGCCTCCGACCATTTCAAGCAATAACATTCCGAAACTATAAACATCTGACTTGTAAGACACGTTACCGAAATTTCGTGAGAACACCTCGGGTGCAATGTAACCAATTGTTCCTCGAGCTGTTGTCATTGACACTGCACTTTGATCCTTGGAGCACAACTTAGCAAGGCCAAAATCGCAGATTTTCGGATTGAAATTGTGGTCGATCAAAATATTGTGAGGTTTGATATCGAAATGAAGGATTCGTTGATCACAACCTTGATGAAGATATTCAATTCCTCTAGCTATTCCAAGAGCAATACCCTGCATCTTTTCCCATCCAAGGAAAAGATTTTTAGAGTCTGCTGATGCAATGAACTTTTGCAGGGAGCCATTGGGTAAAAATTCATAGACCAGAGCTCGTCTAAACCCGTCGGCACAGAAGCCAACCAAACGAACCACATTAATGTGGTGGATCCTTCCCATCATTCCCACTTCGTTGACGAACTCCTCTCCGTTTCCTTTGGTTTCGTTGAGGACTTTAACGGCTACCACAATTTCATTCGATAGCTTTCCTTTGAACACGGTTCCATAAGCGCCTTGGCCGAGTTCTTCCTTGAATTGCTTCGTTATCCTCTTGATATCAGCATAAGAATACCTTGTTGGCTTGACAGCCTTATAATCTTCCAGGAACTTCTTAATTCTTGTTTGATTCTGTTTATCTAATTTGTCTGAGACAAAATTTTCATAGACGGCAAGAACAAGTATTGCAAGCAAACACGAACCGAGAACTACTCCTGCATATGTATAACATTTCCAACAAGTTTAGGGCAGTTTCTCCTTTTGGTGTGCGTATGATATAGGAAGAAAAACTTTTACCTGTGACTAATTGCCCTGTTGATGCTCCTGCAGAGAAATGTAATTATATTACCATCAGTTCGACAATATGAATTCAAATAGCTGTCTGCTACTGTAGTAGCGGCATTGTCCGAAACCGTTATTGCAGAAATTAACAGTCAACAATGACCGCAATAGGAATAAAACACTGCCGCAACCGCAATCAAATTATGGGTAGAAAAGAGAAGAAAGACAAACCTCTGTGTCTATGATGATGAAAGGGTAAGCATAGAGTTTGAGGCTGAGAGTTAGTGATGTTCTTCCATTTCCATCCGCACATGTTGCCTTGTTCCTCGCAGCTACGGCACTTCAGTTTTGGAGAGAACCAGGAAAGTTGAAAACCGTGGTTTGTTTTAAGTATATCAATCGGAACTGAATGAACGTTATACATCTTCCTGCAAGAAAATAGAGAAGCCGACTTATCTATGGACCGGTTAGCAGCTAGAGCCACGATGTGATAGCCAGGTTTTCGAAGGGACAGGGAATAGTCTTCCCACTCAAACTCCACAAATTTTCTTGAACAGTTGAATACTGAATAATTGAACGTTGGATAAAGGGACCCAAAACGGAATGCGGAATTGGATAGATTTAGGAACGGAAACGCTTTTATGAGCCTGCTCGTTGGATCAGATACATGAAGTACTTGGGACTCGTAATCAATCTTTAAAACAACTAGTTCTACCGATACAGGCAACTCGATGATTGTTGCATTGGTTGAACTGCAGGACAGATCAAAGCCAGTCCGATATCCACAGTGATGAGAATGGACATCTTTTAGTGTGAAGGGGAAACGGATGGGTGGTCCATGGCGGCTGCATCTTTGTTCTCGGCATACATGATTCGCCTCCTTAGATGCTGTGGATGTTACTAACAGATACAAGAAGCAAAACAAAGGAAACATCTCTTTTATCAAACTTAACTCAGCCTTTAAAGTTATATATGCAGCAACTTCTAAGAAGATGATATCTTATCATCTAACTAAATTTGTGATCCATATAATTTTTGGATTATTATATGTGGTGGAGGGTCTCAATTTTAGAGTTTAAGGGTTTAGTTTAGGGGTTTAGAATTTAGGGTTCACGATAAGAATTTAAGGTTTAGGGTTAGGTTTTATGTTGTAGAGTAATATGGTTAGAGATTTAAGTTTTAACCAAAACCCTATATTTTAACTCTCAACCTAAAATTTTATCAGTAGTCCATAAATTCAAAACTATTACCTTTTAACCCCTAAACTCTATAACTAAGACACTTGTGTAAACAAAATTTAAAACTTAACCCTAAATTCTTTTTATTCCACTAGCTTTCGGAGAATATTAGGATAATTATTCACGAGACTATAGCTTGTAGACCTGGCAAACTTGACCCGAGACCTGAGACTTGAATTAATTTACTCGAATCGAAATCCGATATTGACCCGAACATGATGATCTGAAACCTGAAACAAATCGAACTAAACCGAAATCGACTCGAAATTTTGTTTAACCAAAATATACCTGAACTGATTTCACCCAAACCGAAAGTTGAATCGAATATCGACCGAATTTTAAGCCGATAATTAAGGTAAATTAAATGAATAATTTATTTTTACTTCTATCTATTTTTAACAATATGATAAATAGTGAATTGATGTATGTTTTATTATCTATTTTGTATTATACTAGTATACGGGAGAGATCATTCCTCTTCTTAAAATTGTAGTATAATAACATTTTATGTCATTTTAAGTTTAAATATTAATCAACTTTTGTCCTAATTTTTAAATTTAGAAGTTTAATAACTATTTTCCCTCCCACTATTTGATTATAACTTCATCCTAAACTACACCATAAACCCTAAACCATTAACACTAAGCCCCAAAAATCTTAAATCATAAACCTTAAGCCATATAAATTAATCTTATAAACTAATAACATTAAACTATGACATAAGCCCTAAACCATTAACACTAAGGACTAAACCATTAACACTAAGGACTAAACACTAAACCAAAATTAAGAACTAATTTTGACATTTTAAAAGTGGAAAAATTTGAGAGCACAATGACCAATTTTACTATAAAATATATCATAAAATCGAAATTATAGTTCTAATTAAAAAAAAGTCGGCATATTCCCCGTTAAAAATCGATATGGTTATCTTGTCAAAACCTAACACCCTAAATAATTGGTTCTAATTTGGAAAAAAAGTTAAGACATATTTTCCCCCAAATATTAAAAATCGAGATGGTTTTCTTGTCAAAACCTGTTGGGTTGTGTGGGGCTCGATTCGATCAACCAAAGTTGCTCACCAAGTGGTGGAGAGATGGATTTTTGGGTGGAAGGGTTGAGGAAGCTAGAAAGAATAAAGACACAATGATTTATAGTGGTTCGGCCTTCTAACAAGCACCTACATCCACTTCCTTAGCTTCCCACTAAGGATTTCACAATCAATCCACTAATTGATTCGTCCCCTTTTCTAGGATTAGGAGGAAACCCTTACAACCGATCAAGCTTCTACCCAAGCCTTGATCAAAACCCTCTTTTACAAAGAGATAAAGAAAGCAAACTTAAACCCTCTAATAGGTGTTTGTTTGCACAATGAAGCACTCACCCAAAACCTAAAACACTTGAGCAAATTTTGACAATTTTGGCTCACTAGTGTTTGTCTATACAAGAAATGACACTTTAAGCACTAAGACAATTTCTTGATCATTTGTTGATTGACAATTGAAGCATTAGTCTTCTCTTGATGCTTGGAGGTCCCTTTTATACTCCCAATTGAGTTTATAGCCGTTTAGGACCGTTGGGGTTGAAATAGAGTCGTTGGAGCCTTTAATTCCCTCCATAAATGCAGTTCTGCAGCTCCCCGTTTCGAAACGCTCGAAGCCGTTTCGAAACGCTCTCAATATAGAAAGAGCCGTTGCAGTCTGTCAGGGCACCCGTTTCGGAACACCCCCTTGCCGTTTCAGAACGCGTATCGGAATGCTATAAGCCCGTATCGAAACGACCTGCATTTAAAAGTTAGTTGGGAAAGAGCCATTGGGGTTTATGACCGTTGGGGTCAGTGCCACGTGGGCGTATCGGAACGGCCTAGCCGTTTCGAAATGTTAAGGCCCGTTTCGATACGAGTATCGAAACGTTTTGGCCACTGGAGGCACCTGTTTCGAAACGCCCTAAGGTGTTTCGAAACACTTGGTCAGTTTAAAGAAAATTGGCCTTTGAAAGCATGAAAAACTTTTATGAAAAATTCCCTAAATATTATTTCAAGTTGTTTGGACTCTGGAAATGTTTTAAATGCTTTTTAAATCAGTCCAAAACATTTTTCAATTATTATATCAAAACATTAGTTCTACAATCTCCCCCTTTTTGATATAATAAAACCACTTGAAAAATTGTTTGGAATTCTCCCCCTTTAACTTTAAAAATGTGAATAAGAGATTAAAATTTTAATTCAAATAAAGCTCCCCTTATTCATTTGAAAATTCAATTTTTCAAACCATTTCTCCCCCTTTTTGTTATATCAAAAAGATTTAAAACATTAAGTTCAAAAATAACAATAGAGGTAAAATTTGATAAAAATAAGAATTTGGTTTTAAAATGGCTCCCCCAACACTTGAACCCAAGGGAGGATGTGAAGCCTTCCTTCTTCAAGTGTTCTTCCTTGTGTGTATGGAGCTCCCCCTCAATGTTTGACTTGTTGAACATCTCCATCACACCTACAATAGACGATCAAGTAATTTTTGGTATCCAAATTGCTTTGGATCCATAAACGTTAGTTGCACAAAATTTAGTCCCCTTAGGAATCCATTTTTCAATTTCATCCTTTTTAGTTGAAGTGGTTAGTCCTTTTGGGACCCAAACACTTCTAAAACATTTTCCATTCACAAATCTAGGGGCACTAGATTGTCTAATATAAAAGTTTGATTTTCCAAAATTAATTTTCTTTTCAAGCTCTTTGGAAATCAAATCTTTTTCTCCTTGAACTTTTTGAAGCAATTTTTGTAAATTAAGACATTTTAACTCAAACTCTTCAAGTTTTGCTTCAAGTTCAAGTTTGGTTTTAGAAAGCAAATCATTTTGAATTTTTAACTTTGAAATCAATTTATTGTTTTTCAAAATGTGGCTTTTAAAATCTAAAACCAAATCATCATAGGCATCTTGTAATTCATCAAAAGTGTAAGAACATGAAGTAGATGAATTAGAAGTTACCCTTGAATCTTCTTCGATGGCCATAAGGCAAAGGTTGGCTTGTTCATCATCGGTGGAGTCTTCATCACTCCAAGTAGCCAATTGTGCCTTCTTCTTATGGCTTGAAGTGCTTGCCCTCTCCTTTCTTTTAGGTTCTCGTTCAAGCTCTCTTAAGGCTTTCTTCATGAACGGGGCACACTTCTTGAAGAGATGAACTATCTCTTCATCTTCCTCCTCTTCACTTGAGTAGACATGATGACAAGTGGAGGATTTGAGAGCCATGACACTAGCATTGATGTCAAGCCCTTTGATTTTCTTCTCTCCCATAGCTCTAATTTCTTCCCGTTTCTTCTCATCCTCTTTGTTCTTCTTCATGATTTGATGAGTAAGGAGAGACCCCATGAGTTCATCAAGCTTCAAAGTCTTCAAATTTTTGGCTTCAATGATGGCGGTCCTCTTTGAGTCCCAAGACTCGAGAAGTGAGTAGATGAGCTTTCGAACAAGCTTCTCCTCCGGGATGGCTTCTCCATAACCTTTAAGACCATTTGTGATGGTGGAGAACCTATCAAACATCTTCTCGATGTTCTCTTCCGGATCCATTTTGAAGTTTTCATACTCCAAGGTTAGGAGCCCAATCTTGGTCTCCTTAACTTCGTTTGTCCCCTCGTATGTGACTTCAAGCTTGTCCCATACCTCCTTGGCACTCTCACAAGAAGACATCTTCTCATAGATGGATGGACCAAATGCACAAAATAGAATGTGCAAGGCTTTGCAATTTAGCTCCATCTTCTTGCGATCGTCGGCACTCCACTCCGCTTTACTTTTTTTAGGCACGAACGGGCCATCTTCAACTACATCCCATAGCTTGTAATCTTTTGATTTGATGAAGAACTTCATCTTTGTCTTCCAATGGGCATAGTGAGCTCCGTCAAAGAAAGGCGGTTTGTCGATTGATTGTGCCATGAGCCGGTTGATGAAAAAGTGATCGAGCTTGCCGGATCTTCTCAATAGGATGTGAATCCTCTTCGATTGAGCCAAGCTCTGATACCAATTGTTGGGTTGTGTGGGGCTCGATTCGATCAACCAAAGTTGCTCACCAAGTGGTGGAGAGATGGATTTTTGGGTGGAAGGGTTGAGGAAGCTAGAAAGAATAAAGACACAATGATTTATAGTGGTTCGGCCTTCTAACAAGCACCTACATCCACTTCCTTAGCTTCCCACTAAGGATTTCACAATCAATCCACTAATTGATTCGTCCCCTTTTCTAGGATTAGGAGGAAACCCTTACAACCGATCAAGCTTCTACCCAAGCCTTGATCAAAACCCTCTTTTACAAAGAGATAAAGAAAGCAAACTTAAACCCTCTAATAGGTGTTTGTTTGCACAATGAAGCACTCACCCAAAACCTAAAACACTTGAGCAAATTTTGACAATTTTGGCTCACTAGTGTTTGTCTATACAAGAAATGACACTTTAAGCACTAAGACAATTTCTTGATCATTTGTTGATTGACAATTGAAGCATTAGTCTTCTCTTGATGCTTGGAGGTCCCTTTTATACTCCCAATTGAGTTTATAGTCGTTTAGGACCGTTGGGGTTGAAATAGAGTCGTTGGAGCCTTTAATTCCCTCCATAAATGCAGTTCTGCAGCTCCCCGTTTCGAAACGCTCGAAGCCGTTTCGAAACGCTCTCAATATAGAAAGAGCCGTTGCAGTCTGTCAGGGCACCCGTTTCGGAACACCCCCTTGCCGTTTCGGAACGCGTATCGGAACGCTATAAGCCCGTATCGAAACGACCTGCATTTAAAAGTTAGTTGGGAAAGAGCCGTTGGGGTTTATGACCGTTGGGGTCAGTGCCACGTGGGCGTATCGGAACGGCCTAGCCGTTTCGAAACGTTAAGGCCCGTTTCGATACGAGTATCGAAACGTTTTGGCCACTGGAGGCACCTGTTTCGAAACGCCCTAAGGTGTTTCGAAACACTTGGTCAGTTTTGAGAAAATTGGCCTTTGAAAGCATGAAAAACTTTTATGAAAAATTCCCTAAATATTATTTCAAGTTGTTTGGACTCTGGAAATGTTTTAAATGCTTTTTAAATCAGTCCAAAATATTTTTCAATTATTATATCAAAACATTAGTTCTACAAAACCTAACACCCTAAATAATTGGTTCTAATTTGAAGAAAAAAAGTCGACATATTTTCCCCCAAAATGTTGAAAATCGAGATAGTTATATTTTCAAAACATTTCATTTATCTTATGAAAACCTTTTTAATTTGGGAATTAGGGCTTTAATTTGGGGAAAAATATTTAGGGTTTTATAATTTAGGAATTGACTACGATTGATATTTGATCTAGTTATTTAAAAAATAAATTAAAAATATAATGTATAAGAAAAATAATTTAATTAAATTTATTTTAAATAATTTATAATTGTACGTTGAGTACTTGAAATTTTTAATCTTTATTAATCATTTTAATAGTGTTCAGCAGTATTCATTATTAGTAGTATTTAACAGTGTTCGACGCACGCAGTATACTCATCCTTAAAGTTATCTATACAACAACTTCTAAGAAGATGTTAATTTATCATCTAACTAAATTTGTGATCCATATATTTTTTTAGGCTTAATGCATGAGTTATCCCCAAAATATACTGTCTGAGTGTCTGTTAGTGACCATACGTTGTTATTTTTTTGGGTAAACTACAACCAAGGGCACTTAAGTATGGTTTTAGTAACAAACATGTCAATTTTTTTAAAAGTTACAAACATGTCACTCAATTAACATATTGTTACAAACATGTCAAATATCAACCATAATCAATCCGTAGATAAAAAAAACTCTAAATCTTTCCCCAAATTAGAACCCTAATTCTCAAATTAAAACTCAAATTCCCAAATTAACACCCTAAATAATTGATTCTAATTTGAGAATTAGGGTTCTAATTTGAAGAAAAAAAAGTCGACATATTCTCCCCCAAAGTTGAAAATCGAGATGGTTATCTTGTCAAAACCTAAAACCCTAAATAATTAGTTTTAATGTGAAAAAAAGTCAACATATTTCCCCCTAAATGTTGAAAATCGAAATGATTATCTTGTCAAAACCTAACACCCTAAATAATTGGTTCTAATTTGGAAAAAACAAGTTGACATATCCCCCCATGTTGAAAATCGAGATAGTTATATTGTCGAAACATTTCATTTATCTTATGAAAACCTGGGGAAAAAGATTTAGGTTTTTTAATTTAGGAATTGACTATAATTGATATTTGATCTAGTTATTGAAAAATAAATTAAAAATATAATATGTATGAAAAATAATTTAATTAAAATTTATTTTAAATAATTTATAATTGTATGTTGAGTCCTTAAAATTTTTAATCTTTTTTAATCAATTTAATAGTGTTCAGCAATGTTCATCGTTAGTAGTGTTTAGCGGTGTTCGACGCACGTAGTAGACTCATCCTTAAAGTTATGTATGCATCAGCTTCTAAGAAGATGATAATTTATCATCTAACTAAATTTGTGATCCATATATTTTTTAGGCTTAATGCATGAATTATCCCCAAAATATATGGTCTTTCCGTGACCATACGTTGTTATTTATGGGGTAAACTAAAACCAAGGTCACTTAACTAAGATTTTAGTAACAAACATGTTATTTTTCTTTTAAAAGTTACAAAAATGCCACTCAATTAATTAACATATTGTTACAAGTGTAAGCACCAAATTTTGACCAGACCCAATTACCATGCCCATATTTAATTGTCCAAAACCAAATCTAAACCCGCACTCATTTGTACCCAGCTCAACCATACCCGAAATCAAACCATACCGATTTTCACTCAAACCAGCTTAGTCAAACATGACTCTCCCCTACTATTCATTATCTCAGCGTATCTCCTAAAATTTCCCAACCTCTTCATTCTCCAAATCTGCCACTAACCATCCACATATCCACCATAACCAGGATTTTGATTTTTTTTTTTCAACACTTATAAGTTGTTGAGTTAAAAAGGGGAAAAACAAAGGAGATGCCTGCAAAATAAAAATCTAGCAAAATCAGTCTTGAAACCGGTTTGAAAGCAAAAAATAAGGTTGAAAAGTTTTCTCACCATTTTCCGGCGAACGGGACATCAGCCGTCGAATCCGAACGATCAAAGTGTAGAGGAAGATGAAAGAAACTGCATATCGAAAAATGGTAACGATCTGACGGCCAGAGTCGGAGATCGAAGAAGAAAAGACCTAAACGGTTTTTGCTTGATTTGTGAGCATATGAGCGTTATCTAACGAAACAGTCACCAGATCTGAGTTCACCACGTCGAGACGAGTCCTTTGGTGTAGTTTGAAGTTGAACGGCCGCCATTGACGACGGCGCAAACAGTGGCTGGAGATGGTGGCTCACAATGCCCGGCGGTATGCATTGAGAGAGATGATAGAGCATGCTTCTTTTAAAAAAAAGTAAAAGAATAAAAATGCATAATAGAATGTTGAAATCTGCCTTAAAAAGATGTGAAAACACGCTGTCAGAGGATTAAAGCATGCGAAAATTTTTAGGTTATAGGGTTAATTTCGTCTTAGGTCCCTTTTCTTTTAGGAGCTTTGCTGTTAGTTTTTTTATCCTTTATATTTTATTTTGTTTCATTTTAGTCATGTTTTTAGTTTATTTTAATTAGATTTTGGTCTTTAGGTTTAGGTTCTTTTTTTAATTAGATTCTTTTCATAAAATTAATTAATAATTAAGTCTTTTGATTTGTTCTTTAATTTGATTTGGTCCTTGTATTAATATTTGGTAATTGATTGGCTTTAAGAAATTAATTAATTTGTGATTTGGTCTCTAATTAAAATTGTTCTAGTTTAATTAGGTGTCTGATTTGGGTTTGATTAATAATTTAACAGGTTTTATTTGATTAAGTTTGAATTTATCTTTTTTTATGATTTGATTAATTTTGTTTGTTTGATTTAGTTTATGTATTTGCATTTTTGAGCATATTACATTATTTTAGCAGCTTTTTTTAGTAGTGCTATTAATCCCTTTTTTGAGTTTCCTTTTTTTAGACAACCAAAACCCTTAGGTACCAATTTTGGGCGTAGTGGGGTGCTATAACCTTCCCCACTCGTAACTGACTCCCGAATCTGACGATGATCTCGGTGTTGACGCAGACCAATTTTACAGGTTTTCGATCGTACCCAACCCAAAACGACCGATGGCGACTCCAAGTGTTTGATGGGCTTTTGAAGGCCCAATTTATCTCGACCCAGATGAAAAACGGTGTCTACAACTTGGCGACTCCACTGGGGACATTAGAGAGTCAAGCCACAAAAGGGTAAATGTTGTCTCAAAAAAAGGAAAAAGAAATTTGAAATATTGGTGATCGCAAAAATTGAAGGTTTTTGTATTTTTACGGAGAATGTTCAATATTGGTCACCTCGTGTTCAATGTTCCTTTGCGCATGAGCATATCATAAGCTCTCAACCCGAGCTTCGTCCCGTTTAAGTGGTTGCAATCGCTACCCTTCGAGAGGTTAATCCTCCGTACAAGAATGTGTGTTGCTTCTGGGGTTTACATACTTTTTGTCTTCGAGAGGTCAATCCTCCGTACAAGCTTAAAGAAGTAAGCCCCCCTAAACTGAACTCGGTCCATATAAGCCTATAATGTGTGAAGATCGAGGTCTTTGTTGACCTTAGTAGGTCAGTAAGGACAGTTTGGGTACCTTTTTAAAATCTTGAACCACATGTAGTGAGCCGTAGTAGCCCACCTGATTAGATCATGACGAACCTGAATTGTTAGTGGTCACCTACATATGTACACGCACACACTTTTTACCATGCATTAACTTTGTATTTGTACATATTCATTTGTTTATGATGTACTAACCATGTTCTTTTTGTTTTTTTTCTCACATGCATCATGTTTAGAATGTCTAATAAAGGGATGTTGATATACGATTAGCCGATTAAAATATAAGGTTTTTGTAATTGAAGTTCTAAAGATTATTCTATGAATGGTTAATTCTAAAGCAACACCTTTTATGCATTTAATCATTAGCATTGCATTTGCATGCATTCATAATTCATATTAGTAGATAATCGAGAAGCGATGTATGGCGAAGAATAAAAAGATTCGAGAGGAAGAATTTTCGGTGCCCACACGAGGGTGACACTTGTCATTTTCTTAATTAAAATTAGTTTTGAGAAATCATCTTTGTAAATAAATTTTGAGCAGTGAATAAATTTTTGAAAATGAGCTTTCAAACAGTAGGCTATGAATAATGAACCAGATTTATAAACTTTAAAGTTCTTTGAAAATCAAATAAATGAAATGCTTTGAGATTATAGAGCTTTGACATATGAAAAGATTAACCTTTCATATTCAACTTGAAACCAAAAACAAGATTCCTTGATCTTTTATCATAAATTCCTCATGTTCAATATTGGAAAAGCCAAACATTCCAAGGAAGACGATCATAGAGTAACACCATTGTTTTTTTGAAAGTTCAACTTAAAGTTAACTTTTTTTTACAAGATTAGCTTTCCGAGGAAGACGATATCCAAGCCACGCCTTTATTTTTAAAAGTTCGACCTACTGTCAACTTTTTTTCTGACCAATACCTCAAAGACATGAAAATTAAAATGTTCACTGGTGTACGAATCTTCCAACAAGAAGATAAGGTGGGGCATCCTGTGTTGATTCTGCGAATGAGATCAAATAGTTGGGGCATGTATGAAGAAAAAAAGAAAAAAAAAGAAAAAAAAGGAGAAGAAAGATTAACTTTATCATTCATTATTTGTATTTAGATGATTCTGTGAATAAATGAGTTAATTCTAAATACCTCTTATTCTAAGGGTAACTCTTTTGCGAAAATATCTATGTATGAAATGATATTTGGCATTCCTTCATCACCCCTTCACAAGAAGAGAAAATTATCATTTGTTATCCCCGTTTGAGCCTTATAATTTTCTTTGACTTGAACCCTAACCAAGGATTCACCCTCCACACTAGGGGGCGAAGGTGAAGAAATATCTGCTTACGATTCTGATCATACTACGAGGATGAAGCCTTAAAGACTAGGGTCAAGAACAAAAAGACGTGTTTCAACCACAAGAAGTGACTTGTGCTCAAATCAAAATAAAGTTCTGAATTCATGAAAAAAGAACGAAAAAGAAAAAAAGAGAGAAAAGAAAACAAAAAAATATGAAATGAATAGAACAGAACGAGAAGCACACATGTGGGTCCCTCTTCAAAAATGATTATCTTGAGTCCAGTTATCTTCAAGATGAAGCGTGCGACACAATATTGTTCGAAGTTTTGGTTCCAACATTCGTGGAAATATCATGAATCTTTGAAGATAAAAATGAAATAAAGGAAATGAACTCTGGGGTGAAAACCCAAAAATGGGCAGTCTAGAGTGATCCGAAAAAGAAAATATGTGAAAGCAGATTCAAGTCGAGCAAAGTGAGATTCCAACGAAAACAATTGATCCTTGGTTATTGACCCTTAAACACTTGTTTGAGCCTATGTATCCTTTCTTTTATAACTCTGAACCATAGCCTACGTTACATGCCTATAAAGTCCAATTTTGATCATACATTGATATTCGAGTTGAAGAGTCTATTTTTAGAATTGATACATCCTCTTGGGGTTAACTCGTTTGTTTGCAGAAGATTTCTAAACCTTATAATGCATAATGAATAATCAAAAAAAGGAAAAAAATAAAAGGAGGGTTCCAAATGAAAACCCGCAAAGGGCATTTTGAACTAATGGTGAATTTAAGTCGAAACCTGAAATGACGGTCCGAATATGAAGTTAAATATACATTATTAGCATGCGAGAGATGATTCCCTAGAAGTTCAATGAAGTTCCACACACTCTAAAATCATGAGAAAGGGTTTGAAGTTAGTGAACAGTTTCAGAAGTCGCACACAAAGCTTCCAAGATCGTTCGATCATTTCAGAATAAATTAATGATCATTTAAAGAATCACATCTCATTCAAAACAACCGATCCCAAAACACATTGTACTCCAAACTAACTCATACCTTGAAATCACCAATAGTCTTGAAACATGTCAAAAAGCTATAGTTTTGAAAGATTGAAAGAGTAATTGTTTTGTTTGATCTTCAATGAACTTAAATTTTTATGAAATGTTTGAGTTGTGAGCCTTGAGTGTGGGGCACATTTTTCTTTTGCAATTTTTTTTTCGAAAGTTCATTATGATTTTAAAAATATTTCAAAATAAACTCTCTTGAGAATGAAAAAGATCTTTTTGACAAGGTTCACTCAGATTTGAAGAGCCTAAAATCAAGAATGGGGCAAGAAAAAGAAAAGACGAAAGTTTAGGAGACAAATTTGTTGGGGCAAAACTGAATTGTCACAGTCTGGAAGTGATGAATTTATGCCCAATTGAAGGAAAAAGGAAGTCGAGGTGATCAAGCTTGGTTTGAGAAGGAAGACTTTCTAAGCATCTTTGCATCACCATTAACCATGATAGCATGCATTTACATCACCATTAACCATGATAGTATGCATTCTTTGCACATTAATTATTAAACAGGTACAAACAAAACCTTATCTCAAGCACGAATGAGTGGTTCTACATCCAATCCAGACTCAAGAACGAATGAGTGCATCTTCATTTATCGAACCTTTCTCTAATCACGAGTAAGTGATTCTACATCAAATCATGCTTCAAACACGAATGATCAGATCTTTGCCTCCAAGATGGGGTGCCACCATTTACCTCCAAGAAGGAGTGCCACCATTTGCCTTCAAGATGAAGTGTTACCCTAAAGCCTCCAAGATGAAGTGTCATATTTGCCTTCAAGAAGAAGTGCCACTATTTACCTCCAAGATAGAATGCCAGTATCAAGCTTCGAAGATGGAATGCCACCATTTGCCTCCAAGTGGGAGTGCTACCATTTGCCTCCAAGACGGAGTGTCATCGTCAAGCTTTCAAGATGGAGTGCCACCAACTACCCCCGAAAGGGAGTGTCATTTGCCTTCAAGATGGAGTGCCACTAATTACTTCCGAGATGAAGTCTCATCAAGCATCCAAGATAGTGTCATCAAATTACCTTCGAGATGAAGTGTCAAGAATTACCTCAAAGATTAGTGTTATCATATCTAATTACTTTGGAGACGAGTAAATGAAGCTATCATCCCCAAAGATGAGGGAGTGGAGTCTTACACCCAAATTAGAATTCGATCCAGCATCCGTATGTTTGAAGGAGTGGAGTCAGATTTGGCATCCTGGGGTTTGAAGGAGCAGATCAAATTTTTAACTTAGTATCGACGGGTTTGAAGGATCAGAGTTTCTGACACAGCATCTTCAAGTTGAGGAGTGAAATCTTACATCGAGAAACAAATTCTTGAATTCTAGTGCCCTTGAGACGAGCAGGGTGCATCTTACACCGAGAAATCAATTCTCGGATTCCAATGCCCTTGAGACGAGCGGGGTACATCTTACAACACCCTTGAGACGAGCAGGGTGCATCTTACACCGAGAAATGAATTCTCGGATTCCAATGCCCTTGAGACGAGCGGGGTACATCTTACAACACCCTTGAGACGAGCGGGGTGCATCTTACACTAAGAAATGAATTCACAGATTCCAATGCCCTTGAGACGAACATGGTACATCTTACAACACCCTTGAGACGAGCGGGGTGCATCTTACACCGAGAAATGAATTATCAAATTCTAGTGCCCTTGAGACGAGCGGGGTGCATTTTACACCGAGAAATGAGTTCTCGAATCCCAGTGCCCTTGAGACGAGCAGGGTACATCTTTACAGCGTCCTTGAGACGAGCGAGGTGCATTTTACATCGAGAAATGAATTCTTGAATCCCAGTGCCCTTGAGACGAGCGGGGTACACCTTTATAGCGCCCTTGAGATGAGCATGGTGCATTTTACATCGAGAAATGAATTCTCGAATCCTATTGCCCTTGAGACAAGCGGGGTACATCTCACAATGCCTTTGAGACGAGCGGGGTACACCTTTACAACGCCCTTGAGACGAGCGGGGTGCATTTTACATCGAGGAATGAGTCATCAAATTAAGCGCCCTCGAGATGAGTGGGGTGATATTATATCAAGAAATGAGTTCTTGAATTCCAGTGCCCTTAAGACGAGTGGGGTACAATGAGACCTTGAGACGAGCGGAGTACATCTTACACCGAGAAATGAGTTCGCGAATTTCAGCACCCTTGAGACGAACGGGGTGCATTATCAACACAAATGCATTTCTCACCAAACAAAATTTGTTGCTTTTTTGTCTTTTCCCTATTCCTCTTACTCGAGCAATGGACAAAGTGGGGCAGCTGTAAGCACCAAATTTTGACCAGACCCAATTACCATGCCCATATTTAATTACCCAAAACCAAATCTAAACCCACACTCATTTGTACCCAGCTCAACCATACCCGAAATCAAACCATACCGATTTTCACTCAAACCAGCTTAGTCAAACATGACTCTCCCCTACTATTCATTATCTCAACGTATCTCCTAAAATTTCTCAACCTCTTCATTCTCCAAATCTGCCACTAACCATCCACATATCCACCATAACCGGGATTTTGATTTTTTTTCAACACTTATAAATTGTTGAATTAAAAAGGGGAAAAACATAGGAGATGCCTGCAAAATAAAAACCCAGCAAAATGAGTCTTGAAACCGGTTTGAAAGCAAAAGATAAGGTTGAAAAGTTTTCTCACCATTTTCCGGCGAATGGGACATCAGCCGTCGAATCCGAACGGTCAAAGTGTAGAGGAGGATGAAAGAAACTACATATCGAAAAACGGTGAGGATCTGACAGTCAGAGTCGGAGACCGAAGAAGAAAGAACCTAAACGGTTTTTGCTTGATTTATGAGCATCTGAGCGTTATCTAACGAAACGGTCACCAGATCTAAGTTCAACACGTCGAGACGAGTCTTTTGGTGTAGTTTTAAGTTGAACGGCCGCCATCAACGACGACGGTGCAGGCAGTAGCCGGAGATGGTGGCTCACAATGGCCGGCGGTATGCATTGAGAGAGATGACAGAGCATGCTTCTTTTAAAAAATAAATAAAAGAATAAAAATGCATAATAAAATGTTGAAATCTGCCTTAAAAAGATGTAAAAACACGCTCAGAGGATTAAAGCATGCGCAAATTTTTAGGTTTTAGGGTTAATTCCGCCTTTGGTCCCTTTTCTTTTAGGAGCTTTGCTGTTAGTTTTTTTTATCCTTTATGTTTTATTTTGTTTCATTTTAGTCATGTTTTTAGTTTATTTTAATTAGATTTTGGCCTTTAGGTTTAGGTTTTTTTTAATTAGATTCTTTCCATAAAGTTGATTGTTGAGTGTGTAAAAGTTCTATTATTTACACCTTTTTTAACCCATGTTTCTGCTGCATTCGAGCATCATTTCATTGCATTTAGGTTAGTTTACAGCAAAACATCACAAATATATAAAAGGCACAGATTCTACTAAAAATGGCTGTTTTTGGCAGGTTGCCGCCGCCGTAGACGGAGAAGGCAGACGCAGTGCAGATAAGCAGAAGAGCTGAACTGGAAAAGCAGACAAAGAGGACGATGCTGCCATGGTGCTGCCGTGACAGGAGGACGGCAGCCAGTTAGTGGAGAAAAAGCAAAGTGGACCTCGATAGATAGAGAAAATTATGCTCGTCTGTCGTGTGAAAACCATATATTTTTCCAAGCCCCGGATCAAAAGATATGTCAAGCCAAAGCTCAAGGAGAGGAAATCCCAAGAAACAAGGAGGACGGCTGGAAAGTAGATTCCTTGAAGATTAAGTCTTTATTAGAATCATACTTTTAATTAAAGTTGTAATCCTTGTTAACTTAGAATACTTGAGCCCAAAGCTTATATAAGGGCATGTATTTTAACCTAGGGCATATATCTCATAACCCATAGCCGATCTTCCCCATAACCGACAACTAAAACCCCTCCGCCGTTTACCCGCCGTCGACATGTTCTAAATTCCCCCTAGGGCCACGGGTTGTTTTGTAAAGTAGTTGCAAGGGTTGTTTTGTTTTAGGATTTTCCAAGTTCAATAAAATAAACTTCAAGTTCTCTTATTTTGGTTATTAACATCTTACAAGAGCATCGGGAGAGCATTATGAGGTTATCCATTTACTTAGCATCGGGAGAGTTAAGTATACGAAAGAAATAAGAGCGAGTTCTCTAGTTTATAGTTGAACTATCTTGTGCCTAGGGATAGGGCAAGGTTAAGTGGCTAAAGAAGAATTCATACACATCGGTGTTCATCCTTCGATTCACGCCGGGTGGTATCATCAAAGACGTGATCATCGACAGACTTGGACCTAGGGATAGGCCAAGGCAGATCTGGGATTCTTGACAAACTTGGAGTACGAAGTTGGTGTGTTTGCTACCGCGACAGCCAACGGACAGCCGCCGCGACAGGTGCTGTCGGCGACGGACGCGACGACAGAACTGGATTTCCTAAGCATTGCAATACCTGCACTACTGAGCAATTCAATACCAGCCCATTCTCTCTATCTTGATATTCCAACTCTTTTATTTGCGTTTTTCTTATTATTTTCGTGACAATAATCTTAATCTATTCTCTTCCCTTTGTGCAGATAGCGAAGGAAAGGGTTAGCCCAGTCCCTGTGGAGACGATATCCGATACTCTAGTATCACTTTATTACTTGCGACGTGTACACTTGCACTCAATTGCGATAAACACTTTAACACGCTCGATTCACGCCGGGAGGTATCATCAAAGACGTGATCATCGACAGACTTGGACCTAGGGATAGACCAAGGCAGATCTGGGATTCTTGCCAAACTTGGAGTACGGAGTTGGTGTGTTTGCTGCCGCGACAGCCAACGGACAGCCGCCGCGACAGGTGCTGTCGGCGACGGGCGTGACGACAGAACTGGATTTCCTAAGCATTGCAATACCTGCACTACTGAGCAATTCAATACCAGCCCATTCTCTCTATCTTGATATTCCAACTCTTTTATTTGCGTTTTTCTTATTATTTTCGTGACAACAATCTTAATCTATTCTTTTCCCTTTGTGCAGATAGCGAAGGAAAGGGTTAGCCCAGTCCCTGTGGAGACGATATCCGATACTCTAGTATCACTTTATTACTTGCGACGTGTACACTTGCACTCAATTGCGATAGACACTTTAACACGCAACATTGATTAATAATTAAGTCTTTTGATTTGTTCTTTAATTTGATTTGGTCCTTGTATTAAAATTTGGTAATTGATTGGCTTTAAGAAATTAATTAATTTGTGATTTGGTCTCTAATTAAAATTGTTCTAGTTTAATTAGGTGTCTGATTTGGGTTTGATTAATAATTTAACAGGTTTTATTTGATTAAGTTTGAATTTGTCTTTTTTCTATGATTTGATTAATTTTGTTTGTTTGATTTAGTTTATGTATTTGCATTTTTGACCATATTACATTATTTTAGCAGCTTTTTTAGTAGTGCTATTAATCCCTCTTTTTGAGTTTCCTTTTTTAGACAACCAAAACCCTTATGTACCAATTTTGGGCGTAGTGGGGGTGCTATAGCCTTCCCCACTCGTAACCGACTCCCGAACCTGACGACGATCTCGGTGTTGATGCAGACCAATTTTACAGGTTTTTGATCGTACCCAACCCAAAACGACCGATTGCGACTCCAAGTGTTTGATGGGCTTTTGAAGGCCCAATTTATCTCGACCCGGACGAAAAACGGTGTCTACAACTTGGCGACTCCACTGGGGACATAATCTTGTTCGGTTCGTTTACATGCCTAATTATAATTTGGGTAATCTTCATCCGTGGTCCCTTTTGTTTGGGGTTTGTTCTATTTTGATCACCCGAATTCAAAAAAGACTATTATGGTCACTTACGTTTAAAAACGTTTCTGTTTTGGTCACTAGACCGTTAACCTCCGTTAATTAAAAAAATTAATTTTTAATTTACTTCCAAAACTTTCAAAATTTTATTTTTCACTATCTTCCCGAAAGTAACAATATTGTATCTTACCCTGTCAAAACATTCAAAGACTTCCATGCTCCACACATCATCCAAAACCATTAAATATATCATTTCTTCTAGGAATTCATGCGTCAATATTTGTATGAATTAATGGTTTCATCCAAAATTAATGTTAGAAATAGTAGCACTTGGCACTGCAGTCTTTAAAGGAAACGACTGAAGGTGCCCAGATTCAAAGTTGTTTCCCCAAAAAGAAATAGCACTTGAGCACTGTCGTCATTTACTCGTACAATTTCTCAGTTTATTCTCATTTGGGGATGGCTTCTTCGTCTCTAGCAAGCCCGTTATGCACTTGGTTGGTGGCAGCTTGTGTGTCGGTAACGTCCGGGAATGACCAGTCACGGATGCCATTGTTATCGGGCTTGACTTCTTCTAGTACTAGACTCGACCATTGAGCTCGTAATAGAAAGAAGGCTCTTCTTTCTAAATGTTGTGGCGGTGAAACCGCCACTAACAAAGACGCGAGCTTGATTTCTTCGTTTCGTGGATCCATGGCTTATTGCATGGCTTTCGAGCCTTGTAATGAGTACCATTTCATCCAAAAATGGTAGCTTTTTCGATCAAAATGGAATTTTTTTTCTTCTTTCTTTGGCTCCAGAAGTGTTCCCTTCAATAATAATCACAAGCAAAGAAGACTCAATCGAGAAGCTGCTCGTTCTGGTAATCTTTAGCTTCTTGGTTTTCTGGAATTCAAAACGTAACTTTACTTTTTGCTGCCTTTTTTAATCTGGGTTCTTTTCTTTTTCACTTTTTTTTTTCATTTCTTTAATATCTTTATTTGAATAGAATTTGACCCTTTTTAGTGAACTGTGTTTTTGCCCATTTTCTTTAATTTCTTGGTTCACAACTTAGTGAGATACACCAACTTCTTTTTTTTTTGTTTTGAAACAAAACTAAGAGCCAGAAACGTAGTCGATTTTAAGTTGCTATTAAGTCTATGCTCATGGAAGACCATTGGAGGAGTTAAATACTCGAAATGCACCATCAGTGATCAAAACATATAAGAATCTTAGTAATTATTTCTTCTCTTCTTTTATTTGTCTTCTTTTCTAACATTAATTTTAGATTAAACCATTAATCCATATAAATATTGACGCATGAATTCTTAGAAGAAAGGAGATATTTAGTGGTTCTAGATGATGTGTGGAGCATGGAAGACTAGGATTGTTTTGACACGGTAAGATACAATATTGTTACTTTGGGGAAGATGGTGAAAAATAAAATTTTGAAAGTTTAGGGGTTAAATTAGAAATTATTATTTTTAATTAACAGGGATTAACGGTCCAGTGACCAAAACAAAAACGTTTTCAAATGTAAGTGACCAAAATATTCTTTTCTGAATTCGGGTGACCAAAATAAAACAAACCCCAAACAAAAGGGACCATGGGTGAAGATTACCTTTATAATTTTTCCTTTCAATTTTAATCACAATTTAAGTCTCAGGTTCGATTCTCCCGTTACCCACTTGTACACTTTTATTTTTTAAAATTTTATTCTACTAAGAGTATAACTTAAATAAAATTTTTGGTTAAGTTAAGTCATAACTAACATAATTGTTGGTTTAGTAGTTTGGCGCCTATTCTTCTTTGCATCATGTTTTTATTTTCCAAGTAAATCCTATTGAGTCTCACGCCAGGCCACTCCTTTATTAAGTCCTTCACTACCACAAAAATAAGAAGTTGGTTATCTCTTCCACCATGGAGCTGCTAAGAAACTTGTTTCTTCTCCTCCTCCTACTTGCACTCCACTTATCTCTTTGTCGTTGCGATGCAATTGCAAATATGTTCCACTGCGACAAACCCTCTTCTTGCGGCCAAATTCTAAACATCTCCTACCCTTTCGGATTTACGGGACATCCACCAAGAAACTGCACTCCACCCCTCTACCCGCTAGTCTGCGAGAAGAATAAGGCATTTTTTTACGCAAAACATGGCGTCAAGTACTACGTGCTGGCAATCAATTACAATAATAGCACCATCAGAGTAGTTGATGCCGGCCTTCAAAAGGACAACTGCTCCTCCCTTCCTATTCGTTCTTCCAGTCCTTATAATAATTACGGCCCTTTCTCCTATTTACAAGACCAAACTAAACTTGTTTTATTCTTGACTTGTGAAAATCCAGTGGCCGCGGATTCCTCTGTCTACATAGAAACAAGGCCTTGTGTTCATTCACCGGTTAAAAGGCCATATTATTCGTATGTTATGAGGGGGAACGCTGCTGTGGGAGATATTGCAGATTCGTGTAGGGTAGACATGGCAGTGAGCTCATCTTCTGCAACAATTTACAGCCAAAATCTTTCCTACGCAGACATTCACAGCGAGCTCCTCTACGGGTTTGAACTTCAGTACATCAACCTCCAAGGTATAATTTCGTACACCCAATGAGATGTTTTATAAGAAAATCTATGACTATTCCGTTAACAGAATTTGGGCTTAGCGCCTTAGCTTATGCATAGTAATGTTTATTTCTTTTTTACTCCATCCAAATGTACTGATGATGTCGAATGCTTTGCTAATATCGCAGATATAGAATGGCGATTTAAAAGTGAGTATTCTGAGTACCCGCAAAATGCTTTCATTAGAAATATTTTTTTGTTAATTTCCAGATTGGAATTTTTATTTGGGACCTGTTTTCTTTTGAAATCTTTTGCAGAAATCATTCTTCCCTTTGCTGGACGAATCTATGGTAAGACCTTTCAGCATGCTAATAGACACAATTCTTGTAGGTAGATAGATAGATAGTTGTAGAATGAAACTTGTGATTGTTTCCAACCAGAAACATGAACTTTCTTACCATTGGTAAGGCTCCGCCCACCTAAAATTTTATTATTTAAAAATATTAAAATACTAATTTGCTAAGGCTAGCCACTCGCCCCACCCAAAATTACTTTGAAAATAGGATTACTATACCGTAATTTTACACAAAAAAAATCTTCTGCTCTTCGGTACTAACATTAAAAAATTAAATTTTAAACTCTAATTCTAAATTCTAAATTTTAAGCCTTACATCCTCCACCATACACCCTAAAAAACACTCTACCTCAAATTCCTTAAACCCTAAACCTAATTTTTAGTATGGAGCGTAAATAGGGGCACCAAAATGGGTAGAGCATTTTATTCGTAACATTACCTGAAACGTTATTAGAATGTTACATTACATTGTTTGGTTTATTTGGTAGAAATATAAGATTGCAATGTTTGCTTGGAGAAATATAAGATTAATTGGAAGCAAAATTTACCAAATTATCATTATGATATGTTTTTTTAACAAGTTAAACTTTCAATTAAATTAAAAATATTTGTATAAAAATGTATAGAATTATTTTTGTTACACTATCTAAAATTTGTAAAAAAAAATATATTTGTAATATAATTAATATATTAAATCAGTTTTGAAAACATATTCTACATACCCTTTTAATTTTTTTTGGAACCGTAAAATGTTGATCGTCTAATATGTTTAATTTTTTTTATTACTTTTTATAATTTCTCAAATAAATTAAAATAAATAATAAAATAAATCTAAAATGTAGTAAAAATGATAAAAATAAATTAATCTACTAATTTTTAAGATGAAAAACATCTTATAAATCAAATAATAAAATTAATAACACTAATTCTTAACGTATTCACTCTCAAGCAACATGCAATCTCATCCTATAATCTTATAAACATCATAAATACAATATTAATAAAAATATATTAAATATTACAACATTATTTAAATATATGCAACACCATTTATATATTAAACTAAAATTAAATAAAAATATTTAATAAATTTACACCATAAATAATTAGTCACCTAATCAAAAATGTAATAAAGGATCAACATGAACATAATTCATTGTATTAAAAGAAATATTGTCCAAAGGGGAAGGAATTATGTGATACCTAAAAAATAAGGGGAATAACATTCCCACCATTTAGAGAAAAAGAGTTGTTATTGGGAAAAGAATAAAATGTCCTAGTGGAAATTCTCACAAATTAAACATGAGAATGCATGTCTGGAAAAGATTATTACTCCTGGTAATCATCTTTTTTGCGAACAAAACGCACCATAAACGTCATCTAAGACATCAATAGCGTTCGGAGGAGAAATCATCTACCTTTTTGTACGTTTATCTATCTCTCAACACTAAAAAACACGTGTTTAAAATTTAGGGTTAGAGTTTAGGTTTTAGTGTTTAGTATGTAAGATTTAGTTTATAGGTTTTAGTGTTTAAGATTTAAAAATTATGGCTAGACTGTACGGTTTTATTTTTTAATGTGCGACATAGATAGGACATCAAAAACAAACAAATGATTTTTGTTCGGAGTGAGCAATACATTTTTAACTAAAAAAGGGTAAACTACATTGAATGATCATCGAATTTTCAGGGCGTTTTTATTTTGGTTACTAAATTTTTAAAACTTGCATTATAGTTACTGAATTTTTAATTCGCTTTCAGTATGGTCCCTCATGTTACCTTCCGTTAGAAGCTGCTGATGTGGCACATTAGTTTTTATTTTTACTGAATAAAATAATGGTTAAACTATATTGTTCACCACTTAACTTTCTTCTCACTACTATTTTGGTCATTAAAGTTTAAAAAATTTCAATTTAATAACCCAACTTTTAAATTGTTCCTATTTTTGTTAGTTTCGAATGAGATTGCTTTTTATCACGTGAGAGGAGAAACATTGATCCCTGTTTTTAATTTATTCTTCTTAGTTGAGAGAGTACTATGAGAAAAAATAAAGAATAGAAATAACTTTTGTAGTTGTTCAGACTTTACGTTGTTGTATAATACAATACAATCCAAAAAAAATCTGTTGAGGATTAAATATAAAAAATCAATTTAACAACCGAATATAAACAACGCATTGAATTTGTGAAAACATGTAAAGCTTGTGTGTGTTTGTTAGATTTTGTTGCCTCAAATTTTCTATTGGATTTGTATTTTTCATCGGTATGGTTAGGGTGGGTGTAAAATTGGGTTCTATTATTTTTTTTAAAAATATTTTGGTTAATTAGTAAATTTGGATTATTCAATTCTCAATCTTATATTGTACCAATTAAATTAGATAATTGATTAATCAATTAACAATAATATTTGATTCGGACAATGTTTTTTTCTTTTTACTTTGCTTATTAAAATATGAAATATGATAAGTTCAATAATTGTTCGGTTGTGATAAAGTGTAAAAACAACTAAAAAGTCAAAAATTGAAAGTTTACACATTGTAATCCTACTCATACCCAAAACGTCTTTAAAAATAGAAGGGTATCAAAACTACTACACTATAAGATATTTTTAATGCATAAAATTTACAAATATTGTACATAACTTATCAAATCGGTTAATCTATTTTTCTTAAAACTATTAAACGTAATCGAATCGAAATAATTTATTTTAAAAAATCTTTACCGAACTCAAAATTTTCAATTTGTATAACTATGTCATTCGAGAGTGACCAAATAGGAACAATTTGAAAGTTAACTTATTGAATTGAAATTTTTTAAACCTCATTGACCAAAATAGAAGTGAGAAGAAAGTTGAGTGATGAACGATGTAGTTTACCCATTATTTTATTCACGGAAAATGAAAACTAATGTGCCACGTCAGTAGCATCTAACGTAAGATAATAAGGACTATACTGAAAGTGAACTAAAAGTTTAGTAACTATAATGCATATTTTAAAATTTGGTGACCAAAATAAAAGTAGCCTAAAAGTCCAGTGGCCATTTATATAATTTACCCTTTAAAAATTACAAAATCACACTCCAATCTAATAGGTTTTCATTTATTTTTTCTTAGCGATAAATAAAGTTTTTCCCCCTTCTGGTATTACGTTCATATATAAGATTTATATTAATACACAATCGGTTTTTTTATCATCTCAATACGCAGTCGGTGGAAGCAAAAAATTTTCACAAACGCATTAGTTTTAGATTTTGTGGTTAGAATTTAAGGTTTGAGTTTAAGTTTAGGTTTAGGGGTAGAAATTAAGGGGTGTTGTTAAAATTTAGAGCTTGTGGTTTAAGGTGTATGATAATATGATTAGGGATTTAGGTTTTAACATATAAACTTTAAATTTTAACAATAACCCTGTCAATTTTAAATCTTTAAACCTAAACCTCTAACCACTAAATCTTAAATTCTAACCACATACCCTATAACTACGAGATTTGTGAAAAAAAAAATTTGTTTTCAACATCTGTATAGAATAATTGCGACTATTCTTTGGTACAATGACAGGAAATTTTTTCCCATAAAATTAAAACCACACTAAATATTTTTTATTAAAAATTTTAAGATATAATCTAATGAAACACTTGTTACCATTTTAACCATGCTTATGAAAAACGTTTTTGCATACACCTGGTAATAATCATTTTATATTTAAGTTATATATACACAAACCTTTGTATATTTGTTTTTAATTTGTGCTCGGGTATGTAAATCACGTATATATATAAAAAACTTATTCGTGTTAAGTTTAAATAATTTAATTTCACTTGAAGTTAAACTCTAGCTTTTGTAATAATATTGGGTCTTGATCGAGCAACATTTCGAGCCCTAAAATTTTAAAAATTAAAATTTAACTCTTAAAACTTTAAAAAATTATAATTTGACCTTATCAAGTTTTTTAAAATTTTATATTGAATTTCAAATTTTTGAATATTTTTAATTAAATCTTCTTTCATAATTTTTTAAAATGTCTTATTAAATCTCTTAAATTATTAGTTAAGCCCTCAATTTTTTTTGAAAACTTTAGTAATTTTTAAAAAACAAATTAAGTTGCTCCTCAAATTCTTACCCGAAGTTCCGCCGCTATTTACAACTTGATTTCTGAAAATCCAATTAACAAAATAATGCCATTTTGTGATTTAGGCAGTTTTTCAGGGTTATAAATACTTGTAAGATCTCCATTAATTTTTAAAATAAGTAAATTAAACCTTTAATTTCAAAATAAAATCTAAAAATTCCAAAGAATAAAAATACTACAGTTTTCCAATGTTTTAAAAATATAAAAAAAATCAAAACAATCTTTAAATTTTCAAATAAATTATAAAAAATCAAAAGAACTTATAATTTATTTTAGAAAACAATATATAATATACAAAAATGTTAATTTTCTAAAATTACATAAAAAACTAAACCTTCTTCAAATTTTCAAAAAGAATATATATATATATATATATATATATATATAAAGTTAAAAACATAAACTATATAATATTAAAAATTCATTTCTGATTTCTTTATGCAATATCATCCACCAATTCTTTTAGCCAAGATACAAATCCCTACTCTTCTATTCTAACAATTAAAAAGCATTGTGTTTTTTCAAATCACTTTAGAGATTGAACATTTTATTTGGTCATTCTTTTAGTAATTTTGTTTTGAAATCTTGTGCAGGAGCAATTTTAGCATTGTTGATTGGTAAGACCTTCTACCATGCTGATATTGTACTTCACATATAATTTTTCATAACTTGCTTAATTGAATGCAGCAATCATAATTTGTGGAAGATGTGTGTGTGTCGTCCCTTTCGTGGTTGGTTTTTTAATAAGTAAATTCCGACGGAGGCATTTGTCCAAGTTTGTGGTGGTTGAAGCTTTTCTCCGGAATCAAAATAATCTGATGCCCATCAGCTACTCTTTTTCTCAAATCAAGAAGATGACTCAGGGATTTAAGAACAAGTTAGGTGAAGGTGGCTATGGCTGTGTCTATAAAGGAAAGCTTCGAAGTGGACGAGACGTGGCGGTCAAAATTTTAGACAAATCCAAATGTAATGGACAAGAGTTCATCAATGAAGTTATGACCATCGGGAGGATCCATCATGTTAATGTGGTGCGACTAATAGGGTTTTGTGTAGGAAGGTCTAAACATGCCCTGGTGTATGATTTCATGTCTAATGGATCTCTTGAAAAGTATGTATTCTCAGAAGGAAGCAATAGCTCTTTGAGTTGCAAGAAAATGTACGAGATTGCTGTCGGTGTGGCTCGAGGGATTGAATATTTGCATAGAGGTTGTGACATACAAATCTTACATTTTGATATAAAGCCGCACAACATTCTTCTTGACCAGAATTTCTCTCCAAAAATATCAGATTTCGGGCTTGCCAAAATATATCCGATACAAAAAAGTATTGTTTCTCTCACAGGAGCACGAGGTACAAGTGGCTATATGGCTCCCGAGTTGTTCTATAAAAACATCGGAGGTATCTCTTATAAAGCCGATGTCTATAGTTTCGGAATGTTGTTAATGGAAATGGCAAGCAAAAGAAAGAACTTAAAGGTAAATGTGGAACATTTGAGTCAAATTTACTTCCCTTCATGGGTTTTCGAGCAACTGAACTTGGGAAAGGAAATCGAAATCGGAGAAATGACAGATGAGGAGAAGGAGATGGTGAAGAAGATGATGATGGTATCATTATGGTGCATCCAAACGAAGCCCGGCGATCGACCTTCCATTAGCGGAGCTGTTGAGATGTTGGAAAATGAAATTGAAGGGCTGCAAATGCCTCCCAAGCCATTCCTTTCTTTACAAGAGATGTCGAAAGCAGATGGGGATGGCAAAACGAAAATGAGGCCATCAGTTTCAGAGTTGCCAGATCCTCCGACTGATGAGTCAAGTTCAAGCGTTAGGGAATTGTGTCATTAATTTGCTCTTTCTGTGAGTATTTTATTTTTATCTGTCTCATCCATGCAATCTATATATATGTACAATCCGATAAGAACCACTCCCTAATAATTCTATGCTAGAATTAGAAAATATGAATAATAGAAATCCATTAATTGATGGAGTATTTTTGATAAGTTAAGTTCAAGAGTTTCGATACAGCCTTGTCTGTTTCGAAACGAGGCTTGATTTGAGTGAAAATTTGCATAGCGTTTTGATATGGCCACTCCTGTTTCGATACGTCTATGTGGCAATCACCTCAACGGTCAAAACTCCAACGACCTTTTAAATTGCAGGACGTTTCGATACGGAAATCAACGTTTCGATACGACTAAGGTTGTTCCGAAATGGGTGCTGCATCATACCGCAACGGCCCTTTCTTTTTCATGGATGTTTCGAAACAAGGTCGAGTGTTTCGAAACGGGGAGTTGCATAACTGTATTTATGGTGGGAAATAAAGTCTCCAACGGCTCCGATTCAACCCTAACGGCTAGTAACGGCTACAAACTCAATTAGGAGTATAAAAGGGACCTCCAAGCATCAAGAGAAGGTTAATGTTTCAATTGTCAACAACACTATGATTAAGATTTTGTCTTAGAGCTTAATTGTCCATTTTCTTGTATAGACAACACTAGTGAGCTAAATATTGTTAAATTTGCTCAAGTGTTTAGGTTTTGGGTGAGAACTAAATAGTGCAAATAAATACCTATTAGAAGGATTTCAAGTTTAGTTAGAATTTCTCTTGTAAAGAGAGTTTACTCAAGCTTTAGGTAGAAAGCTGTAAAACTAATGTTTTGATATAATAATTGAAAAATGTTTTGGACTAATTAAAAAAGTATTTAAAACATTTTCAAAGTCCAAACAACTTGAAATTATGTTTAGGGAAGTTTTTAAAAGGGTTTTACATGTTTTTCAAAGTCAAACTTCACAAAACTGTCCAGGCGTTTCGAAACACCTTAGGGCGTTTCGATACGAGAATTCCAGTAGCAAAAATGTTTCGATACTCGTATCGAAACGGACATTCCCTGGATAAGGATTTTGCCCAGTGTTTCGAAACGGGCTATGCCGTTTCGATACGCCTACGTGGCATTGACCACAACGGTTATAAACCCCAACAGCTATTTCCCAACTAACTTTTAAATGCAAGTCGTTTCGATACGGGGACAGGCGTTTCGAAACGGGTGTTTCGAAACGGACTACAGCGTTTCGATACGGGTCCATGTCAGACTACAACGGCTCTTTCTACTTAAAGGGTGTTTCGAAACGGGTTCAAGCGTTTCGAAACGGAGAGCTGCAGAACTGCATTTATGGTAGGAATTAAAGTCCTCAACGGCTCCAATTCAATCCCAACGGCTAGCAACGACTATAAACTCATCAAGGAGTATAAAAGGGACCTCCAAGCATCAAGTAAAGGCTAATGCTCATATTGTCAATCAACAAATGATCAAGAATTGTCTTAGTTCTTAAATTGTCATTTATTGTATAGACAAACACTAGTGAGCCAAAATTGTCAAATTTGCTCAAGTGTTTTAGGTTTTGGGTGAGTGCTATATTGTGCAAACAAATACCTATTAGAGGGATTTAAGTTTGCTTATTGTTTCTCTTTGTAAGAGAGGGTTTCAATCAAGGCTTTGGGTAGAAAGCTTGATTGTGTATAAGGGTTACCTCCTAAGCCTAGAAAAGGGAACGAATCAATAGTGGATTGATTGGAAATCCTTAGTGGGGAGCTAAGGTAGTGGATGTAGACCTTGGTTAGAAGGTTGAACCACTATAATTCATTGTGTCAATTTACTTTTTAGCTTCCACACCACCTCCACCCAAAAATCCACCTCTCCACCACTTGGTGAGCCATATCGGTTGAACGAATCGAGCCCCACACAACTCAACAATTGGTATCAGAGCTTGGCTCAATTGAGGAGAATTAACATCCTATTGAGAAGATTCGGCAAGCTCGATCACTATTTCATCAACCGGCTCAAATGGCACAATCAAATCGACAAACCGCCTTTCTTCGACGGAACCCACTATGCCCATTGGAAGACAAAGATGAAGTTCTTCATCAAATCTAGAGATTACAAGCTATGAGACATAGTTGAAGATGGTTCGTTCGTGCCTCAACGAAGCAAAGCAGAGTGGAGTGCCGACGATCGCAAGAAGATGTAGCTTAATTGCAAAGCCTTGCACATCTTGTTTTGTGCTTTTGGCCCAACCATCTATGAGAAGATGTCTTCTTGTGAGAGTGCCAAAGAGGTATGGGACAAGCTTGAAGTCACATACGAGGGGACCGATGAAGTCAAGGAGACCAAGATTGGGCTCCTAACCTTAGAGTATGAGAACTTCAAAATGGATCCGGAAGAGAACATCGAGAAGATGTTTGATAGGTTCTCCACTATCACCAATGGTCTCAAAGGCTATGGAGAAGCCATCCCGGAAGAAAAGCTTGTTCGAAAGCTCATCTACTCACTTCTCGAGTCATGGGACTCAAAGAGGACCGCCATCATTAAAGCAAAGAATTTGAAGACTTTGAAGCTTGATGAACTAATGGGGTCACTCCTTACTCATCAAATCATGAAGAAGAATAAAGAAGATGAGAAGAAGAGGGGAGAAATTAGAGCTATGGGAGAGAAGAAAATTAAAGGGCTAGGCATCAACGCAAGTGCCATGGCTCTCAAATCCTCCACTTGCCATCATGTCTACTCAAGAGAAGAGGAGGATGAAGATGAAGAGATAGTTCATCTCTTCAAGAAGTGTGCCCTGTTCATGAAGAAAGCTTTGAGAGAGCTTGAACGAGATTCCAAGAAAAAGGAGAGGGCAAGCACTTCAAGCCATAAGAAGAAGGCACATGTGGCTACTTGGAGTGATGAGGACTCCACCGACAATGAACAAGCCAACCTTTGCCTTATGGCCATCGAAGAAGATTCAAGGGTAACTTCTAATTCATCTATTTCATGTTCTTATTCTTTTGATGAATTACAAGATGCCTATGATGATTTGGTTTTAGAGTTTAAAAATCACATTTTGAAAAACAATAAATTGATTTTAAAGTTGAAAATTCAAAATGATTTGATTTCTAAAACCAAACTTGAACTTGAAGCAAAACTCGAAGAGTTTGAATTAAAATGTTTTGATTTACAAAATTTGCTTCAAAAGGTTCAAGAAGAAAAGGATTTGATTTCCAAAGAGCTTGAAAAGAAAAACAATTTTGGAAAATCAAATTTTTATGTAAGACAATCTAGTGCCCCTAGATTTGTAAAAGGAAAATGTTTTAGAAGTGTTTAGGTCCCAAAAGGATTAACCACTTCAATTAAAAAGGATGACATTGAAAAATAGATTCCTAAGGGGACTAAACTTTGTGCTACTAATGTTCATGGATCCAAAGCAATTTGGATACCAAAAATTATGCATGGGCTACTAATGTTCATGTAAAAACTCTTAAGGCATAGGCTAACATTCAAAGTAAGCAATTAGGCATGGATTACAACTTAGACATGGCATCACAAGCCACACAAAAGCGACATAACATGGAGTCTAAACATGCTCCTAGCAACCAACAACAAGCAACAAAACCTTACACATCCCATTGCTTAAACTATTGCATGTCTTAGCATTAAAACCATACTTGATGAACTCAAGTCCAAAACCACACTTGGAGGCCCTCCACTTGCCCGAGCAACCCACGAACTAAGGATCTGCAATGTTGAACAAAGAGAGCGTAAGCAACGATGCTTAGTGAGGGTAAGCTCTAAAAACAAACCTCAACATTGCAGGGTCCGAGCACGATCTAGCCAAGGCAATTTACATTTATCAAGAGTCCACAAGGTAGATGCATGAGCAATATATCACATGTATGCCATAAATATGAGCTCAATACTACCATACATGTAATCACACTTAAACATCCAAACAACTCATAAATTCCAACACATTGATACACATATCAATCAACATTGGCACCTAGTTATGACTCAAATACGCAGACAACCGTTGGAACTCACATCCAACAACACAACCATTACCTGACGGTGGGATTACACTCATCACCGGTCTCGCGGAGGGGATTCCACTCATCCTCACGCCCCGTCGATGGGATTCCACTCATCACCGACTACATTTAAATACCATTTTCGGGCGTACCCGTACTCTTCCTTGGTGACTCAACGCCACCAAGGCCACGCGCGACTTTTGACTCATGTGTACGCATTAATATCCTAATGATCGATCATTTGTATTTAAGTATACTAGTGCCAATATTTTACTCATTCCACATTACTCACTTCAATCATTTCCGTGCTTAGCACGTACTCACCATGGACACAATCATGAACCATCATCATGCATGCTTTAAGCAATACAACCCATGCCTCAATTCACATGTATAAAACAATATACATAAGCATTCATACCACAAGACATACGAGGCATATACATTCATGCATTTGAGTTCATCCAAAGGCTTAAATCAAGTTTAGGATTATGCTACCACCCTAATCCTAACTCTAGGTGGGTCTACCAAGCCCAACCTAGTCCATATACTCGAACCAACTAATTTAAAACCTCTAAAAGCAAACAACCACTCACCTAAGCTTCCAAGCTCAAGACCACGCAAGCAACAACCTTCAATTCTCCGGATTCACTTCCGATGTTTCACCGATGCCCAAACTTGACTCTAATCAATCCCAAACACAAACAAAACATCCACAATCAATATCTTGTCATCGAAATTAACCCGGATTACATTACCAAGCATCCAACACTCAAAACATGTCCAAAAACAGGATTTTCGAGCAGCCCACTTGACCCACTAATTTCTCTCATTTCAAGCACCCAAACAAGCATCAATTACACCCAAAATGATCCTCATATGTCATACTACCTACAGCCCCCAAAACCCAACATCAAACAGCCCCAAAACATACTTTAAAACCCTCCAAAAACCCCCTAAAAGCCAAATTCCGAAAATTGTTTAAAATTGTTTGAAATTCACATATGTGACATCATTTGACTCCTATATACCATAACTAACCATAGTAAATCAAAATATTAGGTTTAGCTACACAAAGACACCACTTTTAATCAAATATTCAAAAACCTCTATTTCCTTAAAACTTCATGAAAACGAAAATAAAATGTACTTTTGAGAAGAGGGAGGTGAGGGGAGTTCAAAATTACCTTTACCTTTCAATTTGGAGTTGAAATGGAGGAGCTTTGGGAATGGAATAGTGAATGTGGAAGAGAGTTTTGGTTTCCCGTTGGTAAGCTTTTGAGAGGAAGATGAATAGTAGAGAAAATGGGTGTTTTATTTGACATGTGACTTATTTAGGGCTCAAAAGACTTCTTTGCCCTTAATGAGTTTGGCTATTCACAAGGAGGATTAATCCATGGTAGATTGGAGTTTTAAATCTTAAAACATGGTTAACTCGAAATTAATAAATTTTGAAAACAAACTCGAAATATTACTTAGAGTATAAAACTGAACCCAAATAATATTAAAATATTATTTTCACCTAACCCCTAAACCCGGGTGTTACAACTCTCCCCCACTTAAGGAATTTCGTCCCCAAAATTACCTGGTGGAAACAGATACGGAAACTGCTCAACCATATCCGCTTTCCTCTCCCACGTGGCCTCTTCCACACCTCTATGCCTCCACAACACCTTGACCAACTCTATGGTCTTGCCACGCAATACCTTGCTATCAGAAGCAAGTATCTCAACGGGTTCTTCATTATAAGACAGATCCGGATTCAACTCTATCTCCTCAACGGGCATCACATGAGAAGGATCTGATCTATACCTCCTAAGCATAGATACATGAAAGACATCGTGAATCTTCTCTAACTCAGAAGGTAACCTCAAACGATAAGCTACGGGCCCAATCCGCTCAACTATCTCATACGGACCAATGAACCTCGGACTCAACTTGCCTTTCCGGCCAAATCTCATTACCTTCTTCCACGGAGATACCTTCAGAAACACTTTCTCACCCACTGAGTACTCAACCTCTTTCCTCTTCAAATCTGCATAAGACTTCTGACGATCGGAAGCTGCTTTCAAACGGTCGCAAATCAATTTCACTTTTTCTGTGGTTCCTTTAAGCAAGTCTGGCATGGGTAACAACCTCTGACCTGTCTCAGCCCAACAAATCGGAGTTCTACACCGTCTACCATACAAAGCCTCATAGGGTGCCATCTGAATACTTGACTGATAACTGTTGTTGTAAGCAAACTCAACCAACGGTAGGTGCTTCTCCCAAGAACCCTGAAAATCAATCACACAACAACGAAGCATATCCTCTAGAATCTGTATCACTCGCTCTGACTGCCCATCGGACTGCGGATGATAAGATGTGCTGAAGTGCAGACGACTACCCAAAGCACTATGCAAACAACTCCAGAACCTCGAAGTAAATCTAGGATCCCTATCTGAAACTATAGACTTTGGAACTCCATGAAGTCTCACAATCTCACGAATGTACAAGTTTGCCAACTTGTCTAAGGAATACGTAGTGTTCACTGCTAAGAAGTGAGCACACTTAGTGAATCTATCAACAATCACCCACACTGAATTCTTCTTCGAAGGAGACAAAGGCAACCCCGATACAAAATCCATGGTGATCCGCTCCCATTTCCATTCCGGAATCTTCAAAGGCTGTAGCAAGCCTGAAGGAACCTGATGTTCTGCCTTCACTCTCTGACAAACCATGCAACGGCTCACATACTCGGCTACGTCTCTTTTCAAACCAACCCAATAGTAATCATTCCTCAAATCTCGGTACATCTTGGTACTACCCGGATGCATAGAAAAGGGACTCGAATGTGCCTCACTCAGAATCTGACGTCTCAGCTCAACATCTTCTGGTACAACGATTCTATCCCTGAAGCACAACAAACTCTCACCACTGAAACTATACTCAGTCGGTCTTCCTTCGGCTATGTCTTGAACATGAGAAACTAGGCTTGCATCTTGCAACTGCTTCTCTCTAATCAACTGAATCAAAGAAGGCTTCACTTGCAACTCGGTGATCAAACCACCATCATCGGACACACTCAATCTAGCAAACATAGTTCTCAGCTCAACGGACACTTTTCTACTCAAAGCATCGGCTACTACGTTTGCCTTACCCGAATGGTACTCAATGGTCAAATCATAATCTTTTAGCAAATCTAGCCATCTTCTCTGTCTCAAGTTCAACTCTTTCTGTGTCGTCAAGTACTTCAAGCTCTTGTGATCGGTGTAAACTATACACTTCTCACCATACAAATAGTGACACCAAATTTTCAATGCAAATACAACTGCAGCTAGCTCTATGTCATGAGTAGGATAGTTCTTCTCATGAATCTTCAACTGTCTAGAAGCATAAGCAACAACTCTCCTATCTTGCATCAAAACACACCCTAAGCCTACGTAGGAAGCATCACTGTAAATCACGAACTCCTTACCTGAAACAGGTTGTACTAACACTGGAGCATTTGTCAAGGCTTCTTTCAATTTCTCAAAGGCCTTTTGTCTTGCATCTGACCATTCAAACTTGACTCCCTTTTGCAACAACTTAGTCAAGGGAGCAGCTACTCTAGAGAAGCCATCAACAAACCTCCTATAGTAACCAGCTAATCCTAGGAAACTCCTAATCTCGGTCACGGACTTAGGTTGTTTCCACTCAACAATAGCCTCGATCTTCGACGGATCAACTCGGATGCCTTCGGCCGAAACAACATGGCCAAGAAACACAACCTCTCGAATCCAGAACTCACACTTGTTAAGTTTCGCATACAACTGATTGCTCAATAACCTCTGTAAAACAAATCTCAAGTGCTCATCATGCTCTTCTTCTGTCTTCGAGTGCACAAGTATATCATCAATGAAGACAACCACAAACCGGTCTAGATAGTCTCTAAAAATTCTGTTCATCATGTCCATGAATGCTGCTGGTGCATTCGTGAGCCCAAATGGCATCACAAGAAACTCATAGTGACCATATCTAGTCCTAAAAGCTGTCTTTGGAACATCACACTCCTTCACCTTCAACTGATAGTATCCGGATCTCAAATCTATCTTCGAGAACACTGAAGCACCCCTCAACTGATCAAACAAATCATCTATACGAGGCAAGGGATACTTGTTCTTCACAGTCAACTGATTCAGCTGTCTATAGTCAATACACATGCGCATGCTACCATCCTTCTTTTTCACAAACAACACTGGAGCACCCCACGGAGAACTACTAGGCCTAATGAAACCACGGTCTAATAATTCTTGCAACTGACTCTTCAATTCTTTCAACTCTTTCGGAGCCATACGATACGGAGCTATCGAAACTGGACTAGACCCTGAAACTGTCTCAATCACAAACTCAACATCTCTGTCAGGAGGCAAACCAGGCAACTCTTCAGGAAACACATCTGGAAAATCACACACTGTTCTGATATCTTTCGGTCTAGCTTCACTCATGTCCGGATTCATAACATAAGCTAAATAGGCCCCACATCCAGAGTCCATCAACCTATGAGCCTCTAAGGCTGACACCACATTAGACAAGAACTTAATGTTCTCGCCCACTACCACTACCTCGTAGTCATCCGAAAGCTTCAAGGAAATTCTCTTTGTCTCAAAATCCACACTAGCCTGATGCTCAACCAACCAATCCATACCCAGTATAATATCAAAACCGTAGAAAGGAAGTTCCATCATATCAACTGAAAACACATGACCCTGAATCTTCAGTGGACACCTCCTATACATACGTCTAACCACAACTGTCTCACCAAACGAACTAGTAACATGCATACCTACATCTAAGATCTCAACAGGAATATCTAACTTCTGTGCATGCTTACTCAGAATGTAGGAATGCGTAGAACCCGAATCAACCAAAGAAAGCAAAGACATAGACTGTAACTCAAAATTACCTGCTATCATATCGGTGTCGTTCCCGGCCTCTCTCTGAGCATAGACCCTCGCTGGTCCTCCCGCCTCTGGCTGCACAGCCACAACATGAGCAAGGTTCCTCTGAGCATCTACCCTAGGTGCATCAGCCCTCGGCTGGAAGTAGCCACGACCGCGCCCACGGCCTCTCTGAAAATCATTACCTCTCGCAGGAGCCTGAGCAATGTTCGGTGCCTGAGCTGCCTGACGCGGACAGTCCCTCCTAAAGTGGTCCCTCGAACCACAGTTCCAACAAGCATGGAAGTTACCCCAGCACTCTCTAGTGTGCTGTCTCCCACACTGTGCACACTCGGGCAAGCGCCCTCCTCCTCTATGGCCCTGATGGCCCCTACCATGGTGGCCACCGCCACGTCTCTGATCAAACTGATGTCCGCCACCTCTGTGCCTCTTAGCATCTCTACCATCAAAGTGGTTATGCCTCTTTCCAGAACCAGAACCACCAGCTCGTTTGGCTGAACCCAAACTATGCTCCAAATCCTTGGCCCTCGCGACCAACACATCAAAGTCTGAGTAGTCAGAAGCCAACGTGTACCTCTTAACCTCTTCGTTCAATCCGTATCGGAATCGGTTGCAGCGTTCCAATTCCGTGGGAACCAACTCTGGGGCATACTGACTCAAGCGAACAAAGCGGATCTCATAATCAGTCACAGAAGTATCCCCCTGAGTAAGAGCCATAAACTCTCGCTTCTTCTCGTCCAAGTACCTCGGTCCCAAGTATCTCTTCCGGAAAGCAGACTCAAAGAACTCCCAATCAATTTCTGTCTCTGGAACCCCGGTAGTGATGGTGACCCACCAGGTGTAGGCATCACCCTGAAGCAGTGAGATCACACAACCCAACCTACGTGCGCCCGCACAACCCATCTGAGCCAAAATACGAACTGTCTTCTCCAACCATAACTCCGATCTCTCCGGCGTAGATCCTCTAAACTCCTCGGCCCCTAAGCTACGGAGCCTCTCCAAAGGCAAACTAGCATCATCACACCTAGGCTGAGCTGCAGCCTGAGCTCCCGCAACTGCGGCCTGGAACGCTCCCGCTATTGCTTGCACTAGCGGAGTCATATCAATTCCAGCTGGACCTTGGCCACCCTGGCCACCTTGGGGTCCATTTCCTCCGGCTCCATCCTCGCCCCAACTCCCGGTGGAGGAGGTGGTGGTGGTGGAGGTGGTGGAGGAGCGCCAACTCCCGCGGCCCCCGGTCCCTCTATGTGAGCTCCCGCACCGACTACCGGCTCAACGGGAGCTACAACTCGCGGTTCCTGACGAACCAACCTCGGTCTACCTCTCGGTCTAGACATTGCTCTCTCAAATATTAACTACAACCACAACAACAACACACAAGTTGGGTTAGCAAGGCAAGGCTTCCAAGTGTCCAAGTATGTTTCCTCACTTAAAAAAAAAATCATTTTTCCAATGTAATAGTAGCAATGAGACCCACACACACATGCTTTAAATATAACAATCAACATACTTGTCACATAAGTAATCATTATTGCAAAACAAGCAAACACCGTGCAATTTAGTTTAAAAACTTAACTTACCTCACTTACCTGCCTAAGGCCTCGGTAACCTTAGGCTCTGATACCAACAAGTGTAACCCCCTCGTCCCGGTCTGGCCGAATGACCGGTCCGAGTGGGCCACACGGGGAAAACCGAAGTGAAACCCGTTAAGGCTTCCCCTCGGTTAACGACCCAGAAAATTTCTTTTTATCTTATCTTGTCTACATGCATAATTAAGACTTATGTGTGGCACAGCAGCAGAAGATACAATCATAACATCAACCATCGACCAACCCAACAATTAAACAGCTCTTTTTAACATTCTGCAGCAGGTCGTTTCGAAACGCCCATAGGGTGTTCCAAAACGCCTTGACTTAGTCAAAGGGCCAGGGTCAACCATAAGGTGACCGTTCCGAAACAGGGGAGACCCGTATCGGAACGACCTTGGCGGTCAATATCTCGTGGTCAACGAGATTTGACCGTTTCGGAACCTCAAAGGGCCGTTTCGGAACGGCTTCATCTCGCCAATTTCTCAAAATTCCAGTAGCCAAAATGTTCCGAAACGACCTTCATCCGTTTCGAAACGGCAGGCCATTTCCGCAGGGACCGTTCCGGAACAAGGGGACCCGTTCCGAAACGCCCCCTGTCTGCAGACTCGTCTGGGCTGTTTTGAGGCACAAGGGTGCCCCAAAACACCACCAAAACACCATACAATCAGCAAATCAATTGAACCCAAGTTATACCACAATAACATCATGCTTTAACACAACTTAAACATGTCTAATACCAAGGCAACAATCCACAACATGCATTCATTCAACCAACATTCAAACACATGTAAAAACTCTTAAGGCATAGGCTAACATTCAAAGTAAGCAATTAGGCATGGATTACAACTTAGACATGGCATCACAAGCTACACAAAAGCGACATAACATGGAGTCTAAACATGCTCCTAGCAACCAACAACAAGCAACAAAACCTTACACATCCCATTGCTTAAACTATTGCATGTCTTAGCATTAAAACCATACTTGATGAACTCAAGTCCAAAACCACACTTGGAGGCCCTCCACTTGCCCGAGCAACCCACGAACTAAGGATCTGCAATGTTGAACAAAGAGAGCGTAAGCAACGATGCTTAGTGAGGGTAAGCTCTAAAAACAAACCTCAACATTGCAGGGTCCGAGCACGATCTAGCCAAGGCAATTTACATTTATCAAGAGTCCACAAGGTAGATGCATGAGCAATATATCACATGTATGCCATAAATATGAGCTCAATACTACCATACATGTAATCACACTTAAACATCCAAACAGCTCATAAATTCCAACACATTGATACACATACCAATCAACATTGGCACCTAGTTATGACTCAAATACGCGGACAACCGTTGGAACTCACATCCAACAACACAACCATTACCTGACGGTGGGATTACACTCATCACCGGTCTCGCGAAGGGGATTCCACTCATCCTCACGCCCCGTCGATGGGATTCCACTCATCACCGACTACATTTAAATACCATTTCCGGGCGTACCCGTACTCCTCCTTGGTGACTCAACGCCACCAAGGCCACGCGCGACTTTAGGCTCATGTGTACACATTAACATCCTAATGATCGATCATTTGTATTTAAGTATACTAGTGCCAATATTTTACTCATTCCACATTACTCACTTCAATCATTTCCGTGCTTAGCACGTACTCACCATGGACACAATCATGAACCATCATCATGCATGCTTTAAGCAATACAACCCATGCCTCAATTCACATGTATAAAACAATATACATAAGCATTCATACCACAAGACATACGAGGCATATACATTCATGCATTTGAGTTCATCCAAAGGCTTAAATCAAGTTTAGGATTATGCTACCACCATAATCCTAACTCTAGGTGGGTCTACCAAGCCCAACCTAGTCCATATACTCGAACCAACTAATTTAAAACCTCTAAAAGCAAACAACCACTCACCTAAGCTTCCAAGCTCAAGACCACGCAAGCAACAACCTTCAATTCTCCGGATTCACTTCCGATGTTTCACCGATGCCCAAACTTGACTCTAATCAATCCCAAACACAAACAAAACATCCACAATCAATATCTTGTCATCGAAATTAACCCGGATTACATTACCAAGCATCCAACACTCAAAACAAGTCCAAAAACAGGATTTTCGAGCAGCCCACTTGACCCACTGATTTCTCTCATTTCAAGCACCCAAACAAGCATCAATTACACCCAAAATGATCCTCATATGTCATACTACCTACAGCCCCCAAAACCCAACATCAAACAGCCCAAAAACATACTTTAAAACCCTCCAAAAACCCCCTAAAAGCCAAATTCCGAAAATTGTTTAAAATCGTTTGAAATTCACATATGTGACATCATTTGACTCCTATATACCATAACTAACCATAGTAAATCAAAATATTAGGTTTAGCTACACAAAGGCACCACTTTTAATCAAATATTCAAAAACCTCTATTTCCTTAAAACTTAATGAAAACGAAAATAAAATGTACTTTTGAGAAGAGGGAGGTGAGGAGAGTTCAAAATTACCTTTACCTTTCAATTTGGAGTTGAAATTGAGGAGCTTTGGGAATGGAATAGTGAATGTGGAAGAGAGTTTTGGTTTCCCGTTGGTAAGCTTTTGAGAGGAAGATGAATAGTAGAGAAAATAGGTGTTTTATTTGACATGTGACTTATTTAGGGCTCAAAAGACTTCTTTGCCCTTAATGAGTTTGGCTATTCACAAGGAGGATTAATCCATGGTAGATTGGAGTTTTAAATCTTAAAACATGGTTAACTCGAAATTAATAAATTTTGAAAACAAACTCGAAATATTACTTAGAGTATAAAACCGAGCCCAAATAATATTAAAATATTATTTTCACATAACCCCTAAACCCGGGTGTTACATAGATGATCATATATGTTGGACTAACATTTTTAATGATGCTTTGAGTAAGGGGGAGCCATTTTAAAACCAAATTCTTATTTTTGTCAATTTTTACCTCTATTGTTATTTTGAACTTAATGTTTTAAATTCTTTTTGATATAACAAAAAGGGGGAGAAATGGTTTGAAAAAATTGAATTTTCAAATGAATAAGGGGAGCTTTATTTGATTTCATACATTTAATCTCTTATTCATATTTTTAAAGTTAAAGGGGGAGAATCCCAAACAATTTTTCAAGTGAGTTTTATTATATCAAAAAGGGGAGATTGTAGAACTAATGTTTTGATATAATAATTGAAAAATGTTTTGGACTGATTTAAAAAGTATTTAAAACATTTTCAAAGTCCAAACAACTTGAAATTATGTTTAGGGAAGTTTTTAAAAGGGTTTTATATGTTTTTCAAAGCCAAACTTCACAAAACTGTCCAGGCGTTTCGAAACACCTTAGGGCGTTTCGATACGGGAATTCCAGTAGCAAAAATGTTTCGATACTCGTATCGAAACGGGACATCCCTGGATAAGGATTTTGCCCAGCGTTTCGAAACGGGCTATGCCGTTTCGATACGCCTACGTGGCATTGACCACAATGGTCATAAACCCCAACAACTATTTCCCAACTAACTTTTAAATGCAGGTCGTTTCGATACGGGGATAGGCGTTTCGAAACGGGTGTTTCGAAACGGACTACAACGTTTCAATACGGGTCCATGTCAGACTACAACGGCTCTTTCTACTTAAAGGGTGTTTCGAAACGGGTTCGAGCGTTTCGAAATAGAGAGCTGCAGAACTGCATTTATGGTAAGAATTAAAGTCTTCAACGGCTCCAATTCAATCCCAACGGCTAGCAACGACTATAAACTCATCAAGGAGTATAAAAGGGACCTCCAAGCATCAAGTAAAGGCTAATGCTCATATTGTCAATCAACAAATGATCAAGAATTGTCTTAGTGCTCAAATTGTCATTTATTGTATAGACAAACACTAGTGAGCCATTGTCAAATTTGCTCAAGTGTTTTAGGTTTTGGGTGAGTGCTATATTGTGCAAACAAATACCTATTAGAGGGATTTAAGTTTGCTTATTGTTTCTCTTTGTAAGAGAGGGTTTCAATCAAGGCTTTGGGTAGAAAGCTTGATTGTGTATAAGGGTTACCTCTTAAGCCTAGAAAAGGGGACGAATCAATAGTAGATTGGTTGGAAATCCTTAGTGGGGAGCTAAGGTAGTGGATGTAGACCTTGGTTAGAAGGTTGAACCACTATAATTCATTGTGTCAATTTACTTTTTAGCTTCCACACCACCTCCACCCAAAAATCCACCTCTCCACCACTTGATGAGCCACATCGGTCGAACGAATCGAGCCCCACACAACTCAACAATTGGTATTAGAGCTTGGCTCAATTGAGGAGGATTAACATCCTATTGAGAAGATCCGGCAAGCTCGATCACTATTTCATCAACCGGCTCAAATGGCACAATCAATCGACAAACCGCCTTTCTTCGACGGAACCCACTATGCCCATTGGAAGACAAAGATAAAGTTCTTCATCAAATCTAGAGATTACAAGCTATGAGACATAGTTAAAGATGGTCCGTTCGTGCCTCAACGAAGCAAAGCGGAGTCATATTTTGGGCAAGAATGGTTACATATTTTGCAAGTCATGAGGTAAGGATATAGATAAAAATTAAATTCGTCGCATGTGGTGGGGCAGGTGTGAATATGACTTTAACCCCGCTTGCCTCGCATCATCCCTACTTACTCCAACATATCTTATACCATGTTATCATAAATATTTTTAAAAATATAATTAACTTTGAGTTTAATCAGACCAAATATATAAATATTTTTAAAAATATATATTAGTTTGGATCATAGTTAAATTTAAGGCAATTGATATTGACTTGTCTTTGGATATTTATAAAAATATTAATATATATATATATATATTCTCTTAGCAAACAAATAAATTAATATTTAAAACCAAAAAATAATGATAAACTACCCAAAAATCTCAATAGTCCATAAATGTCCACTATACATAAATAAAAGGCCGAAATTCATCTTAGAAACCCAAATCCCCTTCACAATTCAAAATTCTCTTCAATTCAATCCAATTTCCTGCCCATTTATTCAACAAACACAAAAATTGTTTTGGTAATCACTTTCCCGCCTAATCTAGGACACGTGGCAGCTCCTAATTGGCCCATTTAATATTCACATGGATCTGCGTTTCTTTAGGTCCAGTTGGCAAGCGCTGACGTCATGCTAACGTCAGTGGTTTGACTTTTATATAAATGAAGGAGAGAGAAATGTTAGGCATTCATTAATGACAATCATTAACCATTAATAACTACCATAAATAATAATAATAATAATGATGAGAGAGAATGTTACCCTTGGAATCAAATCGGTCGTCGAATATTGAGTCGCCGCCAGGAACTTGAATCGTCGTTGAGAACTCGAATCGTCGCCGGCAAACAAGCTGTAGCTTGAAGCTGAACCGTTCGAGAGTTGAGATGCCTTGGTGGAGTCTAAACGACACCGAAAGCTGAAGAGACCACTGTTGGAACGTGGACGGACGCCAGTGCAAAGCTACCGGAGCTCTTTTGCCACCGCCATGGTGTGAGGTATCATTATTTTTAATCCTACAAAATAAAGTGGGATTAGTTCGAATGAAAGGAAAAAAATAGAAATAAATATCAAAAGGAAATCGGAAATTTTTTTGTGGAGCGGCGGCCGGTGAGGGTTTTAGGTTTCTGGTAGAGTCAAATATAATAGAAGGGTTTGGTTTGGGTAGTTTTTAGGGGAGAAGCCGGGAGATCCTAATGTATCAGTTAGATTTAGGAGTTCTGGATGAAAAATTAGAAAAATAGAGGTTTTTAGGGTTTTTTAGACGGTGGCAAACGGTAATCAAAAATCGCCATACGGCGGTGGACGGCGGCCGGAGATGAAATAGGTGGTGGAACTTGGCCAGAGAAGATGACTGGGAATAATGATCGGTGGCCGGCGTCGCCTTCGGCGGCCGATAAACACATCGTCGTAGCTTGGTCGGAGATAAGGTTTTAGATCAAATGATCAAAAGTTGATGAATTCGTGAAGAACAAGGACGAAAAGATGGGTTTTGATTCGTTAAAAAATGAAGTTTCTGGGTTGTGAGTATTTTCAGAGAGAGTGGGTGTTAAGTGAGGAGAGAGAAAGTGTGGTCTGGTGTGAAATGGCCGAGCCAACTCGGTCTGGGGCTATTTATAGACGAGTTGAAACGGTACCATTTTAGTGCCGGGTTATTCCAACCAACGAGTCGAGTCAAGCGGAAAGATCCGGGCCCTTCTCTCTATTCTTTATACTTTGGGTTGCTTCATTTTACTTCTTTTTAATTTTGGCTCTTTGAATTCAAATTTAATTTAATTTTATCCCTTCCAACTTAGTTTAAAGTTCTAATTCCTTTTAATTTTGTCATTTGTAGGTTAAATAATTTAATTGCCTTTGTTTAATTTATATGTATGTTTGCGTGTTTTCAAGTTAAGCATATAGTATACTTGTTTAGGATGATTTAATTTATTTAGCATATTAAAGTTAGAGCCTTTTAGGATTAAGTTCTTTAATTAAATTTAATTAATTTGATAGGAGAAGACATTATAGTAAATAAATGAATATTGAATGAAAGCTTAAATATCCTAAGTTGATGAGTATCACATTGCAATGTGATGTTAATCAAGGGGATATTTCGGTGAGAGATTAAATACTTCATTTGAATATAGAAAATAGAAATCACACATGTAGTTAGTTTAATAAAATTGAAATTAGGATTAATCAATTAGTGACATTAATAATAGGAATATTATTAATTTAGGGCAAATATGGTAGTGCCTAAATTTTTTTGGTGTTATCACATAAGCCTTAAACTTGATCATATTCATAAATTTTAATTAATTAAATCAATGAAGCCCTAATTAGGTTTTTACTTAAAAATGACAAGACAATAATTGGACATGCATCAAACCTTTTGTGTTAAGATACATTTTGAATATAAATTGAAGTGTCCTTATGTATTTGGACGTTTCAAAACTTATAATCGTTTAAAATGTATTTTCTTACAAAAGGATATCCACATTTGAAATGGAATTCATTTAACAATTAAAGATTTAATTAAATTCATATTAATGTTCGAAATGTCAAAATGCCACATGGAATTAATAAGGTATCGATAACGAGCGTTGTAGGGGTGCTAATCCTTCCCTACATATAACCAACTCTCGAACCCAAATTTTAAAGAATAGAATTTATGGTTTGTTTTTATGGTGTCCGATCTACCAAAGTGATCGGTGTCAACTCCAAATTGATTTTCAAGAATGAATAAAGGAAATCTGATTTAATATAAGAAAACCCTAATTTCAAGACCAAATTAAAAATGGTAAAACCCCAATTTCAAAACCCTAATCGTCATGTTGTTTTTACAAACGATTTTAAAAACCGGTCGCGACAGTTTGAGATTCATCATATCAGATATACAAATATTTTTTAAAATATTAGTTCAGATTAGAGTCAAATTTAAGATAATTCATATCGACTTGTCTTGGTATATTTATGAAAAATTCAATATATATAATATTTAGGTTTCTCGATTTTTTTCTTTACTGTTGTCATCAAGCCTTCGTGACAATTGGAATAATGTCACATACGTGGTTGGGGGTCTGAATGAAAATTATTTTATACTTTTTATAACAAATTTGGTTTATATTTATTTAACTAATACTTAGAAATATGTTATATGAAGTGAGCCGCGAAACGAGTAAATATGAGATTAGGTGGGTCTCACGTGGGTGGTGGGGTGGAGATGGTTTTAGTCTTGTGAGTTGCGAGGCAGAGATAATTTTATATTTTGTAATCATAGTGGGTTGTGGGATAGGGATAATTATGAAAATTCTTAAGAGGGATGAGTGTAGGGAGAGCACCATTCGCACCTACCCCACCCAATTGACATCATTACAAGAATAGGAGAGGGGTATTAGAATAGAAATCTCCTACCTTTTTTTTACGTTATTAACTATGCCCCAATATTAAAAAATAAGGTTTATGATTTAAGGTTGAGGTCTAGGGTTAGACTTTAGGGTGTAGTCTTTAGTTTTTAAAGTTTAGGGGTTTAGAATTTAAGATTTAGATATTAAAGTTAGAGTGCACGTGTGAAACAAATATTTTAATTTTGATATAACTAAAAACCTAAGGACTAAATCGAAAAAGTCAAAACGAATTTTAAGTCCTTAAAATATCCCCATATAATTTTAGTATTATGCCCAAGTTAAAAACATACATTTTCAAATATTTTTTCTAAGTGTTTCAAGCCAAAGCAGTGTTTTTCAAGTACCCGTTTAGAAACGGCGCTAAGGCGTTTCGAAACATTTTCACCACTGTCGACCACCGTTCCGAAACGTGTATCGAAACACTTGAAACCGTTTCGAAACGGCTCAACTCGTTTCGAAACTGTTCTTCATGTTGGATTTAAAAAGGGATAAATTATTTCAAATATTCAGACTTTTAAATATAAAAGGGGTGTTTCGAAACGGATCAAGCCCGTTTCGAAACGACCCTTTGACAGTAGCCATTTTGTTTCGAAACGGATCAATACCGTTCCGAAACAGGGGCTAGGTTTCAGTTTGAAAAATATGACCGTTGTATGATTTAACTGATTTTCTTAAAACCGTTAAGGCGTTTCGAAACGGGCTAGGACCGTTCCGAAACGACCCTTTTACAGTGGCAAAACTGTTCCGAAACGGCCCTAAGGCATTTCGAAACGGGCTCTTAAATGCACCCCAACGGCTCTTTCTATTTTAGTCCGTTCTGAAACAGGTTTCCCGTGTTCCGAAACGGGTTGGTGCAGACAGCATTAATGGTGGCAAGAGAGGGTTCCAACGGCTCCATTTATGTTCCCAACCACCCAAACGGCTAGAAATCAATGAGAAGGTATAAAAGGGACATCCAAAAGCATCAGCAAGAACTATTGATCCTAAAGCAAACATCCAAACATCAAATTCAAGCATTTAAGCAAAAATCCCAACTTGTGTAAAATTCCAATTTGTGTTCTTCATTCTTACTTTATAAAATTGGGTTGAGTGCTTATATTGGGGCTATCAGTTGTATTGAGAGATACCTAATTAGCCTTCAAATTTCTTTGTTCTATTGAGTGAGGTTTGGGTTAATTTTTGGGTAGAAAAATCAACCGATATTGTAAAGGGTTGCCTCCTTGTCCTAGAAAAGGGGAAGATCAATTTAGTGAAATTGTTGCAAATCCGTAGTGTGACTAAGGTAGTGGATGTAGAGTTCATTTGGAACTTGAACCACTCTAAATCCCTTGTTCTTCAATTTTTATTTGCCAATTTCCACTACAACCCTTTAAATTTCCAATTCACCCCCCCTCTTGGTAAATATCGATCTTTCGATCCACTCAACAATTGGTATCAGAGCTTAACTCTTTGAGGATTAACAACCACAAGAGGAGATCCTTGGAAGAGTGTGATCATCAAATTATCAAGAGATGGCTTCAACCTCCGGTTCCGGCATGTACGAGTCACAATCAACCACCAAGCCTCCTTTCTTCAATGGTGACAACTACTCCTTTTGGAAGAACAAAATGAGGCTATTCATCAAGTCAAGTGACTATCTTGTATGGGATGTCATTGAGGATGGGCCATACATTCCATTGAAGCAAGATGGTGAAGGCAAGATGGTGTTGAAGAAGAAAGCCGAAATGAGTGAAGAGGAGAGGAAGAAGATTCAAGTCAACGATAAAGCTCTCCACATGCTTTTTTGTGCTTTCGGTCCGGACATCTACTCAAAAGTCTCATCCATTGAAAGTGCCAAGGAAGTGTGGGACACTTTTGAGACCACTTATGAAGGCACCAATGATGTCAAAGAAACTAAGATTGGACTTCTCAATCTTAGTTATGAAAACTTCAAGATGGAGCTCGATGAGACGGTGTCAAAGATGTTTGATCGATTCTCCACAATCGTCAACGGTCTAAAGGGATATGGAGAAATCATACCGGAAGACAAGCTTGTCCGAAAGCTACTCTATTCACTTCCCGAAGCTTGGGATGGGAAGAGAACCGCCATCATCGAAGCAAAGAACTTGAAGACATTAAAGCTTGATGAGCTTGTGGGTTCTCTCCTTACTCATGAGATCATGAAGCAAGGAAGGGAAGATGAGAAAAAGAAAGAAGAGAAAAGAGTAGAGAAGCTTGAGGTTGAAAAGAAGAAGAAGATGGGAATAGCTCTCAAGGCTAAAGCTTCACAACTTGATGAGAGCTCATCTAGTGATGAGGACGAACTTGAAGAATTGGCTATGATAGCCAAACGGTTCTCACGCTTCATGAGGTCCAATCGGGGAAGAAAAATCCAAAGAAAAATGGACTTCAAAGGGAAGAACAAAGAAGAAGGGAAGGATCCCATCATTTGCTATGAGTGCAAACAACCCGGCCACATCCGTTCGGAGTGCCCTCAACTCAAGAAGAAGAGCTTTGAGAAGAAGAAGAAACTCAAAGCCAAACTTGCTACTTGGAGTGATGAGGAGTCATCGGAGGATGACGAACAAGAAGTGGCTAACCTTTGTCTCATGGCACTTGAGGAAGATTCCTCCTTGGTAACATCTAACTCATCTACTTTAGATTTTTCATATGAAGAGTTAAATGATGCATATGATGAGTTACAAGAGGTATATGATGAATTAGTTGAGAAGTTTAAGGAGTCGGTCATTAAAAACAAGAAAATCATTTTAGAGCTAAATGAGAAAAATGACTCACTCACTCAAGCTAATTCTAAATTTGAGAAAAAGATTTTAGGATTAAAAGATGAACTTAAATTCTTTCAAAATGAAAATGTTGATCTTAATAATCTTTTGTCTCAATGCAATAGTGAACACCAAAAGGTGTTAAGTGAACTAAATGAGCTCAAAAAGTCCTTTAAAAATGTTGGTAGTGTCAAGCATGAAGTAGGAGAATCCTCTAAAACACACCAACCTAAGAAAAGGATTAATTACTACAAACAAGGTAGCTACCCTAGACATAATAAAACTAAAAGAATTAGAAGTGCATGGGTTCCTAAGGAACTTGTAAAATCTAATAATATTATTGCTATGTCATCTTGGATTCCTAAGGGAACCAAGGTTTTGGGAGCTAACACTCATGGACCCAAAATGATTTGGGTACCAAAAACCAAGGTTTAATATCTTTGTTTGTAGGGGGAGCATTGCTTCAAGGCCAAAGCACAAAGTCAAAACTCATGGTACCTTGATAGTGGATGCTCGAGACACATGACCGGAGACAAGAGTCGATTCATGGATTTAAAGCCAAAAAGTGGAGGAGTAGTAACATTTGGTGACAACTCCAAAGACCACATTAAAGGTATTGGCTCCATAGGTAATCACTCTACCATTCTCATTGAAAATGTCTTGTATGTCGATGGTCTTAAACATAACTTTTTGAGCATAAGTCAATTGTGTGATAAAGGATTTAATGTTCTTTTTGATAAAAATGGATGTAAAATTGTAGACATTAAATCAAATAGTATTATGCTCATAGGTCATCGCATAGGAAACATATACATGGTGCATTTAGATGACATTCATACATCTCATGCATGTTTAGTTGCTCAAAATGAAAATGATGCATGGTTATGGCATAGGAAGCTAGGACATGCTAGCATTAGTATTTTGGAAAAACTAGTCTCTCTAAATCTAGTTAGAGGTTTGCCCAAAATAAAATTTTCAAATGATAAAATTTGTGATGCATGCTCAAAGGGTAAACAACATAAGTCTTCTTTTAAATCCATTAATGATGTTTCTACTAGTAGATGCTTACAATTAATTCACATGGATTTATTTGGGCCAATTAGGACTATGAGCTTGGGTGGTAAATCGTATGCTTTTGTGCTAGTTGATGATTTTTCTAGATTTACTTGGGTTCTCTTTTTAAGTACTAAAGATGAGGCTTTGGAAAAATTCATCACATTTTCAAAATTAACCCAAAATGATCTTGAACTTAGAATTTCACACATTAGAAGTGATCATGGAACCGAGTTTCAAAATTTAGGGTTTGAAGAATTTTTAAATAAAAATGGTATTAGCCATAATTTTTCGGCTCCTCGAACTCCTCAACAAAATGGGGTAGTTGAGAGGAAAAATAGAACTTTACAAGAAATGGCTAGAACTATGCTTTGTGAAAATAATTTACCTAAATATTTTTGGGCGGAAGCCACAAACACCGCTTGTTATATTGTAAATCGAGTTATGATTAGGCCAATTTTAAAGAAAACACCTTATGAGATTTTAAAATCTAAAAAGCCTAACATTAGCTATTTTCACCCTTTTGGGTGCAAGTGTTTTGTTTTAAATAATGGAAAAGATAACTTAGGTAAATTTGATGCAAAAAGTGATGAAGCCATTTTTATAGGTTACTCTTTAACCTCTAAAGCCTATCGAGTATTTAACAAAAGAACTTTAGTAGTAGAAGAATCTATTCATGTTGTATTCGATGATAACCTCCTTCCTAGGAAGGATTCTTGTGATGATGATGATGTAGGAATCATAAATGCCTTTGATGGAGGTCAAACTTCAAAGGAGGATGAGATTCAACCAAAGGAAGAAGACACACAAGATCCACCTCTTGAAGCCTTGAAGGACTTGGCTATTGAGGAAAAGGAAGTGAGCTACCCAAGGGAGTTGAACTATGTCAAAGATGGTGAAATCTTGGGTGATCCATCCAAGGGGGTAACCACTCGTTCTTCTCTTAAATTAATGAACCATGTTGCATTTATCTCATGCATAGAGCCTAAAAACATAAAAGAAGCATTGAAAGATGACTTTTGGATTATGGCTATGCAAGAAGAGTTAAATCAATTTGAGAGAAGTAATGTATGGACATTAGTTGATAGGCCTAGTAATCAATCTACAATAGGAACTAAATGGGTCTTTAGGAACAAACTAGATGAGAGTGGTAACATTGTGAGAAATAAAGCTAGACTTGTAGCACAAGGTTACACTCAAGAAGAGGGAATAGATTTTGATGAAACCTATGCACTCGTAGCTAGAATGGAAGCCATTAGGATGTTGCTTGCATATGCATGTTATCATAATTTCAAGCTTTTTCAAATGGATGTTAAAAGCGCATTTTTAAATGGGTTTATAAATGAAGAAGTGTATGTGGAACAACCACCGGGTTTTGAAGATACAAAATTTCCAAATCATGTTTTTAAACTTACCAAAGCCCTTTATGGTTTAAAACAAGCTCTTAGAGCTTGGTATGAAAGGCTTTCAAACTTTTTGATTGAAAAAGGTTTTGAAAAAGGTAAGGTGGACACTACACTCTTCATAAAAATGTATAAAAATGACATTTTAGTAGTTCAAATTTATGTTGATGATATAATTTTTGGTTCTACTAATGAATGTCATTGTCAAGAGTTTGCTAAGCTAATGCAAGGTGAATTTGAGATGAGCATGATGGGGGAGCTCTCATTCTTTTTGGGACTTCAAATCAAGCAAAAGAAGGTGGCACCTTCATCAACCAAGCAAAATACATAAAGGATATGCTCAAGAAGTTTGGCTTGGAGAATGCAAAGCCTCAAGCCACTCCTATGAGCTCATCTACAAAGCTTGACAAAGATGAAGGAGGTAAGTGTGTTGACTCTAAGCTTTATCGTTCTATGATTGGATCTTTGCTTTACCTTACCGCAAGTAGACCGGATATCTTGTTTAGTGTTTGCTTGTGTGCTAGGTTTCAAGCTAGTCCTAGAGAGTCTCACCTTATAGCCGTTAAGAGAATCTTTAGATACCTTAGAGACACTCCTTGTTTAGGCCTTTGGTATCCTAGAGACTCTACCTTCAACCTACATGCTTACTCGGATGCGGATTATAGGGGTTGCAAAATGGATAGGAAAAGTACTTCGGGAACTTGCCAATTCTTAGGTAGTATGCTCATATCTTGGTTCTCTAAGAAACAAAATAGTGTAGCCTTATCTACCACCGAAGCCGAGTACATATCCTTAGGGAGTTGTTGTGCTCAAGTCCTTTGGATGAAACAACAACTCTTAGATTATGGAATTAAAGTTGGAACCATACCCCTAAAATGTGACAACACTAGTGCAATATGCTTAACTAAAAATCCCATCCAACACTCTAGAACCAAACATATAGAAATAAGGCATCATTTCATTAGAGATCATGTCCTTAAGGAAGATGTGGTTATAGAGTATGTAGACACCTTGAATCAATTACCGGACATTTTTACAAAACCCTTAGACAAAGAGCGTTTTTGGTCCCTTAGGAGAGAGTTAGGTCTAGCTAGCCTATCTTGTCCTTTTAGGACCTCTTTTATGCTTAAATATGCTTGATTTTGTGAAATGCCATGTTGATGTGTTTAAACTCCTAATTTCATCCATGCTTATAGTTAGGGGGAGTATGTTTATGCTTAAATATGTTTTGCCTGCTCATTCATGACATTTATGCATGTTAGGCCTCTTAAAAGATCATTTTTCTGCATTTTTAGAGCCTCATCTGCACTTCCAGGCCCAGGTGTATCGAAACGGGTGAACCAGTTTCGATACGGATACCTTAAATCCAGCTCTGAGAGAAGGGTGTTTCGAAACGCCTCAAAAGCGTTCCGAAACGTTTTTGATTCTGCCAAGGGGTATATCGGAACGCGTTCCGATACGGGTCAAAGGGAGTTTCGATACGGTCAACAGCGTATCAAAACGTTCTGTTTATGGTTTTAAAATGGTTAAAACCCTAGCCGCCCGTTCCGGAACGGTCTTGACCGTTCCGTAACGGCATCGCGGACTGCTTTAAATTAGGGCTTTTAATGATACAAACTCACTTTATATCAAACTCTAAAACCCTAAACCGCCTCCCTCTCTATAAATACCCTCTAAAACTCTTTGATTTTCACAAAATTGTGAGGGGTTTTACTCTACAACTCAAGTCTAAGCAAGTTTCATCAATCTTGTGCAAGGATTTTTCTCAAATCATCCAAAATCCCAAACTAAGGTAATTTTTCTAGTTTTTTCTTTTCTTTCAATTCATGTTCGAATCTTAGGTTAGAAAATTTTATTTTTGTATAAATTATATGTTTTTGTTGTGGGTTTTCAAAATCTTGTGAAAATTTTTTCAAATCTCAAAATTTTTGATTCGAATATAAAATTTTTCAATCGTATTTTTTTTAAACTGTTTTTATTTTAATTTTGTTTTCAAAAACCTAAGTGGGATTTATTATTGGATTGATTTTAATTATCAATGCATACACTCAATTTTAAAACGCTTGCTTAATGTTTTTAGATGGCGGATCAATCAAACAAAAAGCGCAAGGCCGTTCAATCCAGTGATTCGAGCATTCGTCCGAATATCACGATGCTTTTTCAGAAATCTTTCAAGACTTCGGAGGCACGTGCTCGGTTCTCTTTTGTCAAGGAATTCGCGGTTCGTAAAGAACATGTCATTGATCTTGAGTTCCTCAATTCCAAGCGATTCCTTTTTCGTTATCTTCCTCGTTTGGATGAGTGGAATCTCATGGATTTCTTGAGCCTTCCGGATGTTTGCTACAAAAATATGGTACTCATCTTTTACTCTAATGCTCGCTTTCTTTATGATGAGTCCAAAACCGAGATCATAGGGATTGAGTCATCCTTACTAGGCAAAATGGTTGTCATAAATGTTAAACTTTTAGAGTCTGTTCTTAAACTTAAGAATGAGGGTCTTGAAGATGAACGCCACTTTGGCTCTTTCACCGGTAAGGCACTTTATTTGGATGTGCACGATCGAGTTCTTCACTTGATGGTGTCTTGGTTTATTCGTCCTTCCGGAGGCAAATACTCTCATATTCGTCACACTGATCACTTTTGGCTAGAGTGTTTCCGTAGGGGTGAGCGCCCAAATGTCCCTAAGATAATTTTTGCCGAGATTGTCAATAATATCAAGCTTATTGGCACGAATGAGTTAAAGTCTTTTACTTATGGCATTGTCTTGAGCGCCCTATTTCATCATCTTGAAATTGATTGTACCTACGACTCTCCGATCCCTCGCAAGACCAAGATTAGTGAATCATCCCTTCGAAAGTCCGGGTTCCAATATGTGAATGGTGTTTGGGAAAGAGTTGATAGAGAAGCGGATCCTGCTCCCGTTGCTCCTCCACCGCAAGTTCCAGTTGCAAACAATGAAGCCCTCACGGCTTTCCTCACCGAGCGGTTCAATGCTTTGGACACTCGGATGAATGCTTTGGACACTAGCATTGCTTCGGGCTTTGAAACAATGGGAAATCGTTTGAAGAATGTCGAGGATCGCCTTCTTTCTCTTGAGACTTCTCATTCCAACTTGGATCTTTCCTTCTCTACTCTTTATGGGCAATGGACGAAGTTTCACTGTTCTCAAGCCAAGGATGATGATGACGATGACGAGGATGACGATGACGAGGCTTAGGATCTTCATATCATATCATATTATTTATGCTTTTTAGGATTAAGATTGCATCTTTTGTTTTCTCATGTTTTTAGGAACCTATGCTTATGACCTTTTATTTGGGATTTTATTGTTTGAATTATGTTTGAATTATGTTTTGGATATTTTTATTATGAATTAATTCTATGGTTGCTTATTATTGCTTATTGGTACTAATCTTTTATCTTCTCTATGAGCTTATGTTGTTCTTTTTGATCTAACAAAAAGGGGGAGAAGAAATTTAAGAACCATAACACTAAAATTCGTTTTTAAATTTTAAAAGGTTTTTAAACTTAAACTTCAAATCAAATTTTTTTTAAAAACCTATCTTAAATTAAGGGGGAGTTAGAATATTTTTCAAAACCTTCAAAATTCCAAAAATTCTAACTTTGGTTTTGTTATATCAAAAAGGGGGAGATTGTGAAACAAATATTTTAATTTTGATATAGCTAAAAACCTAAGGACTAAATCGAAAAAGTCAAAACGAATTTTAAGTCCTTAAAATATCCCCATATAATTTTAGTATTATGCCCAAGTTAAAAACATACATTTTCAAATATTTTTTCTAAGTGTTTCAAGCCAAAGCAGTGTTTTTCAAGTACCCATTTCGAAACGGCCCTAAGGCGTTTCGAAACATTTTCACCACTGTCGACCACCGTTCCGAAACGTGTATCGAAACACTTGAAACCGTTTCGAAACGGCTCAACTCGTTTCGAAACTGTTCTTCATGTTGGATTTAAAAAGGGATAAATTATTTCAAATATTCAGACTTTTAAATATAAAAGGGGTGTTTCGAAACGGATCAAGCCTGTTCCGAAACGACCCTTTGACAGTAGCCATTTCATTTCGAAACGGATCAATACCGTTCCGAAACAGGGGCTAGGTTTCAGTTTGAAAAATATGACCGTTGTATGTTTTAACTGATTTTCTTAAAACCGTTAAGGCGTTTCGAAACGGGCTAGGACCGTTCCGAAACGACCCTTTTACAGTGGCAAAACTGTTCCGAAACGGCCCTAAGGCGTTTCAAAACGGGCTCTTAAATGCACCCCAACGGCTCTTTCTATTTTAGTCCGTTCCGAAACAGGTTTCCCGTGTTCCGAAACGGGTTGGTGCAGACAGCATTAATGGTGGCAAGAGAGGGTTCCAACGGCTCTATTTATGTTCCCAACCACCCAAACGGCTAGAAATCAATGAGAAGGTATAAAAGGGACATCTAAAAGCATCAGCAAGAACTATTGATCCTAAAGCAAACATCCAAACATCAAATTCAAGCATTTGAGCAAAAATCCCAACTTGTGTAAAATCCCAATTTGTGTTCTTCATTCTTACTTTGTAAAATTGGGTTGAGTGCTTGTATTGGGGCTATCAGTTGTATTGAGAGATACCTAATTAGCCTTCAAATTTCTTTGTCCTATTGAGTGAGGTTTGGGTTGATTTTTGGGTAGAAAAATCAACCGATATTGTAAAGGGTTGCCTCCTTGTCCTAGAAAAGGGGAAGATCAATTTAGTGAAATTGTTGCAAATCCTTAGTGAGACTAAGGTAGTGGATGTAGAGTTCATTTGGAACTTGAACCACTCTAAATCCCTTGTTCTTCAATTTTTATTTTTATTTGCCAATTTCCACTACAACCCTTTAAATTTCCAATTCACCCCCCTCTTGGTAAATATCGATCTTTTGATCCACTCAACAGCACGATTTTAGTTTTTTAGTGTCGGGCATATATAAGTGCACAAAAAATACAATGTATTTTTTTGACTCAATAAAAATTTGTTTTCAGAAATTAAATTTTAATTATTAAATATTTTAAGTTTTGTCTTTTTGAAGTTTAAATATTTAATAAATTTTAATATTTATTTGTTATGGATATTTTGAATTTTTTAATATTATGATGTGATTACAAGATAATATCAAATCTTTCTTTTACTTTTAATCTTTTGAAAACACACATACCATACGAATTATGTTGCTCAAACTACGATTACTTAAATAGAAACAATACCATCTTTCACCATGAAGACCACCTAATGAGTTCAGATAGATTAAATGTTCATTAACTTTCTTCTGGAATAAGTGAAGAGATATTGTATTTACAAGATAAATATTGTGATTTAAAATTATATAAAATGAGACAACATAAACATATTTAATCATTTATCCAATGAATGAGGCTTCGTTTAGCATTGCTTTTTAAACCAGCTCCCCAAAAGCTAGTTTGGAGGCAGAAGCAATGCTAAATAGCTAGCTTTTGTGTAACACCCGGGTTTAGGGGTCGGGTGAAAATAATATTTTAATATTATTTTGAGTTCGGTTTTTCAATTTAAATAATAAAATATTTTTATGGGCCTCGGGGTTTCAAAATGTTTAAGGCTATGTTGGGCCTATCTCTTAAGTCCAAATCCATGGGCTTTTAGAGATGTGGGTTTGGCCATACATTAATGGCATTTTAGTAAATAGTTGGTCTTCCAACTAAAACTCATTTTAATTTTTTATTCCTTACTATTCAAATAAACAAAAATCCCATCTTCTTCTCCAAACTTCAAAACCAACGACAACCTCTCCCTTTTCATGGCTTTCACTATTCCATCTCCTTCCTCCCTCATTTTGGCTCGGTTTTGAAAGGTAAACACATCCCCATCTTGCTCTCATCTTCCTCTCTTTAAAAGTACAACTAGATTTCATTTTGGTTCAAGTTTTAGAATTTGGGTTTTTAGAAGATTTGAATAAAAATGATATCTTTGTTGTTTTTAACTTAAGATTTTGATTTGATATTGTTAGATATGGCGTTTATGAACAAAATGATCCAACATATATAATTTTTAAAGTGTTTTATAAGAATTCCCGAATTTGGGTTTTGGTGAGGTTTTAGGAGGGTTTTTAGTTGAGTTTTGGGTGTGGTTTGTGTTGGAATTTGAGGGTTGTTGTTAGGGTAATAGTTGAGGGCTGTTTTGGAAGCATTTGAATGTGTTAAATGTGTTGAAATCACAAGTTTTGGGCTGGGTATAAGGGCTGCTCGGGTTTGGTGTTTTTGGGTTGTTCATGGCTTGAATTATTGTGTTTTTTGCTTGAATGGTGTTCGGGGTTTGCTACATTAATTGGTGATTTATTTTGAGGTTGTTTTGATTTTGTTGAGGTGATTAGAAGTGAGATTTTTTGTTGATGAAGTCTTGGGAACAAATCCGGAATTGTTGGAAGCGTGATCGGCCAGTGTGGTTGAGCTTGGAGTGGTCGGTGAGTGGTTAAAATGTTTTAAATGGTTTTGAGTAATTGGTTCAAGCAAGTGGACTAGGTTGAGATTGGTAGACCCACCTAGAGTTGGGATTAGGGTGGTAGCCTAATCTTAAGCTTTAGTTAGAGACTTTGGTTGTACTCTATTTGATGTTTGTGTATCATGTTTAATTGAGATTATGGTGGTTATGCATCTGTTGTTACACATGTACGTTGAGGCATGGTTTGTTGCATTGTTATATGCATGTTGATGATAAATATGATGGGAATATACATGTGTATGAAATATGATGCGATATTTGTGTTAATGATAAGCATATGGTGTTGACATGTGAAATGATGTCATGAGGTGGTTGCATGATCCGAGGATCATGGTGAGTACATGCTAGGCATATAAATGTGGTTTGTGCATGACGGTAAGTCATGGTGAGTACATGCTAAGCACGGAAGTTGTTATGAAATGATATTGTGAAAGATTAATGAAATGTGTAGTATTGGCACTAGTATGCTTGGGTACAAATGATCAATCATTAGGATGTTTAGTGTGCACACGTGAGTCAAAATGCGCGCGTGGTCTTGATGATGGTAGTCATCAAGATGGAGTACGTGTTCGCCCGAAAATCTTCTTATATATATTAGTCGGTGATTAGTGGAATCCCATCGACGGGCGTGAGGATGAGTGGAATCCCCTCCGCGTGAGACGAGGCGTGAGGATGAGTGGAATCACCTCCGCGTGAACGGTGATGAGTGTAATCCCACCGTCAGGTAATGGTTGTGTTGTTGGATGTGAGTTCCAATGGTTATCCGCGTATTCGAGTCATAGCTAGGTGCCAATACGGATTGTGGTTTATGTTACTCATATGTTGCATACATGTGTTTTCCATATGTGTGGTTATGGACTTGTTGAGCATGACATGGTTTTGACAATATGTTCATGCATCATCTATATTTTGGCTCTCGAGGATCGGAGTTAAGATCATGCTTTCTATCATGGTAGTTGCTCGTGCTTGGACCCTACATTGTTGAAGGTTTGTTTTATGAGCTTACCCTCACTAAGCTTTTATGCTTACACTCCTTTTTGTTTGACAATGCGGATCAGTAGCTTGTGGGTGGCAAGGGCAAGGAAAGGTCTACAAGTGTCGCTTTTGGTTAGCTCAAGTATGAACTTTAAATTGAAAGATGGTAATAGTCAAGCAATGGGATAGGTGCTGTTGATTTGAGTTTTGAAGCATGTTGATGTTAGTTGTTAGGAGCATGCTAGACTCCTTTTATATGTTATGTTGATTTTGACTTTTGGATGATGGATTTGCCTATCTTGAATGCCTAAGTGTTGACCTTGATGAAGCATGTTATCTTTAATGTTTTGTATGGATGTATGATTCGTTTGTTGTTGATTCCTTCGATGTATGGTCTTGATATGTTTGATGCGTGCAAGCATGCTTGTTATATTTGGTCTGCCTTAGTATTGTTGTATTTGTGTTGTGAGAGGCTTTAGTGGGGTTTTGGGCCATCCTTGTGCCTTAAAACCAGCTAAAACCAATCTGTAGGCAGAGGCGTTTCTAAACGGTCGACCCCGTTCCGATACGACCCCTTTGTTTTGGCCAGGTGTTTCGATACGCCTAAGGAACGTTTCGATACGATTTTGCCACTAGAAATCTGAGAATTTGACGAAAAATTGATGTATCGAAATGGGCCTTAGTGTTTCAGAACGGCCTTCATCTCGTTAACCACGAGAAGTTGACTATTGTGATCGTTTCGATACGGGTCGCCCCTGTTCCGAAACGGACTCATCATGTTGACTTTGACCAGTTGACCAAGTCAGGGCGTATCTAAACACCCTAAGGGCGTTCCGATACGGCCTGCTGTAAAGGATTAAAATGGACTGTTTTGATGAACTGTTTGGTTGTTTCGTCTCGTATGTTCTTCCATTGTTGCCTTCCTCACATAGGATTCAATAATGCCTCTAGAAGGGATAATAATAATGAAAAGTTTTTTTAAGGTTGCTAACCGAGGTGGGACCTTAACGGGTTTCACATCAGTTTTCCCTGTGTATCCTACTCGGACCGGTCAGTCGACCAGACTGGGACGAGGGGTTACATTTGTTGGTATAAGAGCCTAAGGTTTCCGAGACCTTGGGTAGGTTAGTGAGGTAAGTTAAGTTCTTATGTTGAATTGCACGGTGGTTGCCTGCCATGTAAGCATGTTGCTTGTTATTCGAGTATGCAGTGATGTGTGATTGTTTGATTGTGAATGTATGTTGTTTGATCGTGCGTGTGTGTTGCTTGAAACATGTTGAGTAGAGCCCTATTGCTTCTATTACATCAGAAAAAGAGAGTTTTAAGTGAGGGGAACATACTTGAGCCACTTGGGCCCTTTCCTTTGCTAACCCAATTTGTATGTTAATTTGTTGTTGTTGTTGATTTAATGCTTTTAGTAGTTTGAGGCCAAGGAGTGGGCCGTGAATCGGTAAGTGGAAGTTGTGGTTCTTGAAAATATGGATGATGTGGAGGGAGTTCATCGCTATTGTTATGGAGGTTTGGTTGTACCAGAGTCGAGGTACAATTGGTTTGTCTGATTCAGTGTGTATGTGGGTTGATTCTAGTTGGTGAGGGACGATGTGATTGATTCTAGTATTAGTTGGTAAAAAGAAGTGAAGACCTATAAGTGGGATTCAGAGTGGTATCGATGTTATAGTAGATAAGCCCTTGGTACAGTTTTGAGTTTGTCCCTTCTGATTGATTCTGAATATGTACTTCTGTATGTTGTTAGCCCGCATGCAAAGTCTGAAGGTGCCCGGTGAAGTGTTAGAGGAAGGTACGAGTACCTTAGTTCTTTTGGCGAGATCAGGGTAAGGGTCTCGTGTGAGTAATCTGAAATTCAGAAATGATAGTTAGTGATCGTTGAGGTTCGACCTATGGTTTTAATACAAGACAGCCGGTCAGTATCCGCAAGTGGGAATCGATTTGTGTGATTGGGCCAGGGTGCGTCTGAGTTGTCTCCCAGCAAGAAGGAGAAATGAAGTCGCTTCCGATATAGTTGAACCGAGAAGGAAGTCTTGAGCTTGGACTCCAGATTGTTTGGTAGTGGGATGTTTTGAGTCGTCAGGACCTATGTTATAGAACAAGTTCCAGCATGATTGTTTGTGTGTGATCATAACTGAATTTTGAAGTTCGAGATGCTCTAAGAACGGTTTTGAAGAGATAGGTTATGTTGAAGGGCCAGCCTGAAAATAAGAGAACCGAAGACTATCAGTTGTGTACATGTGAAGTTGCAATTTCTGCGGACTCGTCCTTTTTGTGTGAGCATACAAAGAAATTTGATATACCTTTTGAGATCTTAGACGTAGGGACACAAGTGACTAGACCTTTTGGTGAGATAGTAGTGGTCGGAAGATGTACGGAAGATGTTTGTTGATGGTTCATGGTTACGTGTTTCTAGTAGATGTGAAGTAATTTTCTTTTTACGGTTTCAATGTAACTTTTGGCATGGTTTGGCTCGTAGAACACAAAGCTAGGGTATACGTTGAGACAAAGAGAGAGTTGCCTTGAAGTTGCAGATTTCTGTGAGACTGTAGTGGTAGGTGAGGATGTGAACTTTTTATCGAATGTTGATCCAGCTTTAGAGGTCAAAGATTGATTGAGTTTAGTTGATAGGCTTGCCTAGCAAATGTGATAGATTTGATTTTTGAATGAAGATTAGACCGCAGAATGTTAGAATAGTTTGTGATTTTCCTAAAAGTGTTTGGAAGAATTACCCGGTTTGTCTCTTGATAGGGAAGAAGAGTTTGTTATTGATACCGTCTTCGAGTTTGCTCATGTTTTGATTGCTCTGTACCTTACGTATCCCAAAAGATTTGAGAGTGAAAGAATCAACTTCGAGATTTGTTAAACCTTAGATTCATTAGGCCTAGTACATCATCTTAGAGTACGACAGTGTAATTTGTGAAGAAGAGAGATGACAATACAAGAATGTGTTTAAATTATAGACAGTTGAAACAATTGACAGTGAATAGTTAGTATCTGTTTCCCAGCATCAGTGATTTGTTGATCAGTTAGGGTGTGCTCCAGTCCTTTCGAAGAATAATTTGAGATCTGATTACTACCAGTTGAAAGTGAGAGAGGTTGATGTACCGAAGACAACTTTTGGGGAAAGATGTGATCATTTTGAGTTCTGGGTTATGCCGTTTTGTTTGACTAGTGTGTTAGTTACTTTTATAGAGATGTTGAGCAGAATACTTCCCGAGCTCCTCGATCAGTTGTAGTAGTTATCATAGATGATGCATGGGTATATTCACGTACCGAAGAAGACCATGACGAGCTTTGGAGTTAGTGTGATAGATCCTACTAGAAAATTAGTTGTATGCCAAGTTGAGCAAACGTGAACTCCGAGTGTATTAGAGTAAATCCTAAGTAGGAAGAAGAAGATGTGAGTTGGAAGAAATTGAAGACTGTGAAAGGTATCTATAGTTCCTAGGTATAGTATTGTTACTATTGGAGGTTTGTAAATGATCTTTTGAAGATAGCTGCTCCTTTGACAGATTGCTACAGAAGAACGTTCAGTTTGTATGGTTAGATGCGAGACGTTGAGCCCTTGAGAGACCGAAATAAACTTTGAAGAGAGCTTCGACCTTGATCCAGCCATTGTCAGAGAAAGAATTTGTGAACTATAGTGATGCGTCACATGTAGAGTTAGGTTGTGTGCGTAAGCAAGACAGAAGATTGTGGCTTATTCATCGAGATAGTTGAAAGACCTTGAAAAGAACTATCCAACACTAGACATAGAGTTAATTACAGTTGTATTTGCTTCGAAGACCTAGAGTCAAAGCGTGTATAGTAAGAAGTGCACAATATATACATATCATCCGAACTTGAAATATTAGACGACTTAGGAAGGGTTGAAACTTGAATAGCATAAAGTGTTAGAATTACTTGAAGACCGTAATCTCAAGATTGAGTACCGTCCGAAGAGAGTCGATGTAGTAATTGATGTTCCGAGTTATATTTGTTGTTAGATTAGTAGTTGAGTTGCGAGTTGTATTTGCCGGATTCAGTTTACCAAATGATAGTCGTTTTGTGGCCGAGTTTCATGTTAAACCTACTTTGAGTCAGGTACTTAAAGAGAAACGGTTGCAAGACAGGTTTTTGGCACCTCACGTGCAAGACATAGCAGAAAGAAGACCTTCATAATACAGTTTCAGAGATGATAGAGTTTTGCATTTCAGAGACAGAATAGTTGTACCGATTGACAAAGTGTTTTGAGACGTATTGTTTTGGCCGAAGCACTTGGCAGTTCGTTTGTATTGCATCTGGGTAGTATAAAGACTTGTTGTGGGTTGAAGATGAGTACTTCTGGATTGAGCTGATGGATGATGTGGTTCAGTATGTGAGTAAGTGTGTAATTTACTAGCATGTCAAGGCCGAGCATCAGCTTTATTCTAGTTTGTTACATCTGTGGAAGATTCTTAATGAAAGTGGGTAATAGATTTGAGGGACCTTGTGTCTGATTCGCCTTTGATTTCCTCCGTGGGAGCTTAGCCGAGTAAACAATGATAGTTGCATCGAGTGTGCTCATTTTATACATGTTCACGTTACTTGTACCTTGTGTAAGATGGCGGAGTCGTGCCTTAGCAAGAGTGTGAGTTGTACAGAGTCTTAAAGTCGATAGTGGCCGACAGGGATTCGAGATTTTAACTAGATTTTTGAAGACGTCTGCATAGTGTTTAGTTACATGTTGAAGTCAGATGACCAGTTAGAGAAACTTATGGGTTAAGTATTCAAACAGTGCTGTGTGAGTTTGTGAATCGAGCTAGTTCTGTTGTTTATCTGTTGCAGTTACCACCAGAGTCAGAAAGGGGTTTGTGAGGTGTTCTGTGTATCTATGATTCAGAAATGTGAGTCAGGTCTGTCCCATGCTATGTTTGTGAAGAGATTGAGTTGAGTTTAAAATTGACATGCGGTGGAGAACCAGTTGGGATCGTAGCATCAGATATCTGTTGTTGTGTGGTAAGCCTACCGAGGTTGGTTAGTGTGTTGTGGTGAGAAGGAAAGTGGGTAAGAGCAGATTTCGTGGTAATTCATGTCCGATAAATTTCGGGGACGTAATTTCCTTAAGTGGGGAAGAGTTGTAACACTCGGGTTTAGGGGTCGGGTGAAAATAATATTTTAATACTATTTTGGGTTCGGTTTTGCAATTTAAATAATAAAATATTTTTGTGGGCCTCGGGATTTCAAAATGTTTAAGGCTATGTTGGGCATATCTCTTAAGTCCAAATCCATGAGCTTTAAGAGATGTGGGTTTGGCCATTCATTAATGGCATTTTAGTAAATAGTTGGTCTTCCAACTAAAACTCATTTTAATTTTTATTCCTTACTATTCAAATAAACAAAAATCCCATCTTCTTCTCCAAACTTCAAAACCAACGACAATCTCTCCCTTTCCATAGTTTTCACTATTCCATCTCCTTCCTCCCTCATTTTGGCTTGGTTTTGAAAGGTAAACACATCCTCATCTTGCTCTCGTCTTCCTCTCTTTAAAAGTACAACTAGATTTCATTTTGGTTCAAGTTTTAGAATTTGGGTTTTTGGAAGATTTGAATAAAAATGATATATTTATTGTTTTTAACTTAAGATTTTGATTTGATATTGTTAGATATGGCGTTTATGAACAAAATGGTCCAGCATATATAATTTTTAAAGTGTTTTATAAGAATTCACGAATTTGGGTTTTGGTGGGGTTTTAGGAGGGTTTTTAGTTGAGTTTTAGGTGTGGTTTGTGTTGGAATTTGAGGGTTGATGTTAGGGTAATAGTTGGGGGCTGTTTTGGAAGCATTTGAATGTGTTAATGTGTTGAAATCACAAGTTTTGGGCTGGGTATAAGAGCTGCTCGGGTTTGGTGTTTTTGGGGGTTGTTCATGGCTTGAATTATTGTGTTTGTTGCTTGAATGGTGTTCCGAGTTTGCTACATTAATTGGTGATTTGATTTGAGGTTGTTTTGACTTTTTGAGGTGATTAGAAGCGAGATTTTGTGTTGATGAAGCCTTGGGAACAAATCCGGAATCGTTGGAAGCTTGATCGACCATTGTGGTTGAGCTTGGAGTGGTCGGTGAGTGGTTAAAATGTTTTAAATGGTTTTGAGTAATTGGTTCAAGCAAGTGGACTAGGTTGAGATTGGTAGACCCACCTAGAGTTGGGATTAGGGTGGTAGCCTAATCCTAAGCTTTAGTTAGAGACTTTGGTTGTACTCTATTTGATGTTTGTGTATCATGTTTAATTGAGATTATGGTGGTTATGCATCTGTTGTTACACATGTACGTTGAGGCATGGTTTGTTGCATTGTTATATGCATGTTGATGATAAATATGATGGGAATATACATGTGTATGAAATATGATGCGATATTTGTGTTAATGATAAGCATGTGGTGTTGACATGTGAAATGATGTTATGAGGTGGTTGCATGATCCGAGGATCATGGTGAGTACATGCTAGGCATATAAATGTGGTTTGTGCATGACGGTAAGTCATGGTGAGTACATGCTAAGCACGGAAATTGTTATGAAATGATATTGTGAAAGATTAATGAAATGTGTAGTATTGACACTAGTATGCTTGGGTACAAATGATCGATCATTAGGATGTTTAGTGTGCACACGTGAGTGAAAATGCGCGCGTGGTCTTGATGATGGTAGTCATCAAGATGGAGTACGGGTTCGCCCGGAAATCTCCTTATATATATTAGTCGGTGATGAGTGGAATCCCATCGACGGGCGTGAGGATGAGTGGAATCCCCTCCACGTGAGACGAGGCGTGAGGATGAGTGGAATCCCCTCCGCATGAACGGTGATGAGTGTAATCCCACCGTCAGGTAATGGTTGTGTTGTTGGATGTGAGATCCAACGGTTATCCGTGTATTCGATTCATAGCTAGGTGTCAATACGGATTGTGGTTTATGTTACTCATATGTTGAATACATGTGTTTTCCATATGTGTGGTTATGGACTTGTTCAGCATGACATGGTTTTGACAATATGTTCATGCGTCATCTATATTTTGGATCTCGAGGATTGGAGGTAAGATCATGCATTCTATCATGGTAGTTGCTCGTGCTTGGACCATGCATTGTCGAAGGTTTGTTTTATGAGCTTACCCTCACTAACCGTTTATGCTTACGCTCTTTTTTGTTCGACAATGTAGATCAGTAGCTTGTGGGTGGCAAGGGCAAGGAAAGGTCTCCAAGTGTCGCTTTTGGTTAGCGCAAGTATGAACTTTAAATTGAAAGATGGTAATAGTCAAGCAATGGGATAGGTGTTGTTGATTTGAGTTTTGAAGCATGTTGATGTTAGTTGTTATGAGCATGCTAGACTCCTTTTATATGTTACGTTGATTTTGACTTTTGGATGATGGATTTGCCTATCTTGAATGCCTAAGTGTTGGCCTTGATGAAGCATGTTATCTTTAATGTTTTGTATGGATGTATGATTCGTATGTTGTTGATTCCTTCGATGTATGGTCTTGATATATTTGATGCGTGTAAGCATGCTTGTTATGTTTGGTCTGCCTTAGTATTGTTGTATGTGTGTTGTGAGAGGCTTTAGTGGGGTTTTGGGCCATCCTTGTGCCTTAAAACCAGCTAAAACCAATCTGTAGGCAGAGGCGTTTCGAAACGGTCGATCCCGTTCCGATACGACCCCTTTGTTTTGGCCAGGCGTTTCGATACGCCTAAGAAACGTTTCGATACGATTTTCTCACTGGAAATATGAGATTTTGTCGAAAAATTGATGTATCGAAACGGGCCTTAGCATTTCGGAACGGCCTTCATCTCGTTGACCACGAGAAGTTGACTATTGTGATCGTTTCGATACGGGTCACCCATGTTTCGAAACGGACTCATCATGTTGACTTTGACCAGTTGACCAAGTTAGGGCGTATCGAAACACCCTAAGGGCGTTCCAATACGGCCTGCTGTAAAGGATTAAAATTGACTGTTTTGATCTCGTATGTTCTTCCGTTGTTGCCTTCCTCACATAGGATTCAATAATGCCTCTAGAAGGGATAATAATAATGAAAAGTTTTTCTGGGGTTGCTAACCGAGGTGGGACCTTAACGGGTTTCACATCGGTTTTCCCCGTGTAGCCTACTCGGACCGGCCAGTCAACCAGACCGGGACGAGGGGGTTACATTTTAGAGAAAAAAACTGCTTTTGAAAAGTGTTTTTAACCCAAACGCAAAAGCTAATTTTTTAGCTTTTGCTGTTGTAAAGGTGCTTATGAGAGCCAAATTACAATTTTAACCTTCATTTGCTATTGTGTTTATTTATAATTTATAAATGCATAATTTTTTACGAAGATATAATTAATAATTAATTTTAAGTTTAAAAATAACTACTCTAGTGACCACCGAACTTTAGGGGCGTACCTATTTTGACCACTAAACTATCAAAATCGTCAATTAGACCATCAAACTTATTAAATTAACATATTTTGACCATCACCGAAAATAAAACTATCAGAGGGTTGACATGACAGTTAACGAAAATTTATAAAATTACACATTTAGTCCTCAACCAATCAGATGGTGACACATGCCACCATCTAATTGGCCGTAAAGAATTAGAAGAAATAAAATGGAAAGGAGTTTGCTCCCTTGTCATTGGCATGGAAAACCCATGCTTCAGTCGTTGAGCCAAGCTCACCAATCTAATATAGAATGTTAACATATTTTATTAAACCATTATTTTGTTGGTGAAAACTAAAGGAAATTTAAAAAAGAAAGAAAGTATGGGAATGTGGATTCGAACTTGCAACCAAGGTAAGAAATTCTCAAGCCTTATAATGCAGTTAGGAAAAAAAGTAAAAATGGTTGAAAGGGGACCCGAACCTAGATCAATTGAGATGTGTCTAATCACACAAATATTCGATTTAATTTAAATCTAAAAATTATTAAATATTTGATTTAATATATTTGAATATTTTTTTTCATATTTAAATTAAATCGAATATTTATTAATATATTAAATCTTTGATTTAAAAATTATTTGATTTAAAAGAAAAGAAATTTGATTTTAAAAAATATTCAAATATTTTAAATCGAACTTAAAATACTTTAAGTATTCGATTTAATATTTTAAATCAATTTTTTCTTTTAAATCTAATATTTTTTAAATCGAATATTTTTAAATCAAATATTTAATACTTTAATAAATATTCGATTTAATTTAAATATTAAAAAATATTCAAATATTTTATAATTTTTAGATTTAAATTAAATCGAATGTTTGTGTGATTAGACACATCCCAAGTGATCTAAGTTCGAGCCCCCTTTGAACCATTTTTACTTTTTTTCCTAAGTGCATTATAAGATACATATATAAAAGTCTGCAATATATATTATTAAAAATATTTATAAATATAAAAATTCAATTTTAAAAATATTTATAAACCATCGAAAAAGTCTCCAACTGTTTCTCATTATGCTAAGCGTACTAATATTCCTTAAACATATTGTTAATTGAATCAACATTGTATTCGAGTAGTAATAAAACCAAAATTCTCCATCATTTTTCTACATCAAATATTAATGAGCGTCAATTTAATATAGAAAAGCGAAATAAAATTTAAGTTTTATTATTGCTCTAATACAAAGTTGATTTTATTGAATTTTTTTTAATGAATTGTAATACTCAGACTAACGAAATCAAAGATTTTTCGATGAAAATGTTCAATTTTTAGTACTTTATAAACATTTTTTATTAAGTTTTTATATTCCAATTTTAGCATTTTATAATTTCTAATACCTATTAACATTTTATATAATTTTTAATTTCAATAAATTTTTTAATACTCTATTTATTTTTATTAATTATATGGATTTTTATAATAAAAATTAAAAAACATTTTGATATTTTGTGAGAATTCTCACTTTGCTTATTTTTAAAACTATCAGAGACCCAAAGGATATTTACACGAATTTATTTAATCGATTTATGTATTCCATTTATAAAATTTCAACTCAAAAAATTAAATTATTTATTTAATTTTATTCCAAAACTAAATAAACCAATTAAATTAACTTAAATTTAAACAATTTGTTTATATAGTTTTATTATTTTTATAATTTTAATATTTTCCTAATTTCTTATTTTTAACTTAAATATTAAATATGTTATTAATTAAAATTAATTATGCCCTTAAACTTGGCAAAAAATAATTATGCTCCTGAACTCCGCAAAAAAAACAATTATGCCCTCGAGTTCAGTTAAAAATTAATTTAGCCTATTTATCACGTCGTCACCTCACGTGTAGTGTCACATCATCATCGTTTATTGTCATATTAGTATCGTAGAACACCACGTCAGCACCATTAACTGTTATATCAGTATTATAACGGTTAATGTCGGTCAATGAGTCAATTTGATACAATTTACGAACTAAAAAATCTAATTGAAAGTGTTTTTCAATAAGGAGCTGAATTGATTTTTATGGTCCAACTCTCATGCAAAAATATTTCTTTAGCCTAAAAAAATATTTTGCTATTTGTAAAGGAAAAGGAAATGCAATTGCAGCAATCTAGTAACCTCTCCTCACTGCACGTGGACTTTACTTCCAAGTGTTACCTTGGCTTGCTTTTCGGCAAATTATAGCCCATTTTTGGGGTTTCAGAAGAGCATTGTCTTTGGGAGCAAATTTTGCTTTTCTGATGTCCATGCGGTGGTTGCACAAATATCTTCATTTCCTTTGTTTCTCCCATCTTTCACGTTTAGCTATGTTTGTGGCCCTCATATTTTGATTTAAAAATTCACTAAATTGAGAATTTTTTATAATATTTGTTATTTGTGAGTGTCTATTATAATTGGAATTTTATGTAATAAATAAGATTTTGATGTACTTTCGATTAGGATTTCAATGTCCATTAGAATTACAACTTCACGTATTAAATAAGATTTTGGGTAATTTACATTTTAATTATTACATTTAGCTTCAACTTTTATTTAAATCACAAACTTTTAATCTAATCAAGCAATTTCATTCACCTTCTACAATTAATAAATTCAGTGTCACTAATAATGATCAATAATTCAAAGTGCTTTTCTTACTTGATAAACCAATGTCGGATTTGTTTGGAAAGTAAGAATCTCTTTTGACATCTCATTATATGCAAAGAATTCTCATATTGAAAATATAAAGAAAAGTGGCTGATTCTTTTAGTAGGAAAATGGATGGATCTACGTGATCCCAAATGAATTCGTTGATTCAAAGAAAATTTATTATTTAGAAGATTTATCCTGTATTTAATATTGCATGCTTCCACTTTATAACAAACTCTGAATCATTATCTTTAAACTAGTTTTTTCATGATAAAGATATGCTTGCTCGGAAATGACCCAGTCCATTAAGAAAATCTCAATTCATTGGGTCTTTCGATACAAAAAAATATAAAGCCTTAAGGCACAAGATATAATCACTCGTGATAATAAGAAAAAATAAGGTAAAAACTGTAAAGTTAACATGAAAGTAAAAAAGAACACCATTAGATAATTTAAACGAAAAATTATTACGGTATTTTTACAAAACGTTTTTTACATATCATAATCAAATAATCTTAATTGAGAAATTAAATATTCTTGTTATAATTCATATAACATTTTTTTTTGAATTTATTTAACTGAAATGTTTGAGAAAATTTGAACAAAAAAATATTGATTTTGCAAAGTAATTTATTGATGCAAAAATACTTTATTTGCCACTTTATAAAAAAAACACTTTAATCTTATTGATTTTGCAAAGTAATTTATTGATGCTAATAGAGATAGCTGAAGTAGTTGTGTGTATATAATTAATTAATTATTAAAAGATAGCAATAAGAAAATGTGAATTTAAAGCGCCCAGAATGTGTCTATTTGTTTGGTGTCTAATATGATGAGGGCATAATAGAATAGAATATACCATGCACTACGATGTTGGTCCACCTTAATTTATAGAATACAACAATGTCTCATATTAACCTAACAAATGTTTCAGTGAAAAAGTAGATGATATTTATCTTAGGAGATACGAATTTAGATCGATTTGTCTACAAGGTGTATGTGTATTGTCAAAATGTTAAGAATATATATGAACATATACTACCTTATAATCATCTTTAAACCATTCAAAAAAAAAAAAAAAAACAAGGTCTTATAAAACAAAAACTCTTACGTCTGAAATTCCAATAAAACTTTCACCAAATTTGATTAATTTATTTTCAATCCTCAATCATCTTTTTCTCCTTTAAAATCAAGGAAACACCAACCCATTACCAAGAGCTTGGAATTTCCAACACAAAAAAGCTCGCTTCTGATGTACTACTTGAATGGATGAGTTCAAATTAAGTAACACGAATCCCCAAGGGAAGAAAATTAACAATAGAAAAAGAGAGCTAAGTGAAGATAGTAGAGACTTAGCACGGTTAAAAAGTTTTCTAGGGAAAGTGACAGAAAGTTGGTTCGAAATGGTTTGATTCTGAATCTGAGGCTTTTTGCATCTTAAAAAGAAGAATTTAAGCTACTATTAGAACATAGTTTGGGTTAGGCTTAAGCTTCACAACTCTAATCCGGTTAATATCAATTAACACACGTCCAAATATACCAATCAGATCGGTTGGTACTTTAAAACCCATCTTTTTCTCTACCAAACTAAACTCAAATGTATGTTGACCTTGTTTCATACATAAGAATAATTGTGACTTGATAACAAAGCCATAGCCACCCGATATAACCAAACCAATTACACTTGCAGTAGTTGCATTCCCTTCAACAACAACCGGCTGGTCTTGGTTCTTACTTTTTTCACCTTGGTTGTTTAAGGAAGAAATGAGAGACAAAATGGAAAGACTTGTTATTCTTCCCTTCTCTGTTGGTTGTGTTTCTGATGCAAGTGTGGCTGTTGCAGTGCAGCGGCAGCGGCAGCACCACCAGCCTAGAAGATCTAAGCCTGCTGCTGACACCAATTCAATTGCCAAAAGTCTACTTCTTTCATTTCTTTTATTTTTCTTAATTTTCTCGAATGATTCGGGTTTTGAATTCGATTGCTGTACTTGGTTTCGTAGGTGAAGAGAGTTTATCGAGTGAAAACTTGAAGTATTCGTTGAAATTACTGCCTCTCCCGAAGCCTGACATATCAACTGGGTTTAATAGGCTGCTCACCAAGAGTGTCAAGACTTTATCTCAATTATTTGGTAATGAAGGAGTTGTTTTCAGCAAATATTCTATAATCCGGCAGATGAACATGCTAAATTTTCATATAGCCGTACAGAAGCTCATTTGGCAATTTCAACACCATTTGCAAAATTTAAAAACCTCCTCATTAATAAACTTAATCTTAGCTCATTAAGTTCATGAAACTAGAATCTTTATGTTCGAAACTCAGTAACTCCCCGTAATCAATTGTACTCATACCTATTGTTGTTTTGATTTTCAGCCACCAAAGAAGAGATAGAAGAGTCAGGAACTGAAATGGAAATCGGATTCCCAACAGATGTAAAGCATGTGACACACATAGGATTGGATGGATCGGCATCGACTAGCCCCGGAAACGGCAACGGAAGCTGGGATAATGGTCTGTCTTTGCATGACTTGTTCACTTTCCCCAGAACTGGTCCTTCGGAACAATGTGAACTCCCCATGAAAACACAGCCAGCAGCTGGTTCACCCCTTGTTCAAGCTTCAACCTAGACACCCCCATTAAAAAAAGTGGAGCAAAACCAGGGTGTTGCTCTACTTACTTGTGTTGATAATTTAGTATATTTATGTCCAAAAGATGATTAAAATTGTAATGGAATTCTATCTCCCTCTTGTTTGTTTTGTAGTTTTTACAAAGTTCTATGATGGATGTATAAAGTTTGCAAGTAGGTAAAAACATTTCAAGGTTTTGTAATTAATATATGGTATATTAGAAAATATACTTTCATGGGAATCATTGAATTCTTAGGGTTTAACATTTTTTAATCACTTTGGATCCAACCTTCAATCTTTGAGTCCTATATAACTAAAGAAGTACAAGAACATTCGGTCTTGAAAATTGTAAAATCATGTGGCAAAAGTCTTTTTCCTCTTATATTTGAATAGTAGTTTATACAATAAATGATTAATTAAGCAAAAACATAGTGAGCAAAACGGACAAAAATTATGTCTCTTTTCGGTGCCTTTTTCTATATCTCATCATTAAAAAAATTAAATTTTAAGTCTTATCTCTAAATTTTAAATCACAAACCTTAAACTATAAACCCTAAAAATTCACCATATCCCAAATTTTTTAAACTTTATGTTGAGTTGTGAGGAGCTCGATTCGTTCAACCGATAAGGCTCACCAAGTGGTGGAGAGGTGGATTTTTGGGTGGAAGGGTTGTGGAAGCTAAAATGAAAATTGACACAATGAATTATAGTGGTTCAACCTTCTAACTAAGGTCTACGTCCACTACCTTAGCTCCCCACTAAGGATTTCCAATCAATTCACTATTGATTCGTCTCCTTTTCTAGACTTAGGAGGTAACCCTTATACACAATCAAGCTTTCTACCCAAAGCCTTGATTGAAACTCTCTCTTACAAAGAGAAACAAGAAGCAAACTTAAAACCCTCTAATAGGTGTTTGTTTGCACAATTAAGAACTCACCCAAAACCTAAAACACTTGAGCAAATTTGACAATTTTAGCTCACTAGTGTTTGTCTATATAATAAATGACAATTTAAGCTCTAAGACAATTCTTGATCATTTGTTGATTGACAATATGAGCATTAGCCTTTACTTAATGCTTGGAGGTCCCTTTTATACTCCTTGATGAGTTTATAGCCGTTGCTAGCCGTTGGGATTGAATTGGAGCTGTTGAGGACTTTAATTCCCACCATAAATGCAGTTCTGCAGCTCTCCGTTTCGAAACGCTCGAACCCGTTTCGAAACACCCTTTAAGTAGAAAGAGCCATTGCAGTCTGACGTGGAACCGTATCAAAACGCTTTAGTCTATTTCGAAACACCCGTTTCGAAACGCATGTCCCCGTGTCGAAATGACCTGCATTTAAAAGTTAGTTGGGAAATAGCCGTTGGGGTTTATGACCGTTGTGGTCGATGCCACGTAGGCGTAACGGCATAGCCCGTTTCGAAATGCTGGGCAAAAATCTCATCCAGGAAAAGCCCGTTTCGATACGAGTATCGAAACGTTTTTGCTACTGAAATTCTCGTATCGAAACGCCTGGACAGATTTGTGAAGTTTGGCTTTGAAAAACATGTAAAACCCTTTTAAAAACTTGCCTAAACATAATTTCAAGTTGTTTGGACTTTGGAAATGTTTTAAATACTTTTTAAATCAGACCAAAACATTTTTCAATATATCAAAACATTAGTTCTACACTTTAACCTTAAACCATAACCCTAAACCTATGTTTATAGTGTTGGAACATAAATAGGGGCACCGAAAAAAGACAGATGATTTCTATTTGAGCAACACTGTACATAGATTCTTAATTGAAGTCGTTTATATTTTTTATTACAAGGTTGTATATATTTATAGTTTATTTACCAATTAATAATGCACACACGTACCTTACAGACAAAGTTGTTAGAACTCGAATTTCCTAAGATGAACATCATTATTTTTTTCCACTAACAAGTCATCCCAGTTTATATATCCATAAAGGCGTGTCTGATAGGATGTTTAGCGTCACCGTTTATATATCTCAAGACATCCCTTTCGCTTTCCGATATGGGATTATTGTCCCTACCTCTTCTCAAGCGTGACCCTCTCTCGCACTCTTCCCTGTGACGCTCTCGTAACGAGTTAACCGCACTCATGATAGGTCATTGTTATGGTTGTCCACCCTATCTACCCTATTCATGGGCGCTCGGCGTGAAATTGACATTTAAATGGTCGCTCTAATACAAAGTTTAGGGGATAGAATCCACGTACATGGTGTAAAACTTTTTTAGTTTTAACTAATCATGACCATTGGATGAGTGAAATGAATGGATAAGATGAAAAGTTGAAAATAAAGAGATTTTCAAGGAAGAAAAAAATAAGAATATTTCATTTTATCCGTCCATTTCACTCATTAAATAGCCATAAATTAATGTAAAACTAAAAGAGTTTTAAACCATGTAAGTAGATCTAAACCTTAGTTTAGTATTGTCACATAGATTCATAATTTTGTTTTGATAATCCAATCATCAAGTAGGTTGTAAATGTCAAATTTTAAATAAACAAATAAATAATTTGAAAAACGAATCTTTCTTTATTAAATATATTAACATGATCAATATTTTAAATCAATGTGATAGAAATATTAAATTAAATTAAAAAATTACATGGAGCATATCCAAGGACGGAGTCAGAATTTGAAATTGGGAGAGCAAATAAATTTTGAAAGGGGGCAAATTCATAATTATCCTATTTTTTTCAAAAAAAAAAATATAAAAAATCACAGAGTAAAAAAATTCTACCTACCGAGGGAGCCACAACCTCTCCCATTTAACATGTAGCACCGTCCCTGAGCATATCTCCTGCTTGCTCTTGAAATTTGCCATTTCATTTTAGTCTTCTTAGCATAATTGTTTTTTTTTTTACTTTAACCCCAATAATATATATTTTTATTCTGGCCTCCTAACAAAATATTTTTAGTTCCACCCTGATGTAATCATGCATGGAAACTGTAATTATATTGAATTGATAAAATATTCATTTAAGATAATAATTATTGAAAAGGTTAAAGACTTAAAAATAATGCAGTTATTTAAATTACTTTAAATAAACAAATAAAATTGAGTAGGCCCACCCACTGGCTGTTTGGAGCTTTACCCTGGCTCCTTCTTCCATCGAATCTGATCATCAAAGGCCCAGCTTTACCAAATGAATGGTCATACGATTTGGAACACATGAACCCAACCTACCTTAATACTTATTAGGGTGCTTTTCGAGAGAGTCGATCACAAGTTGAATAATATTTGATTTAATTTGAAAATTATTTTATCTGTGCTCAGCTCGACTTAATATCAATAAGCTCGATAAAAAATTTGCTCGACTCATACTCGTTAAAAAGCTCGTTGATCTCCCCAAAACTTTTACCTTACTTTTTTAATTATATGTAAAATCTAATAATACTATATAAAACTTAATATAAATATAAGTGAACAAATTTAACAAAAAAATATCAAAATACTTTGTTGAAATAATTTTAAAATCCAATCTCTAAAGTAATAATCCACAAATACATCAAACTAATATTATAAAAAAAAAATTTAACGAGCTACTTGCAATCTTATCAAATCGCATTGGGTTTACTTGAGTCAACTCCTTAAGGTTTCAAATTGAACTTAATCAAGTTTTAATCGAATAAAACTGAAACTACTTGTAAGCTGCACAAATCATTTATCACTTATTAATCAATGAGCTTCAATTGATTGATTTGGTTTCTACTAGGCTTTCCGATAAATGAGCTGAAGCCAGCCTCGTCCTTAAGGATGGGTCATTAACTCTTTTGTTTAGCATTCTTTTCCAACTAGTTTTTGGTTCTAAAAGTTGGTTTGAGGTCAAAAGTTATGCTAAATAACTAATTTTTGGAGAAAAAACTGTTTTTAAAAAGTAGTTTTCAACCCAAACTTTAAAAAGTGATTTTCAACTCAAACGTAAAAGTTCAAATTTTTAACTTTTGTTATTGTAAAAGTGATTTTAAGAGCTAAATTATAATTTCAACCTTCATTTGCTATTGTGTTTATTTATAATTTTTTTACGAATATATAATTATATAATTAAAATTATTTTCTAATTTTAAAATAATATATATTTATTCATGTCAAGTTTTTTAAATAAAATATTTCAAATTTGTTATATTCATTGAACATGTATAATTGTTAAATATATATTTATTAATAAAAATATTTTTATAATAATTTAAGCTGATATATTTCATATATTATAACATTAGAGAATTTGAATATATATATATATAACTTACAATATTATGTCTAAAATGATCATTTATCTTTTTAAAACACTTTTTGACAGCAATATTGAACACTAAAATCTTACAACAAACTTTTTAAAATCTCTTTTTAACAACACTTTTAAAAACTACTTTTCAAAAGCAATATTAAACTAGCCTTAAGGCGTCAACCCAGGTCACTATTGTCCTAGGCTCACCACCCATAATATATTAAATAATTAATTTTTATAAAATATATATTTAAAATCTACTTAGAGATTTTCAATATATATATATATTTATATTTTATCAATAATAAAATTTGAATAATCATGAGTGAAAGTTAAAAAAAAATAACTTAAAAAGTCAATAAATGATAATCTTTGTGGGACAGAGGGCAGGGGTGTTAAAAAATATCCGACCCAACTGACCCGATCTGACTACTCAAACATAAATAACATGGTATTTACTCGGGACAAGTACCCAGCCCGCTATTTCCCGGGTCTGGCCCATGTCACAAAATATGAAATTTTCAGATACCCAATTTTTTCGGGTACCCGAATATATTTGAAATTAATTTTTTTATATTCAATATTGTGAAACAAATATTTTAATTTTGATATAACTAAAAACCTAAGGACTAAATTAAAAAAAAGTCAAAACGAATTTTAAGTCCTAAAAATATCCCCATATAATTTTTATATTATGCCTAAGTTAAAAACATATTTTTCCAATTATTTTTCTAAGTGTTTCAAGCCAAAACAGTGGTTTTCACGTACCCGTTCCGAAACGGCCTCAAGGCGTTTCGAAACAGTTTCACCACTGTCGACCACCGTTCCGATACGTGTATCGAAACACTTGAAAGCGTTTCGAAACGGTTAAACTCGTTTCGAAACTGTTCTTCATGAAGGATTTAAAATGGGTTATTTTATTTCAAATATTTCATATTTTCAAACATATAAGGGGTGTTTCGAAACGGATCAAGCCCGTTCCGAAACGACCCTTTGACAGTAGCCATTCCGTTTCGAAACGGATCACTCCCGTTCCGAAACAAGGGCTAGGTTTTATTTTGAATAAAATGACCGTTGTATGTTTTAACTGAATTTCAATAAACCGTTAAGGCGTTTCGAAACGGGCTAGGACCGTTCCGAAACGACCCTTTTCCAGTGGCAAAACCGTTCCGAAACGGCCCTAAGGCGTTTCGAAACGGGCTCTTAAATGCACCCCAACGGCTCTTTCTATTTTAGTCCGTTCCGAAACAGGTTTCCCGTGTTCCGAAACGGGTTGGTGCAGACAGCATTAATGGTGGCAAGAGAGGGTTCGAACGGCTCCATTTATGTTCCCAACCACCCAAACGGCTAGAAATCAATGAGAAGGTATAAAAGGGACATCCAAAAGCATCAGCAACAACTATTGAACTTCAAGCAAACATCCAAACATCAAATTCAAGCATTTGAGCAAAAATCCCAAATTTGTGTAAAATCCCAATTTGTGTTCTTCATTCATATTTTGTAAAATTGGGTTGAGTGCTTGTATCGGGGCTATAATTTGTATTGAGAGATACCTAATTAGCCTACAAATTCCTTTGTTCTCTTGTGTGAGGGTTGGGTTGATTTTTGGGGTAGAAAAATCAACCGATATTGTAAAGGGTTGCCTCCTTGTCCTAGAAAAGGGGAAGATCAATTTAGTGAAATTGTTGCAAATCCTTAGTGAGACTAAGGTAGTGGATGTAGAGTTCATTTGGAACTTGAACCACTCTAAATTCCTTGTTCTTCAATTTTAATTTGCCAATTTCCACTACAATCCTTCAAATTTCCAATTCACCCCCCTCTTGGTAAATATCGATCTTTCGATCCACTCAACAATTGGTATCAGAGCTTAACTCTTTGAGGATTAACAACCACAAGAGGAGATCCTTGGAAGAGTGTGATCATCAAAATATCAAGAGATGGCTTCAACCTCCGGTTCCGGCATGTACGAGTCACAATCAACCACCAAGCCTCCTTTCTTCAATGGTGACAACTACTCCTTTTGGAAGAACAAAATGAGGCTATTCATCAAGTCAAGTGACTACCTTGTATGGGATGTCATTGAGGATGGTCCATACATTCCATTGAAGCAAGATGGTGAAGGCAAGATGGTGTTGAAGAAGAAAGCCGAAATTAGTGAAGAGGAGAGGAAGAAGATTCAAGTCAACGATAAAGCTCTCCACATGATTTTTTGTGCTTTCGGTCCGGACATCTATTCAAAGGTCTCTTCCATTGAAAATGCCAAAGAAGTGTGGGACACACTTGAGACCACTTATGAAGGCACCAATGATGTCAAGGAAACTAAGATTGGACTTCTCAATCTTAGTTATAAAAATTTCAAGATGGAGCCCGATGAGACGGTGTCAAAGATGTTTGATCGATTCTCCACAATTGTCAACGGGCTAAAGGGCTATGGAGAGATCATACCGGAAGACAAGCTTGTCCGGAAGCTACTCTATTCACTTCCCGAAGCTTGGGATGGGAAGAGAACCGCCATCATCGAAGCAAAGAACTTGAAGACATTAAAGCTTGATGAGCTTGTGGGTTCTCTCCTTACTCATGAGATCATGAAGCAAGGAAGGGAAGATGAGAAAAAGAAAGAAGAGAAAAGAGTAGAGAAACTTGAAGTTGAAAAGAAGAAGAAGATGGGAATAGCTCTCAAGGCAAAAGCTTCACAACATGATGAGAGCTCATCTTGTGAGGAGGATGAACTTGAAGAATTGGCTATGATAGCCAAACGATTCTCACGCTTCATGAGGTCCAATCGGGGAAGAAAAATCCAAAGAAAGATGGACTTCAAAGGAAGGAACAAAGAAGAAGGGAAGGATCCCATCATTTGCTATGAGTGCAAACAATCCGGTCACATCCGTTCGGAGTGTCCTCAACTCAAGAAGAAGGGTTTTGAGAAGAAGAAGAAACTCAAAGCCAAGCTTGCTACTTGGAGTGATGAGGAGTCATCGGAGGATGACGAACAAGAAGTGGCTAACCTTTGTCTCATGGCACTTGAGGAAGATTCCTCCTTGGTAACCTCTAACTCATCTACTTTAGATTTTTCATATGAAGAATTAAATGATGCATATGATGAGTTACAAGAGGTATATGATGAATTAGTTGAGAAGTTTAAAGAGTCGGTCATTAAAAACAAGAAAATCATTTTAGAGCTAAATGAGAAAAATGACTCACTCACTCAAGCTAATTCTAAATTTGAGAAAAAGATTTTAGGATTAAAAGATGAACTTAAATTCTTTCAAGATGAAAATGTTGATCTTAATAATCTTTTGTCTCAATGCAATAGTGAACACCAAAAGGTGTTAGGTGAGCTAAATGAGCTCAAAAAGTCCTTAAAAAATGTTGGTAGTGTCAAACATGAAGTAGGAGAACCCTCTAGAACACACCAACCTAAGAAAAGGACTAATTACTACAAACAAGGTAGCTACCCTAGACATAGTAGAGCTAAAAGAATTAGAAGTGTATGGGTTCCTAAGGAACTTGTAAAATCTAATAATATTATTGCTATGTCATCTTGGATTCCTAAGGGAACCAAGGTTTTGGGAGCTAACACTCATGGACCCAAAATGATTTGGGTACCAAAAACCAAGGTTTAATATCTTTGTTTGTAGGGGGAGCATTGCTACAAGGCCAAAGCACAAAGTCAAAACTCATGGTACCTTGATAGTGGATGCTCGAGACACATGACCGGAGACAAGAGTCGATTCATGGATTTAAAGCCAAAAAGTGGAGGAGTAGTAACATTTGGTGACAACTCCAAAGGCCACATTAAAGGTATTGGCTCCATAGGTAATCACTCTACCATTCTCATTGAAAATGTCTTGTATGTCGATGGTCTTAAACATAATTTATTGAGCATAAGTCAATTGTGTGATAAAGGATTTAATGTTCTTTTTGATAAAAATGGATGTAAAATTGTAGACATTAAATCAAATAGTATTATGCTCATAGGTCATCGCATAGGAAATATATACATGGTGCATTTAGATGACATTCATACATCCCATGCATGTTTAGTTGCTCAAAATGAAAATGATGCATGGTTGTGGCATAGGAAGTTAGGACATGCTAGCATTAGTGTTTTGGAAAAACTAGTCTCTCTAAATCTAGTTAGAGGTTTGCCCAAAATAAAATTTTCAAATGATAAAATTTGTGATGCATGCTCAAAGGGTAAACAACATAAGTCTTCCTTTAAACCCATTAATGATGTTTCTACTAGTAGATGCTTACAATTAATTCACATGGATTTATTTGGGCCAATTAGGACTATGAGCTTGGGTGGTAAATCTTATGCATTTGTGTTAGTTGATGATTTTTCTAGATTTACTTGGGTTCTCTTTTTAAGTACTAAAGATGAGGCTTTGGAAAAATTCATCACATTTTCAAAATTAACCCAAAATGATCTTGAACTTAGAATTTCACACATTAGAAGTGATCATGGAACCGAGTTTCAAAATTTAGGGTTTGAAGAATTTTTAAATGAAAATGGTATTAGCCATAATTTTTCGGCTCCTCGAACTCCTCAACAAAATGGGGTAGTTGAGAGGAAAAATAGAACTTTACAAGAAATGGCTAGAACTATGCTTTGTGAAAATAATTTACCTAAATATTTTTGGGCGGAAGCCACAAACACCGCTTGTTATATTGTAAATCGAGTTATGATTAGGCCAATTTTAAAGAAAACACCTTATGAGATTTTAAAATCTAAAAAGCCTAACATTAGCTATTTTCACCCTTTTGGGTGCAAGTGTTTTGTTTTAAATAATGGAAAAGACAACTTAGGTAAATTTGATGCAAAAAGTGATGAAGCTATTTTTATAGGTTACTCTTTAACCTCTAAAGCCTATCGAGTATTTAACAAAAGAACTTTAGTAGTAGAAGAATCCATTCATGTTGTATTCGATGATAACCTCCTTCCTAGGAAGGATTCTTGTGATGATGATGATGTAGGAATCATAAATGCCTTTGATGGAGGTCAAACTTCAAAGGAGGATGAGATTCAACCAAAAGAAGAAGACACACAAGATCCACCTCTTGAAGCCTTGAAGGACTTGGCTATTGAGGAAAAGGAAGTGAGCTACCCAAGGGAGTTGAACTATGTCAAAGATGGTGAAATCTTGGGTGATCCATCCAAGGGGGTAACCACTCGTTCTTCTCTTAAATTAATGAACCATGTTGCATTTATCTCATGCATAGAGCCTAAAAACATAAAAGAAGCATTGAAAGATGACTTTTGGATTATGGCTATGCAAGAAGAGTTAAATCAATTTGAGAGAAGTAATGTATGGACATTAGTTGATAGGCCTAGTAATCAATCTACAATAGGAACTAAATGGGTCTTTAGGAACAAACTAGATGAGAGTGGTAACATTGTGAGAAATAAAGCTAGACTTGTAGCACAAGGTTACACTCAAGAAGAGGGAATAGATTTTGATGAAACCTATGCACCCGTAGCTAGAATGGAAGCCATTAGGATGTTGCTTGCATATGCATGTTATCATAATTTCAAGCTTTTTCAAATGGATGTTAAAAGCGCATTTTTAAATGGGTTTATAAATGAAGAAGTGTATGTGGAACAACCACCGGGTTTTGAAGATACAAAATTTCCAAATCATGTTTTTAAACTTACCAAAGCCCTTTATGGTTTAAAACAAGCTCTTAGAGCTTGGTATGAAAGGCTTTCAAACTTTTTGATTGAAAAAGGTTTTGAAAAAGGTAAGGTGGACACTACACTCTTCATAAAAATGTATAAAAATGACATTTTAGTAGTTCAAATTTATGTTGATGATATAATTTTTGGTTCTACTAATGAATGTCATTGTCAAGAGTTTGCTAAGCTAATGCAAGGTGAATTTGAGATGAGCATGATGGGGGAGCTCTCATTCTTTTTGGGACTTCAAATCAAGCAAAAGAAGGTGGCACCTTCATCAACCAAGCAAAATACATAAAGGATATGCTCAAGAAGTTTGGCTTGGAGAATGCAAAGCCTCAAGCCACTCCTATGAGCTCATCTACAAAGCTTGACAAAGATGAAGGAGGTAAGTGTGTTGACTCTAAGCTTTATCGTTCTATGATTGGATCTTTGCTTTACCTTACCGCAAGTAGACCGGATATCTTGTTTAGTGTTTGCTTGTGTGCTAGGTTTCAAGCTAGTCCTAGAGAGTCTCACCTTATAGCCGTTAAGAGAATCTTTAGATACCTTAGAGACACTCCTTGTTTAGGCCTTTGGTATCCTAGAGACTCTACCTTCAACCTACATGCTTATTCGGATGCGGATTATGGGGGTTGCAAAATTGATAGGAAAAGTACTTCGGGAACTTGCCAATTCTTAGGTAGTATGCTCATATCTTGGTTCTCTAAGAAACAAAATAGTGTAGCCTTATCTACCACCGAAGCCGAGTACATATCCTTAGGGAGTTGTTGTGCTCAAGTCCTTTGGATGAAGCAACAACTCTTAGATTATGGAATTAAAGTTGGAACCATACCCCTAAAATGTGACAACACTAGTGCAATATGCTTAACTAAAAATCCCATCCAACACTCTAGAACCAAACATATAGAAATAAGGCATCATTTCATTAGAGATCATGTCCTTAAGGAAGATGTGGTTATAGAGTATGTAGACACCTTGAATCAATTAGCGGACATTTTTACAAAACCTTTAGACAAAGAGCGTTTTTGGTCCCTTAGGAGAGAGTTAGGTCTAGCTAGCCTATCTTGACCTTTTAGGACCTCTTTTGTGCTTAAATATGCTTGATTTTGTGAAATGCCATGTTGATGTGTTTAAACTCCTAATTTCATCCATGCTTATAGTTAGGGGGAGTATGTTTATGCCTAAATATGTTTTGCCTGCTCATTCATGACATTTATACATGTTAGGCCTCTTATAAGATCATTTTTCTGCATTTTTAGAGCCTCATATGCACTTCCAGGCCCAGGTGTATCGAAACGGGTGAACCTGTTTATGGTTTTAAAATGGTCAAAACCCTAGCCGCCCGTTCCGAAACGGTCTTGACCGTTCCGAAACGGCATCGCGGATTGCTTTATCTAGGGCTTTAAATGATACAAATTCACTTTTTTATCAAACTCTAAAACCCTAAACCGCCTCCCTCTCTATAAATACCCTCTCAAACTCCTTGATTTTCACAAAATTGTGAGGGGTTTTAATCTTCAACTCAAGTCTAAGCAAGTTTCATCAATCTTGTGCAAGGATTTCTTCAAAATCATCCAAAATCCCAAACTAAGGTATTTTTTCAATTTTTCTCTTTTCTTTCAATTCATGTTCGAATCTTAGGTTAGAAAATTTTATTTTTTATAAATTATACGTTTTTGTTGTGGGTTTTCAAAATCTTGTGAAAATTTTTTCAAATCCCAAAATTTTTGATTCGAATATAAAATTTCTCAATCGTATTTTTTTTAAAACTGTTTTTATTTTAATTTTGTTTTCAAAAACCTAAGTGGGATTTCTTATTGGATTGATTTTAATTATCAATGCATACACTCAATTTTAAAACACTTGCTTAATGTTTTTAGATGGCGGATCAATCGAACAAAAAGCGCAAGGCCGTTCAATCCGGTGAATCGAGCATTCGTCCGAATCTCACTCTGCTTTTTCAGAAATCCTTCAAAACTTCGGAGGCACGTGCTCGCTTTGCTTATGTCAAGGATTTCGCGGTTCGTAAGGAACGTGTTATCGATCTTGAATTCCTCAATTCCGAGCGATTCCTTTTTCGTTATCTTCCTCGTTTGGATGAGTGGAATCTCATGGATTTCTTGAGTCTTCCGGATGTTTGCTACAAAAATATGGTACTCATCTTTTACTCTAATGCTCACTTTCTTTATGATGAGTCCAAGACCGAGATCATAGGGATTGAGTCATCCTTGCTAGGCAAAAAGGTTGTCATAAATGTTAAACTTTTGGAGTCTGCTCTTAAACTTAAAAATGAGGGTCTTGAAGATGAACGCCACTTTGGCACTTTCACCGGCAAAGCACTTCATTTGGATGTGCATGATCGTGTTCTTCATTTGATGGTCTCTTGGTTTATTCGCCCTTCCGGCGGTAAATATTCTCATATCCGTCAAAGAGATCATTTTTGGTTAGAGTGTTTCCGTAGGGGTGAGCGCCCAAATGTGCCTAAGATCATCTTTGCCGAGATTGTCAATAATATCAAGCTTATTGACACAAATGAGTTGACATCCTTCACTTATGGCATTGTCTTGAGCGCTCTATTTCACCATCTCGGTATTGATTGTACCTACGACTCTCCGGAACCTCGCAAGACCAAGATTGGTGAGTCATCCCTTCGCAAGTCCGGGTTCCATTATGTGAATGGTATTTGGGAAAGAGTTGATAGAGAAGCGGATCCTCCTCTTGTTGCTCCTCCACCGCAAGTTCAAGCCGCGAACAATGATGCCCTCACGGCTTTCCTTACCGAGCGTTTCAATGCCTTGGACTCTCGGTTCGATGCTTTGGACACTCGCATTACTTCGGGCTTTGAAACATTGGGCAATCGTTTGACGAATGTCGAGGATCGTCTTAGTTCTCTTGAAACTTCTCATTCCAACTTGGATCTCTCCTTCTCCACTCTCTATGGGCAATGGACGAAGTTTCAACGTTCTCAAGCCAAGGACGATGAAGATGAGGATGACGAGGATGATGATGACGAGGCTTAGGATCTTCATATCATATTATTTATGCTTTTTAGGTTTTAGATTGCATCTTATGTTTTATCATGTTTTAGGACCTATGCTTATGGTTATTTTTTTTGGGATTTTGTTGTTTGAATTATATTGAACTTAATGTTTTGAATTATGTTTTTGATATTTTGATTATGAATTTATGGTTGCTTATTATTGCTTATTGGTACTAATCTTTTATCTTCTCTATGAGCTTATGTTATTCTTTTTGATCTAACAAAAAGGGGGAGAAGAAATTTAAGAGCCACAACACTAAAATTCGTTTTTAATTTTTAAAAGGTTTAAACTTCAAATCAAAATTGTTTTAAAAACCTATCTTAAATTAAGAGGGAGTTAGAATATTTTCAAAACTTTCAAAATTCTCAAAAATTCTAACTTTGGTTTTGTTATATCAAAAAGGGGGAGATTGTGAAACAAATATTTTAATTTTGATATAACTAAAAACCTAAGGACTAAATTAAAAAAAAAGTCAAAACGAATTTTAAGTCCTAAAAATATCCCCATATAATTTTTATATTATGCCTAAGTTAAAAACATACTTTTCCAATTATTTTTCTAAGTGTTTCAAGCCAAAACAGTGGTTTTCACGTACCCGTTCCGAAACGGCCTCAAGGCGTTTCGAAACAGTTTCACCACTGTCGACCACCGTTCCGATACGTGTATCGAAACACTTGAAAGCGTTTCGAAACGGTTAAACTCGTTTCGAAACTGTTCTTCATGAAGGATTTAAAATGGGTTATTTTATTTCAAATATTTCATATTTTCAAACATATAAGGGCCCGTTCCGAAACGACCCTTTGACAGTAGTCATTCCGTTTCGAAACGGATCACTCCCGTTCCGAAACAAGGGCTAGGTTTTATTTTGAATAAAATGATCGTTGTATGTTTTAACTGAATTTCAATAAACCGTTAAGGCGTTTCGAAACGGGCTAGGACCGTTCCGAAACGACCCTTTTCCAGTGGCAAAACCGTTTCGAAACGGCCCTAAGGCGTTTCGAAACGGGCTCTTAAATGCACCCCAACGGCTCTTTCTATTTTAGTCCGTTCCGAAACAGGTTTCCCGTGTTCCGAAACGGGTTGGTGCAGACAGCATTAATGGTGGCAAGAGAGGGTTCGAACGGCTCCATTTATGTTCCCAACCACCCAAACGGCTAGAAATCAATGAGAAGGTATAAAAGGGACATCCAAAAGCATCAGCAACAACTATTGAACTTCAAGCAAACATCCAAACATCAAATTCAAGCATTTGAGCAAAAATCCCAAATTTGTGTAAAATCCCAATTTGTGTTCTTCATTCATATTTTGTAAAATTGGGTTGAGTGCTTGTATCGGGGCTATAATTTGTATTGAGAGATACCTAATTAGCCTACAAATTCCTTTGTTCTCTTGTGTGAGGGTTGGGTTGATTTTTGGGGTAGAAAAATCAACCGATATTGTAAAGGGTTGCCTCCTTGTCCTAGAAAAGGGGAAGATCAATTTAGTGAAATTGTTGCAAATCCTTAGTGAGACTAAGGTAGTGGATGTAGAGTTCATTTGGAACTTGAACCACTCTAAATTCCTTGTTCTTCAATTTTAATTTGCCAATTTCCACTACAATCCTTCAAATTTCCAATTCACCCCCCCTCTTGGTAAATATCGATCTTTCGATCCACTCAACAAATATTTTTTTATATTTATTTTAAACTAATAAAAATCTTAATTTTTTATATTTTTATATTTAATAAATACATATTTTTATATTAAACTAATAAATATATATATTTTTATATTACACTAATAAAATATTTTTATATTAAAAAATACATATTTTTTTATATTTGAGTACCCAAGTACCCGATTTTCTGGGTACCCGCAATACTTAGGACGGGGGCCGATAATACAACTACCTGACGGTCCGGGTACCCGAATTTGTACACCCCTACCGGATATATTTGAAATTAATATTTTTTATATTCAATATACATATTTTTATATTAAACTAATAAAAATCTTTATTTTTTACATTTTTATATTCAGTAAATGCATATTTTTATATTAAACTAATAACTACATATTTTTTATATTTTTATATTAAACTAATAAAATGATTTTATATTTAAAAATACATATTTTTATATATGGATATTCAAATACCTGAATTTTCGGGTATCCGCAAAACTCGGGTCGGGACACAGGCCACACTTTGAACTACCCGACAATTCGGGTACCCGATACCCTGGTACCCGGATTTGAAAACCCCTAACAGAGGGAGTACTTGTTATTAGGGGCCTATTATTAAAACTTATTCTTTTTCAATATTTTTTATTAGGGGTTTATTTTTTTTTATCAACGCCCATTGTTTTTTCAATGCTTATTATTAGAGATCTAATATTTTTTTTAATATTTTTATTAGGTTTACTTTTAATTTTTTTTCAATATCTGTTATAATGGGTTAAATTTTTTGCAATCCAAATTTTTTCTAATAGTTATTATTAGGGAGTCTACTCTTAATTTTTTTTCAATACTGGTTATTAGGTGTCTATTTTTTTCAATACTTGTTAGTAAGACCCAATTTTTTCTAATATTTGTTATTAAATACATACTATTAACATTTAATACTTTTCAATACTTGTTATTAGAGCACCATTTTTTTTCTAATACTAATCGTTATAGGCTTTATTTTTATGTTCACCCTGAAACCACCAAAATTTTAAAAACTGACCTGACTGAAACACATGGAAAGTCAGCTATTTTTTTTGAAACAACCACATATTAGTCCTATCAATTATCTTTCAAACAAACTTAATATACTCAGATCGCAGATAATTGAAGTTTTAATAAAATATATATGAACATGAAAGAGAAGAGAGTCCATGTGGAGAAATATTAGTTGCAGCCAACCAAAAAGTTGCACTACCATGAAAATAGCTTGAACGCCAAGAACTCTAGCTTTTCAAATTGTAGTCAAAAGTTTTACATGCGAATCAATCTAACTCTTGGGTCTTTCGCATTTAGGCAAAGGGCATGCCCGTTTAGCCGATTCAATGGTCACATTATATGGTACAACATCAGCCTTACTTTTCCCTACTCTTTCCATAAGGACCAAAATCTCTTTTTATTTATATATAAAGTAAAAAATATAAAAATTAAAGGTCCAAATTCTCCCAACTTAAATCATACCTTTTGGAACGAAAAAGAGAGTTGAGAGGTAGTACGTGGTACTGGTGGCTAAAATGAAATATATAAAGATAAATTTGCTTTGGCAGCTGACATTGAGTGTTAATTCATTTGATATCATCTTTTCTAATAGTCGTAAAGTGATTATAAGATAGTATATGTTTGTATATTTTTTAAACCTTTTAATAAGATACACACACTTTATAAACAAAGCTGCTCGAACGCGGATCACCTAAAATAAATATCATCATTGTTTCAACTACCACTTGTTGAATTCTAGATTCGAGTATTTTTAAGCCCACATTAGCCTTCAATAAAAGAATGGAGAAAATATTGGATAGTTTAAAAACTCAATATAAGATTACTAGCATTTAAAATTGAATGGCATGGCCACCCACATGGTTAATGCTTGTACACCCAGCATGACTTCGGCTAATTGGCCCAAAGAAATGGAATTTAGAGACAGTCCGCCCATATTCTAACCTCTTGGCTTTAAATAATTGTTATTGCTTTATTTTATCATCATTCTTTATTAATCAAATCAATACAAAGACTCCCTACCAATTTTCCACTTCCCCGTTTTAAATAATGCTTAATTTTATTATTGGTCACCTGTGTTTCAACAATGACGCACTTGGGCACAGGGACGGAATTATGCAAGAGTCGTCAAAATATTTTGGTGTAATAGCATTTAAGGTCATTTTAAGTTTAAATACTAGTTAAATAAAAGCTCTGCCCCTCTTAATTGTTAATTTAAAGGCTTAATAAAATCTTTCCCCTCTCAATGTTTGATCCTAACTTTGTCCATGCATTTATCTTCGACTGTTTGGGTGTTCTATTTCATAAGATTTCTGGATAAGGACAGGCATGCCTCAAGGAATATTTTAACTTGCAAGTTTAAATATCTCAGCTTGTGCAAAATTATTTTTATTTTACAGTGGTTTTGTTTGGTTTAATTGCACAAGATAACATTAAATTATATTTAGATTTGAAATTGGTCTTCAACCATATTAGGCGTCGACAGGAGGATTATCCTAGAGTGTCTATTCTCGTGCATGTATTATCCATCTTGGAGCGTGCATGGGAGGTAAACTTTAAACATATATCACGTAATGCTACTCATGTCGCATATGGGTTGGCAAAACTTGCAACTCAAGGGAACTTTGGGGTGGGTCGGTTTGAAACACCTTCAAATTCAGTCGTGACTTGAAAGGCTTGTTAAACTAAAGTTTGCATAAATTTTGTTGATTTTTATTTGTTGTTTAGTTTAAAGTTTAATTTTATGTAAATGGTGCTATCAGAGTACTCTTTTTCTCCATTTAGGCTTAAAGAAACGAAGCCCTAGTAGCATCGATATTAATTTTTCCCTTTTTACCAAAAATAAAAATAAAAGGTATTATAAATAGTTTAAAAATAACATTTAACAAATTCATTGAAAACAAAAATTAAAAAGAAAAGTAATCGGAGCATGACCCTAGCATAAACACCATTCGTGGTTTTCTTTCCATGTTCACATGAAAAACAAACTTGTTTTAAATTTCTATAATAACAGCCTAAAAGTCGAGACTTGAAAAGTAATAGCGACAAAATTAGAAGCCTCCTTTTTTTTCTCTCCTTTTGAATGAACTAGAAACCTCATTTCACAAAAGAAAATAGTTTTATCTACATGTTTGTGTGAACTTTAGTTTAATAAGCCTTTCAATTATAGAGTTTAATTTAGTATTTAGGGCTTAAGAATTTAGTGTGTAGGGTGTAGAATTTAGAGTTTAGGGTTTAGGTGTTAGGGCTAAAGAATTAAATTTTAATTTTTATAGCTTAAATATGAAGGTTTGTATAAAAAAATTTACGCAGCTTGTGTATTAAAATATAACTCATTAATAAATTGCCTTCTATAACGATAATGATGATGAAATCATCCACCCTAAAGATCAACACTAAAAAACTTAAACTTTATGATCATGATATGTTCAAAGGTCATAAAAATTAATTTAGAAACCTCATTGGTTATGTTATTATCGTATGCCATTTTTATTAAGGGTAAATTATATAAATAGTTGTTGAATTTTAACACGCTTGTAATTTAGTCATCGATAAAATTTACGATATAGGTACTGGACTTTTTATTTGCTTTCACTAATGTCACTCTCGTTAACTGTCATTTGAGAACGTTGTCGTTAGGGGTGTGAAAAACTGACCCGACCTGGTAACCTGCCTGAAACCCGATCGAGTCAGAACCTGGTTTGACCCGAGAATTTAATGGCCCGAACCCGACCTGCACCCGACCGAAACGAACCCGAACCCGAATTTGACCTGTTACTGTAGAAACCGAACCTGAACTGCACCCGACCGAAGTGAACCCGAACCCGAATTTGACCTGTTACTGTAGTAACCGAACCCGACCTGCACCCGACCGAAACGAACCTGAACCCGAGACTGACCTGCTAGATAACCGATTTAACCCGACCCGTTTGGACCCGACCTGTTTTGAAACCGACCTGTTTTGAACCCGGCCTGTTTTGAACCCGGCCTGTTTTGAACCCGACCTGTTTTGAACCCGACCTGATATTGACCTGAACTGTTCTTGACCTGAACTATTCTTGACCTGAACTGATATTGACATGAACTGATATTGTTATTTGATTTGCTGATAATGATAATTATCCGACATTTGAAGAAGTTATATTTAATGAATTTAAAATTTTAAAATCAATTAAAAATAATAAGTAATTTTTTATATTTAGTAATAATGTCAAGTATTAATAAATTAACTAACTTAACTTTAATTAAAAGATAAATTGAATGAATAAATATCAAGTGGTAATAAATTATCTTTAATTAAAATATAACTTTAATTAAAAATAATAAAAATAATCTTTTAAGTTAACAATAAATAATATGAATAAATTAATGCTAAATTAATAATAAATAATATTAACTTAACTTAAGATTAAAAATAACTTTAATTAACTTGCATTCATTTTAAGTTGAATGAATAAACATTATTAAATCAAATTGTCTTTCTAATTAATTTAACTTTTATTTTAAAATAACTTAAAAGACAACTTTTTATACTTAATTAACTTAATTTGAATGAATAAACATTATTAAATTAAATTTTTATACTTATATTAAATTAAATCTTTATACTTAATTAACATGCTTGAAAAACTTGTGAAAACTTGTGAATTTTTCATCTTTATACTTACATTAAATTAATATTTTAAATTCATAGTTATATTATAATACTGCAATTTTAATTATTTTACACAAATTTATGTTGCTAATAAAGGTGAAAATGAAAAAGATGAAAACGACACAATGGTCTCTCGTTTTCGCCTCACATTGTGGACCGACAATGGTCAATAAAAAGCACTATATGCATGAATTAAACAAAATTTAAAATGCATATTGAGTAAATATGAATGAATTAAACTAAATCCAAAATGCATATCAGGAAAAACTATTATTAACAGGTTATTAAAGATAACAAGGTTGGTTATTAAACAACTCAAAATATAGATATTACAAAAATGGCATTAGCAGCTAATTTTTCTTTTATTTTCTTTTCTATTATGAATATCAGCAGAATGAGCCCAAACAATTAATACATCTCTCCTATACAGCCTTTAACTCCTTAGTTGTTCCATCACTATTGCAATTTGATTTCTTAGTAATGATTCATAGATTTCTTAGTTGTTCCATCACTATTGCAATCTGATTTTGCAAGGTGATTAGACATGGTTCATAGATTTCCTGAAAAATGAAATTCAGCAAACACTAACATCAAACATGATATCCATAGAGTTACAAAACAAAGTTCCAAGAACTTAAAAATAAAAAACTGAAAAGCTAGTGCTCATAAAGGCCAGTAAATAGTTTATTAGAAATTAAGGATTAACAAAACATACCCATAACTTATCACCCAACCCAATTTCATGTTTTAGAAGTGTGAATTAGAAATGTTAAGATTGAAGTAAACCAATTCTATAGATGTTGCAATATTACCTCTAGTTCATCATATGTCAAAACAAGTAGAACAGAGGAGTAAAGCAATTTAAAAGATTAATTGCGTGTGCTTTACTTTATGCTTTTTTGCACATAAGAAAAATGTCACAACAGTGAACACTCGCATTATTGTAAACACATGAGTGCCAAAGAAACATAACTTAATAAACTAAAAATCAAAGACTGTATGAAATGGAAAAGATCTTACAGAGATAAACCTTTCTTTACAAAAGGAATAAGCCTAACACATCCAAATTGAATCTCTAGTTTCTAATATTTAAAGTCTATTAGCAACATAAGCAGAAGCATCCAAATCAAATTGAGAGAAAATAAAAGGGTTCAGCAAAAGCTACAAAGCAAGTAACCCAATAAGAAATAATGGACCATCTTCCTACTGTCTGCAACAAAACTACAATGATCTAGATCAACCATGCATACTAAGATAGTTTCATGTGAATTCCATTTGACCAAACATCATAATTTCAAAAAATTTCATGGAAACCCCAACTTGGTTTGATCATGCCATAAACATACTAATTGCCAACTTAAACATCTGATTAGCAGATCTATATCTATTACAAGTTTGAGATTCAGAAAAGCACATTGGAAATCACAGATTCCACATCCCTCGCAAAAAGAATAGGGGGTGCTTTATTTTCACGTTCATTCGATGCTAATTTAATCGGCAGCTGTCAAACAGAGAATATTAAATAATAGTGAAGACGGATAACTTTGAGATTTTTCATGAAGTAATCAAACAAGAGTTAAAGGTGGGAATTGCAGGACTTGGATGCATAAAAAATCTGATCTCGAAGTACAAATAAACTACATAAATTAGAAATAAAGTAAACTTGAATTTCAAGGAATCAATGAGCAGAACAATTTGAGAATACAATTCAAAGAACATAAAATTTCTTTCGAGAAAACAACAAGATATGGAGGGAGTATAAGCAGATCTAGGAAGACTGTATGAAATGAAAAGGATCTTACAGAGATAAACCTTTCTTTACAAAAGGAATAAGCCTAACACATCCAAATTGAATTTCTAGTTCTCTAATATCCAGTGTTGTTCTGAAACACCAATTTTCTCCAAAATTAGTCAAAATCTGAGTACAATAGTAACTCAAATTCATAATGAAGACGATATAAAAAAGAACAGTAGGAGAAACCCATTTGATATTCAGACAATAGATAATGTCGCTCTAAGTATTTCACTGCAAATAAGAGACGGAAAAGAGTTCATTGCTACACCAATAAATAGTTCAAATCATCCCCAAAATACTAAAAAAGGTTAAACTTTTTAACAATAATTTGATATCAGAACATGCTTAACTCAGAAAATCTATAAACCCAAACGAAAAATAATTACAAAACCTAACAAAATATGTTCCAGTTTTATAAATCTACACCCTTTTGCAAAAAAAAAATATAAAACAAGAGAATAAAAAATGTACCTCTGAATGAAAACTTGTTACTTGGAAGCCAATGGGTGAAGTTCACAGATGCCTTATGACCTGGAAGTGTTGTCAAAATCTGAGCAACCTGCAATACATGTATATAAAAAGACAATTAAGAAGAAGCGTTTCATCACTAAAACATAGAATTTAAGAAGAAGATTAAATGAGAAACCTTGGGACAGAAAATGGCGACAACGTTTTGAGCACCAAAAGAAATCAAACCAGAAGCATCCCATGAAACGTTGTTGACTATTCTGCCTTCTACTTTCACTAATTAACATTTGAGAAGAGATGAGCCGATACCTATTTGGGGGCTAGGGTTTTGACCAGAAACGTATTTAATTAGGGAGGGGAAATAATTGGTAAAATAAATGGAGGGAAAAATAAGTAAACAGATGGAGGGAAAAATCCCACCCATTTTATTAGGGGTTAATTGCACTTTAGGTCATTGTTAGTTTAGGTTTTTTTATTTCTTTAGTTTTACTTTGATTCAATTTAGTCCCAATTTTAGTTTAGTTTCCTTGTACCTTTAGGTTTAGGTTCTTTTTTAATTAGATCCTCCTTTATAAAATCATTTAATAATTAAACATTTAATAACTAAACCCTAAACCCTAATACACATACATACATATATATATACATAGTAAAACTTACATTATAAACCATAAACCTTAATACGTACATACTATATATATATATGTGAATTTATGTGTGTGTATATATGTATTAATATAAATATATATATATATATATATATATATATTTATTAATGAATATACATATATATATGTGTGTATTAATGTATATACATATATACATTAACATATACTAAACCATAAACCCTAATACACCTACATATATTAATGAACTAAGCTTGAGGTTTTGATTTAGGGTTTCATTTTCGGGTTTAAGGTTTTAACCTAGGGTTTAGGATTTATAATTTGTGGTTAATATGTGCTGCTTTTAGGGTTTATGGGGTTTATTTAGTGTTTTGTTTTATGGTTTTAAATTAGGGTTTTGTTTTAATTGTTTATGGTTTTAGGGTTTAGTATTTAATTTTTAGGTTTAGGGTTTAGTGTTTACATGTTTATGGTTTAAAGGTCTAAGGTTTAAGGGTTTAGGGTTAGTGTTTCGAATAAAGGTTTTATTTTTATTAAACTAAGCTCATCTTTAGGGTTTAGGGTTCATGGCTTAATGTTTAGTGTTTTGATTTATGGTTTTGATTTTATTGGTTCTAGTTTAAGGTTTTTATGTGTTTAGGGTTTCTTTTTATTAGTTTAGGGTTTTGTTTTAGTTTAGTATTTTGAATTAGGGTTTAGGTTTTATTATTAATGAACTAAGCTTACCTTTAGGGTTTAGTGTTTAGGGTTTAATGTATGTAGGAACGTGAAACACTAAACCCTTAACCCTAAACCACAAACACTAAACCCTTAAAATAAAAACCATAATCCATATATATATGTATATATAATGCATGTAAGTATGTATATATCAATTTATGAACCATAAACCTTAAAACCTAAAACCTAAAACCTAAACCCTAAACCCTAAACTCTAAACCATATAAACCTATATATAATGTACGTAAGTATATATGTATGTATGTACCAATGTATATACCCTAAACCCTACCCCTACCACCAAAACCTAAACCCTAAACCCCAAAACACTAAACCGTACTTCATATATGTATGTACGTATAATATATTAATATTATGTATGTTAAATCCTAATCCCTACACAATAAACCATAAACCCGAATGAACCCGACCTGAAATTACCCGAACTGAAATGAACCCGACCTGAAATTACCCGAACTGAAATGAACCCGACCTGAAACGAAACCGACCTGAAATGAACCCGACCTGAAACGAAATCGACCTGAAATCAACCCGAACCGAAATTAACCCGTCAATTAACCGTTTTGGCCCGACCTGAAATGAATCGACCTGAAATGAATCTGACCCGAAATAAACCCGACCTGAATTGAACCCGGCCTGAAATGAACCCGACCTAAAATGAACCCGACCCGAAATGAACCCGAACCTGAACCGAATCGAGTCAAAACAAAAAACGACCTGAAATGACCTGTAACCGATTTGACCCGACCTGACAGAGCCCGACCTGAAACCCAACTGTTGACCTGTTTTTACATCCCTAGATGTCGTGACACATTATCTTCTTGCTATCATCTCATTTCCATCTCCTATCTTTTTCTTCTGTGGACATAAGAATTTGTAAAAACAGAGCCTTTTCATCTCCTAACTTCCTTCATCTCTTTTTCCATCACTGTTAATTATCATCATTTTCTTCTTCCCTTAGGTGTTGTTATGGATAAATTTCAACCTCAACAATGCTTTCATCTTCTTTCAAACAAAACCCCAAAACAGGGAAAATGAAATTAGTTTGCACACAAATATAACATTCTGAATGTCATCTATGAAACTTGAACCAAATAAGAAAGCGAATTAAAAGTTCAATGAATTGTATTATAAGTTTTAAAAGTTCAGTGATCAAATTACAAAGACCCTAAAAGTTTGATAACTATTCATGTAGTTTACCCTTTTATTAATTTATTTTATGTTTAAGTTTGATTCTGATTATAATTATTTAGATATATATTATGGGAAAACATTTTATGCACTTAGATGGAAAAGTTTTATTTTCTACAAGCACCTATTTTGTAAGATTTAAAGAGGTAAGAATTTAGTATTTGTGTGGCTAGATTTAAAGGCTTGTGAATAGATTTTACAGTTTAATATTTAAAGTTTAAGACTTAAAAATTAGAGTTTATCCTCCTAAAAAAAAACATGTGACAGCTTTCAAAGATTACCCATATACTATACTATATTATTTTGGGACTGTAGCTGTACTTTTTAAAAAAACTTTTACTTAGTTTTTAAAATAACATAAAATTCGTAGATTTTGTCGCTACTTATAATGTGGGTTAATAAAAATTAGGGATAACTACATTTTAGTACCCCGATTATTTTTGTATTCTTTTTTTAGTACCTCACTTATTTTTTTGACAAAATGGTATCTAATGTTATGTTTTTGTTCTGTTTTGATACCTCAACCGTTAAAAACAAACGGAGATGATGATGTGTCTTATTTTTAATTGGGATAATCACGTTTAGTCCCCAAAACTTATTCATTTCTATCAATTTGGTCCAAACTCTATCAATTTAACAATCTTAAATATTTAGGTTAAAATTGTAAATCCCCTATTTTATTTCTTCTTCCCAAAACCCTAACTTCATTTTATTTCTTCGAATCTCTTTCTTTAGTCTGCAAAAAATTTCTATTTGAATTTTTTTCTTGATTCAATCAATTTGTTTAGAAATGTATTAAGTGTTGTTAGTGGGATCATGCGCTCTTTTATTGAGTTGGCAAATCATTCATTTGAGATAAGATAATGATATTTTTGTTGCATATAATTCAAATATTCAATCAAAGCATGTTAAGTGGCAGAGTGAGTCATGTTGAAGGGGGAGAAATGATTTCAGTTTTTAATGGGAAATATAAATACATAAAGCCTACAAAACCGTATCTGTTGTTAGATTAGAACTGGTGTTAACTAATTTTAGTTGTTGTGAAATTATGAAAATTTTACTTGTCTAAATTATAAATCCTTAATTAGTAAAGAATTTTTATGCTTTTGCTGGTTCTCATCTGTTTGTAATGTATAGTGTGCTATATGCAGTAGTATTGCAGATTTGCAGTGGCATACATCTAAATGTGGATTCTTTTTTAATGTGTAATTCATGAAGGTTTTGTCGTATTTTTTTAATTTTTTATTAAAGATGTTTAAATGCATTTATTAATTGTACATTTTCACAGTTTCACATGTTTAATTTATGGTAACAATGTTGCTTCAATAATGAGTGCATAATCTGTAATGGAATCTATTCTTACTTTCACATTTTTTTTATCACGATAGTAAACTTTATGTCTGAAATAGAGATACTGCTTCCTACAACCCCTTGAACATAGATTGAGTATCTTAATTTTTTTGCTACTATATTCATTTGTACTTTGCAGGATATGTGGTATCCTAAATGATAAATGGTATAGATTCTTACATCTTGAATTCTTATGTTAAAATAATTTAATCCAATTGCAGTTTGTTATTTCATCCGGGATCATTACAATTTGTACTATGGCTAACCTTTCCAAGTATAGTAATAAGACAGTACTGTTCGTGTATTTCTTTGTATTTGTACCAAAGAGTGCGACAGAGATGTTTGAAAATGTAAAGCAATCTTTTGCAAACCATAGAAAGAGGTTCAAAGAAATAAAATGGGGTTAGAGTTTTGGGAAAGAATAAATAAATGAGAGACTTATAGTTTTAACTTAAATATTTAACCAGATTGATAGAAATGTATAAATTTTGGGACTAAAATTGTGATTATCTCAATTAAAAATAAGACACGTCAGAAATCAATGGAGAGAAGTCAAGGAGTGCCGCAGCCGGAGAAACCATGGAGAGAAGTGTTGAAGCGCCGCAACCGGGGTAGATCAGGGGTAGGTGTTCAGGCCGAGAATCTCAGCCAGCATCGTCATCCTTCTGGTTGGAGGCAGAAGCTTCCAAGTCAGAGGAATCCTACTGCACATCAAGCTCGGTACACTGTCAGAGAAACTTCCTTGGGTGTTAGGCCGGGTGTGTCGCCGGAAAAGAAAGCCATATCTGTTTTTGTGAACTTCGTCAGCAAGAGGATCAGACCTGCTGTTCTTAGGGCTGCGTTTCAGGAATATGGGGAAGTGACGGATGTTTACATTGCGTACAGAAGCCTAAAGAGATCCTCGAAGCCTCATACGTTCGCCTTTATTAGGTTTGCGAGATGGAGCGAAGCGATTTCAGCGGTTAGAAGAGCACATAACCGTTACATGGATGGGTTTCGGATTCAGGTTTTCCATGCTAGGCGGGAGTCCCATCAATTGGAGATAGAAACTAACCCTAGGAGACCGAGACAAGATCGTTTGAGAAGCGACGCCTTCAGGGACGTTAGATCGTACAAGGAGGCGCTGCTGAAGCCCTCGTATAGAAGCCTCCACGCTGAAAAAAATGATCATGAGGTTAATGAGTGTCAGACCATTGGAGACACAATCAACCATTTTCGGATGTCGACATCTCCTTCATCAGCTGATCAGGGCTGGTTGAAATGGTCCCTTGCTGGAACAATAAACGGTATGTATAATGTTGAGATGGTTCAGCAGGCTTTGGACGCCGAAGGTTTCAGGTGCAAGCTCAGTGTGTTGTCGGGCTACTATGTACTCATTGGGTTTGTATCGAAGGAGGATAGGGATTACGTTTGGAGCTGTCGGGATTCCTTGTTAAAATCATGGTTCAGCGATCTGGATCAGTACAACCGGTTTGAGAAGGGAAAAAACCTAAAATTATGGGTCTCCCTCTTTGGAGTTCCGCTCAATATATGGTCTTCTTGTACGTTCAGAAATTTAGCATGTCAATGGGGGCGCCTTATTAAAATTGATGAAGATACCACGTCGAGAGCCAGACTTGATGTGGCTCGCCTTCTTGTGGGAGTTGGTTCGCCATCCGACATTCCCCCATTCTTGTCGGTATCAGTTAATGGAAGAATCCACTGGATTAGGGTGGTTGTATCGGAGTTTGAGGATGATCGGACGTGGATTGACGGTGGTAGACCAGCAGTCGAGGATGAAGATGATCGGTCGTGGTTCGACGGTGGAAGACCAGCAGACGCGGATGAAGATCTTTCTAGAACATGCGAGTATTTGGGGGAGAGGGTCGTTAATGCTGCATCGGAACAGGCGCCAAACGTTTTGAATATAGAGACATTTCCTGAACAGCAGGACACACGCTCAGATCGTGGCGGCTCGAGATTTATTATAGATAATGAAGCTAATGGTGTTATCTTGGCCAAGGGATCAAATACGGCTGAGCCTACTTCTAGTATACCGTCCGCAATGGACACAAGTCTGAAGAAGGGCTTATTGGACATTCAAGTCGCCCAAGCCCAGGAGCCCAATAGCTCATATAATGCCCAAAGTGAATCTGATGGCCCAGTCTTTGATAGCTCAACGGGCTTATACACAATAAAGCCTAGGTTCCAAAAAAACATCTTAGCATTCCCCAATTTTAGTTCCAGAAGAAATCCAGTCTTCCCCAACACAATGAATAATTCTCGATCACTGTCATCCATGGTCAACACACCAAATCAAAGAGAGTCTATCCCCCCTTCGTCCCTCCAGATTCCCTCTCGCCCGTGTTCACCATCCAATCAGGATATGGTTTTGGCTAGGTCGAACGACATGCAAGCTCCCCCGCAAACTTCCGATGAGAACACGGAGGCCGAGGCTCGCATTTCGGTAGAAATTTGCAATGATTTGGGCCTCTGTTTTGATGCTAATGAAGAAGAAGTGGTTAAGAGGTTCATCGAGATTGCGTGTGATCACACCGCGGGAATTCAGTGATTCAGCTTGTGGGGATCTCTAGTTTTGGAGGTGCGTACTTATTCTTCCTATGTCCATGAAGAAACAGAGTTCAGTTTGTTATTTCCTTTCTTGGAATGTTAGGGGTCTAGGTCGAAGTGAGAAAAAGTCAGCTTTGCGTAATGTGATCAGGAAAAACAGACCGAAGGTAGTGTTTATCCAGGAAACAAAATTGCAAGTGGTGGAGAATAGGTTAATTAGTTTCTGCTGTGGGAATGATTCATCTCTCAGGTCCATCTGCTCTCCCTCGGTAGGAGCCTCGGGTGGTTTATTAACCATATGGTGCAACAGTTTTTTCGAAAAAGACTGTGATTTTGTTCAAAGGCACTTCATTATCCTTCAAGGTTTCCTGAAACCCCTTAAGGTCAAAATCAATATCATTAACTTATACGCTCCAAATGATCAAGTCGAGAGATCCGCAGTCTTCAGAGAACTGATTGCTTTCGTACAACAGTCTAAACTCCCCACGATGCTTGGGGGGGATTTGAATACTGTTCTAAGCCGTGAGGAAAAAATAGGAACTTCCTTTAGTAATTCAGCTGCTAAAGAGCTGAAGGAGCTTATTGATTGTTTGGAATTTCAGGACCTTCCCCTCAGTGGGGGACGATACACTTGGGCTAATACGAGAGAAAGGGTATCGGCTAGCCGTTTGGACAGGTTTCTTGTCTCTACCGAATTCTTAGATTGGTGGCCGAATCTATTACAACAGCTGCTACCAAAAAGTTTATCCGATCATAATCCAGTTGGATTATTTAATACTGATTTCGATTGGGGGCCAAAACCCTTTAGATGGTTCGATTATTGGGCCGATGACAAGGGACTGGTAAATGATCTAGTTCAATGCTGTGAGCAGAACTCGGGGCATGGTATAGCAGTCACCCTGAGGAAGTGTAAGATGGCCTCTAAGGCATGGGTCAAGGCGAAGAAGAACAATGGTTCTGAGTCTGTTGAGGACCTCGAAAGAAAATGTGAAGAGTTGGAAGTCAGGCTACTTCAGAATGGGTCAGACTCTCTGATGAGGTCCAACTTAATCTCTTTAAAAGAAAAGCTTTGGAGGAAGTATAGAGAGGAGGAAAGGGAGTGGAAGCAAAAGTCTCGAACCAAATGGTTCCTTGAGGGCGATCGCAACACCAGATTTTTTCATGCGATCGCTTCGGAAAGAAGAAGGAAAAACAACATCAGTTCGATTCGGATCAAAAATTCTGTATGTGATAATCCAGAGGACATAAAGGCAGGTATTGAAAATCATTTTCGGGAAACCTATACTTCCTCCGCGGTAATTCCGATCAAGTCTTTTGATGTGGCCATTCGAAAGATATCGGAGTTTTCAGCTTCTTTGCTGGAGCGTGAATTTACCTTGGATGAAGTCAAGTCGGCTCTATTTTCCATAGACGGCTCTCGTGCTCCAGGCCCAGACGGTTTCAACCCGGGTTTCCTCCAACGGTTCTGGGAGAATTTAAAGGAAGCTATATGGGATTTGTTCCAGAGGTTTTACAATTGCGGTTCCATGGATCCTTCTCTAAACCATTCCTTCATTGTGCTTATACCAAAGGTACAAAATCCAGTGGCCATCAGTGACTTCAGGCCTATCAGTTTGGTAGGAAGCGTCTACAAACTTCTGACAAAAGTTCTATCGAGAAGACTTAGTGGCTGTCTTGACGAAATTATTGGCGAAGCACAATTCGCTTTCTGTCCTGGTAGGCAACTGTTGGACTGCTCGATGATTGCTAACGAGCTGATTGATTTCTTGAAGAAGAGAGGCTTATCGGGAGCGATACTTAAAGTGGATTTCAATAAAGCTTATGACACTGTACACTGGGATTTTTTGTTTTTAATGATGGAGAAAATGGGTTTTGGGACTCGATGGCAAAGTTGGATTCGGAGTTGTATCTGTTCTGCATCTATTTCAGTTCTTATCAATGGCTGTCCTACCAAATCCTTCAAGATTCGAAGGGGTCTACGTCAGGGCTGTTCGCTCTCGCCGATGCTGTTCAATATAGTGGCAGAGGGTTTGAGCTCGCTCTTATTCAAGGCTTCGGATAGAGGTTTCTTTAGTGGGATCAGCATTGGTGATAGTTCATTGAGGATATCCCATCTCCAGTTCGCCGACGACTTGGTCGTCTTTTGTGGAAGCAACGAGACGGAGCTGAAAAATATTATCCGACTTCTCAGGGGGTTCGAGATAGCATCGGGTCTGAAAATAAATCTGAATAAGACAAAGCTGATTGGAGTTAATGTTGCCCAAGAGGTGGTGGATAGATGGGCACTGGCTATTCACTGTAAGTCAGAAAAATTGCCATCAAAGTACTTGGGCTTACCTCTCGGCAATCATAAGAAGGCCGCGGATCTTTGGTCTCCTATCATAGAGAAAGTTCAGATTAATTTGGGCAGCTGGAAAGGTAAACTCCTTTCTTTGGGAGGTAGAATTATGCTGGTTAAGTCGGTAATCTCCAGTATTCCAATTTTTTATATGTCTTTGTTTAGCATGCCCGCGGCTGTTGCAAAAACTCTTAATAAACTGGTCGCTAAATTCATTTGGGGATCCCTCGACAAAAGAACTATACACTGGTTGAGTTGGGAGTCTTTAAGCTAACCTAAGTCTTTAGGAGGCTTGGGACTATGTGACTTGAAATTAAAGAACCGAGCCCTCTTGAACAAGTGGCTTTGGAGATACGGTACCGAGTATAAGAAATTGTGGCGTAGGGTTGTTAATGCAAAGTATGAAAGAAGCAGCTATCGTGTGATGCCAATCAATTTAACAGGTTCGAACAAATCGAGAATTTGGAAGGGGATCATAAAACCTCTCCAAGAACAAGATGATAGCTTCATGAAGAATATTAGACAGATGGTTGGTAACGGCACTAGAGTGGACTTCTGGAATGACGTATGGTGTTCAAATAGGCCACTAAAACTGAGTTTTCCGAGGATGTTTGCGTTGGCAGTTCAGAAAGAAGGAAGAATTGCCGATTTTGGCAGACACACAGAGGAAGGTTGGATTTGGGATGTTGTTCTTAGGAGACAACCATTTGATTGGGAAGTGGAGGAATGGAATGAAATGAATGTAATGCTGTTCGAAAATCGGTTGAGATGTTTGAAGGAGGACTCGGCAAGGTGGCTGGCGGATTCGAGTGGAGTGTATACTTCTTCTTCTTTTTGCAGATTAGAGTATCCGGGACGAGATCCTAGCAGCAAGATTTGGTCCTATGTGTGGCTGAACCTCGCCCCTTATAGAGTGGAAGTTTTCCTTTGGAAACTTCTCCATGGAAGAATTCCCACTAAGAGTGAGTTGCGGAAAAGAGGTTGTTGTAATAACAGTGACGCGAATTGCGTTCTGTGCGGAGAGTCGGAGGAGTCGGTCGTACACCTTTTCTGTGAATGCAGGATCACGTGGGATGTTTGGATGAAGTGGTGTAGTATGTGGAACATCAATCTAGTGATGTCGAACAACCCTAAAGATTGGCTACTAATCTGGGAACAATCTGATTGTGGTTTCAAGGAGAAGGCTCTATGGTCAATGATATTTCGTTGTATAATTTGGTCGGTGTGGACAACTCGTAATGATCGAGTATTCAAAAACAGATTAGTCATTCCGGGTGAAATTTTCAATATATCAGTGTTAAGATTATGCAAGTGGGGTGGAGCTAAGTGGGGGGGTGATTTTCCCCAGGCTATGATGGTTATGAGCAATGTTTCTGTGTTGAAATATTTTTCTCCCAATTCGCAGGATACGGTAAAGAACACTTGGAAGAGACCCCATCCTGGTGCTCTTTCGTTTTGTGTAGATGCAGCTGTAGCTAACAGTTTTGGGTCGGCAGCGATAGGGGGAGTTTTAAGGGACCATGCTGGTTCGATGAGGTGTTACTTCTCCAAGCGGATCGGAATCGCTGACCCGCTCACGGCGGAACTGCTGGCAGTCAAGGAAGCCCTGTTGCTTTTCAAAGCTTCTCCTCTCGCCCAGATTTCAGAGTTGCGCATCGAAAGCGACAGCAGCTTCGCGGTCTGCTGGATCAAAAATGTTCATCTAGCTCCGGAAATTTTCAAGGATATTGTCATATCTGTAATTTTGGCAGGCTGTGAGTTGAATTGGGGTATTTCCCTTATCCCTAGAGAGGAAAATGTCTCTGCGGACCTCCTTGCGAAGAGGAGCTTAGCGAAAGCTCGTGATCTTCTAGTTTGGAGTTAAGTGATGACGGGTCTCGTTTGGTATGTCAGCATTTTTGATGTAGTTCTGAAACGAAATGGTTTGAGTGAATAAGTTTCTGCCTTTCCTGGTAATGTGGTTGGATTGTGTGTACTGCAGATTGTAGTTTTAAGCCTTGGTTGGGTGCACTCTTTTTCCTCCATTAGGTTCTAGGGAGGTTTTTTAACGAGGCGCCTACCAAGGTTTCTCCATTTCGAATAAAATCCTTTGTGTTTCAAAAAAAAAAAATAAGACACGTCATAATCTTTGTTTGTTTTTAACGGTCGGGTACCAAAACAGAATAATACATAACGTTAGGTACAATTTTGCTAAAAAAATAGGTGGGTACTAAAATAAGAATGCGAAAATAAGTGGGATACTAAATATGTAGTTATCCTAAATTATTTTTGTATAATCACAAGTATCTAACCCATTAATGATTAATCTGGATTATGTACTACAAATATTCATTATGAGGGTGATTTTTCTAACTCAACTTGCTCTAGTCTATGCCATAATTCGAATCATGAACATTATTCACGAGACTTAATTTTTTATTTTACTAGACCAAATGATAGTCGGTAGAATGAATATATATATATATATATATATATATAATTCCATAAAAGATCACCAGTGAGGTGCTAAAGGGAAATTTATATAAATCTATTGGTCTTATGTTTGTTCTCGAATAATGATTTTCGGTTATTAAGTATACAAAACAAAATATTAACATAATAATATTAATTAACCTTTAAAAATTAATAATTCCATTTTGTTAAAAAATTAATGATTTCTCAACCGAACTTCAGCTCCTAAATCAGAAATAATTGTGATTATAAGATAGTATATGCTCAATTTTTCTAGCCTTTTTAATAACGCGCACGCATATTGAGTTGGACAATATGCCCACTATTGACTTTTTAAAAGTCAATTTTTAAACTTTGACCATAATTATTTTAAACATTTTAATTAATTAAATTTTATAAAAGTATTTTTAAACTACTTAATTGAAGTTTTTTAGAATATATTTTTTATCAATAATAACTTTTAAGTAATAATAAGTCAAAGTTTAAAAAATAACCCAAAAAAGTAAATATTAAACATTGAATGAGACGGAAATAGTATTATTTATTGATTTAGAAATAATATTTTTTTAATTTTTCTTTTTAAATTAGTGCAGCATGATTCGTGATAAACTCGAGATAAAAAACAAATCAAATGATTATTATTTATTAATAATTTTATCAAAGAACTATTTGATTAATTGTCAAGTTATATTCGTTTTTAAATTTTTAGGTGAAATAAATTTAAATAATTGAAGAATTCTATTTAAAGAACGGAAAATATTTTATGCAATAGCGATGGAAAAGAAAAGTTTCCACAAAAGCTTTAAGTTTTAGAGTTTATGAACTTAGTTTAGGGTTTAGTTTTTAGAGGTTTAAGTGTAAAAGTTTAGATTTTAAGGTAATATAGTTAGGGATTTAAGTTTTAACCTATAAATTCTAAATCTCAAATTATAAACAGTTATAATTAAACCCCTAAAAATAAACTCTAAATAAAACATCTAAACCCTAAAATGAGACACTTATTATTTTTGTTGTTGGTATAATTACCCTTAAAAGAATTATACCACTTCTTAAAATCTATCAATATCTTTAAAAATTACTCCAAATTATAAAAGAAAAACAACAACCAATATCCGTTATCTTGAAAACCCTAAAAATTAATTTATATTATCTGTTAATAAACCGAAAGAAAAAATTAATTTTCAGTTAATTAACAAAATCCAAAGCTGACCGTTTTCGTCGTCTAGAAGCAGCCGTGGTTTCCAATTTTACCCCTGAAATATACCTTTCGGTCAAATTATTAAATAAATAAATAGAGTTATAGTTTTGGTTGAAATCGGAATCCAAACCTGAAAACCACACGGTGTCGTTAAAGGGGAGTGAAAAAGAAACCTATATATAAGCAAGTAGCCCTCCATCTTTAGCCATCAGCTCAACTTGGTTTTCTTTTGATCCCATTGTTTACTTGTTTTGAGACAAAGACTCGAAAGAAGGAGAGATGGGGTTCATTGTCGAAGGAGAGTACAGTGAGGACGACGTCGTCTTGGAGTCGCCTCCCAATTTTTCTATGGTTGAAGAGGGAATTTACAGATCCAGTTTCCCTCAACCCTGCAATTTCCCATTTCTGGAAACCCTCAACCTCAGATCCATCATGTATCTTTCTTTTTCCTTAATGATTTCCCTTCTTTTCCTATTCTTTTCAGTTTTTGTATGTTTTCTTGAAAATCTTTTTAAAAAAATTCTTTGTTTTTGCTTGCTTGGTTCCTAAGAAAAGGATTAAAATTTGACTCACGACTTGGAAATTTACTTTATATATTATGTATGAGCAGATACTTGTGTCCAGAGCCTTATCCTGAGGAGAATTTGGAGTTTCTTAAATCCCATAATATCCGGCTTTTCCAGTTCGCGATTGAGGGGAAAACGGTATTTTTCGCTTACGCTTACTTCTCTGCTTTTGCCGCTATATGCTGATCAATGCATGTATATAACTGTTGAATTCCAGTAGATAAAGTCCAACCCATTGCCAGTCTAATACTGTTTGAGGGGTTAACAATGAATTATATATGTTTTGGGGGACAAAGAGAAATGTTACCATTTTCTAAACTCTCAACTTTAAAGTTTTCATTTTTTGGGGTGTACCGATACCTCGTACGTTCGGCCTCGGCTTGGACTTTTATTAGTTGATAGCAGTTCAGCAACCTGCTGGTCCAGGAGAATTTTGGGCAATATATCGTGAAAGTCAACTATATCTTATCTTAAAATTGAAGATTATTTATCATCAAGTGTGTACATGATATTTTGACCCCTAATAGCTAATTTGATTTTGGTTCTGTTTTGGCTTACATCATTGTTTGACTTCATTTCAGGAGCCTTCTCTTGCTACACTCAGGGATTCCATCAGAGGAGCTCTCAAGATCTTAATGGGTACTGATTTCATAAACTATCGAGTTGATTCTCTTTGTTTTGTATGTTTTTTTTTCCTTTACCAGCATGTTTTAACTAACATGTTTATTATCATTTGTTTACAGATGTGAGAAATCATCCAATTCTGATTCACTGCAATCGAGGAAAGGTAATAGTCCAAATTCTGCTGTCACTTGTGCTCTCTTTAGATGTTAGCTTAACTTGTGGAACTGAATTTATAAAGGAGTGGTTGCTTGTTGATTTTTTAGTACATTTGTGTGGTAAGGCATGAATTTCTTTATAAATATGTATATGAAGATATGCTATAATTTGATCGATTCCGGATTAAATGGAAGGCGTGGGAAACAACTATATGGATCTTTGGTGCAAGTGTTTGATGGGTTTCTTGGGAGAAAAGATTAGTTTTATTTGGACATTGGAACTCATTTGGCACATAGCTTTCCGTATATAAGTACTTTACTGGGTTTAAAATTGAAATTTCAAATTTGTATTCTTTTCCCTCTCACATCTTAGGAATTGATTTCATTCATTAGCCTTTTGATTTTATTCTTAAATGAAACTGTCTGTTCTAATAAAAATGAAAAAAAATAATGCAGCATCGCACCGGTAGCCTTGTTGGTTGCTTGAGGAAATTGCAGAACTGGTGCTTGTCATCAGTATTTGAAGAGTATCAACGTTTTGCCGGCATCAAATCCAGGACTGCTGATCTGAGATTTATAGAAACATTTGACATCATCTGCCTCAGACAGTGTCTTCACAGCATCATATATCAGTATCAGGGATATGGCTCGAAAAAGAGACGGCTGCTTTACAATGAAGAGAGTGTACAGAAACCTAAAATAACTTCGATCTAGAGAGGATTCATCGGCACATAAAATAGACAGAAAGGAATTCACACTTATCTTAATTGGTTTAGGAAAGCATTTTTCTTTTTTTTTTTTGAAATCAGTTTTTGCAATTTGCTATAGTAAAACCCATTGTGAAAATGTACTTGTGTTTTCCTGGAGTACATTTTCCCATGGGGATGTTAGGTGCAATTTTAATATACATATGAGGAGAAGCATTTCTGCAAATCTGGATATAGGGCCTGTACATTTATTGTTTCTAGCATAAGATCAAGTTTGCATATATTGAAATTTTACACCCGGAGAAAGATCAATGAAGTAATTGTTCCCCTTCTCTCTCATTGTCAGTCCAAGCCTATGGTGTATTTTGTAAGAAATTTCAATCACTTGCTGTTAATTATAGTCTAAAATTAGTCCTTAAATTATATTATTTTTATGTTGATATCCGAGCTTTAAATATTAAAATTTGAAAGAAAAAAAATTCGGTAAAGTTTTTTTAATACTTTAAAAGTGATTATAAGGTAATATTTGTTCATACATATTTTTAACTCTTTGAATAGTCTAAAAGTGATTAAAATGGACATACACCTTGTAGACAAAATGGTTTAAACCATGTCTAAGTTATTTTTATAATCTATTAATTACATAAAATAAAAAGTATATTATTTTCATCTTGTTTTATTTTATCACAGTATTGAATTTTAAAATGATTTTTTACCATAAAACATGTGACGTAAAATAATTAAAATGTCAACTTTAATTCTTAAAACATTAAATTTTATATTTAGCGTAAGGCTTCTAAAAGTTGAATTTCCCAATGTGATAATTTAAAAGGTCTAAAACAGTTATAATTTAAATTCTTTAAAAATTACGAATTTTAAAATATTGATAAAACAGAAAAGGTTAGATACATTTAAAATTTAAATAGAAGACACATCCTTCAATTAATAACCTTGCTTTCAACTGCTTCCTTGTTTACAATTACTTTTGCGATAGGTTCTATTGTGAATTTGTGAGAGGTTCATTGGCCACCATCAATTGAAAGCATGTTGATAAATAAAATATTGGCTCTTCTATTTTTTTTTAACTAATGGTAAGGCAGACAATTGTTTTTAATAGCTTATGGTAGTTTTAGATTCATTTCTTTTTATTTAATTTGTATTAACATTGTATTCGTTACCTTTATCTCTACTTGACCTAGTGTTATGATGCATGTACGTGTTACCACAATAAGTAAGTAGCCCGGAGAAATTATTTGATGTGCTTGATTCATCACGCCATCCGTGATTATAGGCGTATCTAATGTAGTGTATAGTGGGTCACGTCAGTGCCGTTCTTAGACATGGACAGAAGGAGCACCCGCCCAAGGCTCCATTTTTTTATAATATTCGATATTATGATTTAATTTTTCTCCATATGTGTTATAAGGGGTCTAATTTTTTCAATAATTATTATTAATAGTCTATTTTTTCTCAATATTTATTATTAGTGACATACTCTTAATTTTTTTCAATACTTGTTATTAGACCTGATTTTTTTAATACTTATAATTAGGGGGCTCAATTCCCTCATATTTGTTATTAGGGACATTCTCTTAAATTTTAATTTTTTAATATTTGTTATTAGGGGTCCAATAGGGACATGATTTTTTCCAATATTTGTTATTAAGAACTTACTCTTAAAATTTAATTTTTTTTCTAATATTTTTTATTAGAAACTTAATTTTTTTTCTAATACTTGTTATTAGGGGCATACCTTTAAAAAATTTTTTTTAATATTTATTATTAGGGACCTAATTTTTTAGTTCGCCCTTAAGCACTAAAATTTCAGAAACGGCTCTGGGTCACGTGACCCACCATTAAACAAGAAGAAAATTCCTATTATGCAAAGAAAAAACCTTTATTCCATTTAGGTGTCTCTCTCAATGCATCAACATTAAAAAAAATTAAATTTTAAGTTATAACTTTACATTTTAAATCATAAAATTTAAACCTTAAAAACATCATACCCCAAATTCATAAACCATAATCATAAACATTAACCTTAAACATTAAACTTATTTTTTAGTGTGAAACATTAAGAGGGCTAAAAAGGCGCATGTGATTTTTATTCTATTATGAATGGGGTAGTTTAAGGCTTATATTTGCTCTTTTGGGGTTACTTTATATATTGGTCCTTCTAGTTTTGTCTATAATTTATTTTAATATAATTTTACATAATTATTTACTATTTTGATCATTTCAATGTTTATTTTATTTCAATTTGATCATTCAATATGTTTATTTTTATTTTTATTATTTATCTATTGCATTGTATATTTATTATTATTATATTTTTATTTTATTGTTATAAACCACTAATATTAGTTTTCGGTAGCTAATATACTTTTTATTTACTTTATTTTTCATTAATTAAATTTATTTGTAGTTATTATTATGTCCTAATAATTTGTAATTTGATTTTTATGATGTTAAAATATATCTTTTAATAATTTATTCAATTTACACTATGTTTACATGTGATTGTATTTATTGTTGCTTAGTGAGATAAAAATCATATGTCCCTTTTCGGTGCCCCTTCTTATGCTCCAACACTAAGAAATTAAATTCTAAGCCTTACATACCAAACTTAAATTTCTAGATCCGCCAAGGTCAGTTGTCCCAGTCAATAAGGTTCATTCATCTCAAAAGAACTTCTAAATAACCACTCAGTTTTTATTTACGTGTAGGAAAGAGGTGAAGATTCACCTTAAAAAAAATTAAGATGAATGGACCTTATTGGCAGGGACCACGAATAATGTGGAGACCTGGGTTCATCTAATACTTTTTAAAATTGCATTTATGACTGGAAATCAGTCCCCCAACGTCTTTATAACTAAAAGACGAGTACGGATACCCATCTCTGTCATATTGGAAGTAGATACCGGGACGAGAAGACATGTACCGATATCTATTGTTCCAAAATTGCATTTATAACTGAAAATCAGCTTCCAACGGCTTTAAACAACCCGGTGATCACAAATGATCACAAATTCATTAGAGGAGTTAAAAAGAGTCCTTCAAGCTAATAGAGAAAAACAAGAAAGCCAATGCCAACATTAAATGTATAGATAATTTATTTTTTGAGTCTTAATTGTCATATTTCTTGTAGATGCTCACCCCCTTGTGCCCTGGTGGCAAAGGTAGATGTTCATCATCCTTTAGGACTCGGGTTCGAGCATCAGTAATGCATATTGTGTGTGACGTCTTTGAAAAGACTAAAAAAGTTGAACATATGCTACCATTGCATTGCACCAATATATTCAAAATAAATATTTGTGAACTTCATTTGTCATATTGCTCAAGTGTTCATGATTTGGGTGAGAGCTTAAGTGTGCAAACTATTTGCTTTTTGAGGTTTTTATTTGTAATTCTCTTCGAGAGAGAGGTAGACAAGATTTTGAGTATAAACTTTGTGTTTGTGTAAGGTTATCTCTTTTGCCTCAAAAGAAAGCTAAATCTAGTGAATTTATGAAAATCCTTAGTGGGAGAGCTAGTAAGATATAGAGTTTGGTTAGAAAGTTGAACCACTCAACCACTCTAAATTTTTTGTGTCAAAGTTTTATTTTTTAGCATTTCATTCCACAAATTTTATAACTATTTCACCTCCTCTTGGCGATATTCGGTTAACGTATTCGAGCTCAACAGGATGTGATTATGATGTGAAGACATGAGAGAAACATCCACTCTAACGATGGCAACCTCCACTTTGTATGTTGATAGTAGTTTGGTATTGTGTTGTGAGTGTGCATCGGACGTCATATCATTATGTTGAAATTTATCGTATTTTTAAAAGACTTCATGAGAAAATAAAATACTTTATTTGATGGTTGCTTGCACATATACACACTAAACTCTTTGGCTTACTTCCCTTAATTTTTTTTAGATATACTCAGACATTAACGATTCGGCGCTTGGAAGACTTCTCTTCTATTCGGTTCCATTATTTATCAGTACAAACTATCTTATTATTTCAGATTAAGAATAATTATTTTTGGGACATTTATGTATTTTCAGACAAAAAGGCTGTTTAAGCTTTTAGTGTAACACCTCTAAAAATATTAAAGTTTTCATTGAGCTAAAAGGGGAAAAATGGATGAAAAATAAAAAAATGTCAACTTAGGGGTTTGAACTTATAACCCTTAGTCTTGTAAGCCCGAGCCTTAACCATTTGTGCTAAGGATCACTTTTGGTTAGGTCTTACATCAAACATATTTTGAATTATATTTGAATAGTCTGAACCAAATTTATTATAGCCATCCATATCTGCCTACCATAATTAATAACCAAAAATATCTTATCCCTTTTTTTCTCTCTCCCAACCCCTTCGTATTCTCTGACCAACGTCCGATCTCCCCCACTGTCGCGCCGTGACCGTCACCTCCACCCGTGTCGTGCTCGCCGCCGCACCCTGAACCCAAGCTTAGTCGCAACTCGCGCCACTAATGTCCCGATCGTCAGGAATCAGAGGTTTTAGGTTCGACGGACCTAGGTTTTATACACGTTCGTTCATCATTGATTTCCGGCCACCCTTGTCACATTTGAGGCGCGTCGACGGTTCGAGTGTGTTCGATGTGTGAGGGCAAACATAAACTGACTGACCGATCGTCTGTCCGCCGCCGTTAAGGGCCTCGTCGGAGCTACGCGTTGTTTCGACTGTCTCTTTTTCTTTTCAGGTAAAATCAGTGTGATTTCGGCATGTTTTGGATTCCTATTGTAGTGGTCGTGTGGTGGGGATCATTTTCATTCTGTTTCCGGCCAAAATGAGCCGTTTAGGGTCGCCGGTGACGTTTCCGGCGAGACGTTGGCAATTCTGGTAAGTGAATTTGACCTGGGCGATTTGATCCGGTTAAACCGGTCCGAACCCAACTAAACCGAGCCATTTAGTTAAGCTGGTCTGGGCTCATCCAAGCCCAAACCCGAACCCGTGTCCAACCCGCTTGACTCGACCTGAGTTCGACCGACCCATTGACTCGACCCATCTGCCCGACCCATTAACCCGTTGACCGAGTCAAACCTTCCGAGTCAACTCAATGAGCCAACTCGTCTAAGTCAAATCAATGAGTCAACTCGCCCGTGTCGACTCAGCCGAGTCAACTCGCCCGAGTCGACTCAGTCGAGTCAACCCAGTTGACCAGTGACGTCAGCGTTGACTTGACCGCTGACATCAGCGCTGACTTTGACCCCAAAAAGTCAAATTTTCCGAAAACTCCCGTTTCATGTTTTTCGACGTCCCAAGTCCGATTTTGAAGCCCGTTTCGTAAAATTCTAACCTGAAAGCCTCTGAATCTGACCTCAAACCCGAACTTGTATATGTATTTAATTAATTGGTTAAGTTCTTTGTGAATGAGGTCTGATCTTGGGTTTTTGTGTAATTGAAGGTACTCATAGTTCCCGGATTACGAATTGTCGAGGGATGTCAAATCCGAGTTCAAGGGTGTTTGAATGTCGTTCGCATATCGATCGTTGTAGCTCAGAGCCAAGGTAATACATTACTACCTTCTGCATGCTTTTGCAATATGTTGGTCTTCGGTTAATGTTTACACGACCATGTTTGAGCATATGATTATTTCTGACTATGTCGATCAATTATGAAATAAAAATAATAATGGATAAGGCAAATATTCGAATAAGAGGTTTGATAAATCGAAAGGACTTCCGAGTTCAGTAAACGATTAATAAAAACGTTTGATCTCCAGGTCTGATTATTTTGTCTAATGAATTACAAAAATGCCCTTGATGTGTGAAAATGACTAAAATACCCATATTAAAGGAAGTGGTCTAAGAATCTATACCAGATCCGGTAAAACAACTAATCCTTCTGAAAATCTTGAAATTTGCTTGGGAAGTTATAGTAGCGAGGCTTCACATTTGAGTCTGTAGATTGCTCAGATTCTTTTTGAGATTGAATATTCTCTTAATACATTTGCGAGAAAATAATAGCATGTTTGGATTAGACAAAGTCACACAAATTGCTGAATTGATTGTGATGACTGAAATGTTTGGAAATACTAATAAGGTTGAATCGGTCGAAATATCCATAATGACTAAAACGAATAATGTATCCTCGGTACCAATTTCCAAATTAATCAAAATGACGAATATACCCTCGAGATCGGAAAGGAATGAATAGTTGGAACGACCGAAAGGCTCAAAATTTTTGGAACACCTTCGGATATGAAGCATCTGAAATACATGCGAATGTTGAAAATGACTGAAGGTACCTCTAAGACTGGAATAAGGAATACCAATAAAGCTAGACAATATAATGACTCTAAAGTGGTAATTCACGGTCCTAGTTTGTTGGCCGTTTCTGATACTATCATAATTTTGGAAAGATACCATGTGGCGACATGTTCGGGTTATTTGGAGAAAGTACTCAACTATTGGTAAGAGCAACATGTTTCCTCAAAAGGATAAATTCGATGCTATGGAACGAGTTCGGGTGTTATATACATGTTCAGGAATTTGGAAAATTACTGCTTGGATACATGTTTGATCTCTCTTAGTAAGTTCAGTGGATGTAGGGTGAAGACAAACTACTTTGTTGTTACGTTGTAATCAGTTCTGGAAATGAATGTTTAAGATGTACTTATCTGATTATATTTCAAACTTTGTGTTAATGCTTTCAATTAGTTCAGAGGGACTCGAAAGCTTGATGAGCAGCTAGAATTCTGTAGAACTAAGTTTTGATATAATATTTGAAAAATGTTTTGGACTAAATTGCAAAGAATTTAAAATAAGTTTTTAGTCAAAAACAACTTGAAAATATGTTTAAGGGTTTTCAAAAGGGTTTGGAATTATTTAAAGTGTATTTAAAGTAGTCAAAACCATGATTTTCAAGTGACTGTACCGATACGGTATTGAACCGTACTCATACGCCTTAGGGTTTTCAAACTACCAGAATTCCAGTAGCCAAAACCCATATCGATACGCTTAGCCGTATCAATACGGTGTGCTTTGAAATAGCCCAATGGCTAGTCGCGTACTGATACGGTTGTATCGCATACCGATACGCCTAACTACCCCAACGGTCATTTCCCAACGGTCATTTGAATTTGCAGTACCATACCGATACGCTAGGCAAGCGTATCGATACGCATCTGTTGAAGAGGCCCAACGGCTAATTCCTCATTGAGACCGTATCGATACGGTTTGGCGAGTATCGATACGCCCAGCTGCAGAACTGCATTTATGGTGGGAAATAAAGGCTCCAACGGCTCCAATTCAATCCCAACGGCTAGTAACGGCTACAAACTCATCAAAGAGTATAAAAGGGACCTCCAAGCATCTTGTAATGGTTAATGCTTCAATTGTTACAACATTATGATGTCAAAATATGTCTAGAGCTTAAATTGTAAATTCCTTGCTTAGACAACACTTGTGAGCTTACATTGTTATAATTGCTCAAGTGTTTAGGTTTTGGGTGAGTGCTTAGAATTGCAAACAAACACCTATTATAGGGATTTCTAGTTTGCTAAGTCTTTCTTTGTACAAGAAAGTGTTTCCTCAAGCTTTGGGTAGAAAGCTTTGAGGATTGTAAAGGTTGCCTCCTTAGCCTAGAAAAAGGGACGAAATTCTTAGTGAATTTGTTTGGAAATCCTTAGTGGGGAGCTAAAGTAGTGGATGTAGACCTTGGTTAGAAGGTTGAACCACTATAAATCCTTGTGTCAAATTGCCAAATTTTCACCTCCCACTAAAACACCCAATTATCCAACTTCTCCACACTTGGCGAGCAAGAACGGTTGATCGAATCGAGCCCCTAAAATCTCAACAATTGGTATCAAAGCTTGACTCAATCGAAATGGATTCACTTCCTATTGAGAAGATTCGGCAAGCTCGATCATTATTTCATCAACCGGCTCAAATGACGCAATCCATCGACAACCCGCCTTTCTTCGACGGAAATCACTATACCCATTGGAAGACAAAGATGAAATTCTTCTTGAAGTCAAGAGACTACAAGCTATGGGACATAGTTGAAGATGGTCCGTTCGTGTCTCAAGGAAGCAACGCGGAATGGACTGCCGACGATCGCAAGAAGATGGAGCTTAATTGCAAAGCCTTACACATGCTCTTTTGTGCATTTGGCCCAACCATCTATGAGAAGATGTCTTCTTGTGAGAGTGCCAAGGAAGTATGGGACAAGCTTGAAGTCACATACGAGGGAACCGATGAAGTCAAGGAGACCAAGATTGGGCTCATAACCTTAGAGTATGAGAACTTCAAGATGGATCCGGAAGAAAACATCGAGAAGATGTTTGATAGGTTCTCCACTATCACAAATGGTCTTAAAGGTTATGGAGAAGCCATCCCGGAAGAAAAGCTTGTCCGAAAGCTCATCTACTCCCTTCCCGAGTCATGGGACTCAAAGAGGACCGCTATCATCGAAGTCAAGAATCTCAAAACATTGAAGCTTGATGAACTCATGGGGTCACTTCTCACTCACCAAATAATGAAGAAAAACAAAGAAGAGGAGAAGAAGAAGGAAGAGATTATAGCGATGGGGAAGAAGAAGATCATGGAGCTAGGCATCAATGCAAGTGTCGTTGCTCTCAAATCCTCCACATGCCATCATGTAGATTCAAGTGAGGAGGAAAGTGAAGATGAAGAGATGGCATATCTCTTCAACAAATTTGCCCGGTTCATGAAGAGAAAAATGGAAAATCCAAGCATGAATCGATGAAGAAGATGAAGGACTCCCACAAATCCAAAAAGAAGGGATCATCTTCAAAGCAAGCATATGTGGCCACATGGAGTGATGAAGACTCCACCGATGATGAAGTAGCCCACCTATGCTTGATGGCCCTCAATGAGGGGGAGGTAACTTCTAACTCATCTATTTCAAATTCTTATACATTTGATGAGTTACAATATGCCTATGAAGATTTGCTTTTGGAATTCAATGCATCATTTTCCAAGAACAAAAAGTTGATTTCAAAAATAAAAATTGAAAATGATTTGCTTTTCAAAACAAATCTTGAACTTGAAGCAAAATTGAAAGATTTTGAACAAAAATGTTTTGATTTACAAAATTTGCTTCTTAAAGTTCAAAAAGAAAAAGATTTGATTTCCAATGAACTTGAAAAGAAAAATAATTTTGGAAAATCAAATTTTTATGTAAGACAATCTAGTGCCCCTTGATTTGTGAATGGAAAATGTTTTAGAAGTGTTTGGGTCCCAAAAGGACTAACCACTTCAACTAAAAAGGATGAAATTGAAAAATGGATTCCTAAGTGGACTAAATGTTGTGCTATTAATGTCTATGGATCTAAAGCAATTTGGATACCAAAAATTACTTGATTGTCTTATGCTAGGTGTGATGGAGAGTGATCAACAAGTCAAAAATTGAGGGGGAGCTCCATGCACACAAAGAAAGAACACTTGAAGAAGGAAGACTTCACATCCTCCGTTGAGTTCAAGTGTGGTAAAATCTAGTTGCTTTTGTTTCTATTTGATTTATTTTCATTTATGTCAACTAGATAATCATATATGTTGAACTAACATTCTTATGATGCTTTGAGTAAGGGGGGACAATTTTTAAACCAAAATTTTAAGTGTGTCAATTCTTTTTTTTTCCTCCTATGTTATTTTGAATTCAATGTCATTTTAAATTCTTTCTGATATAACAAAAAGGGGGAGAAATGGTTTGATGGTGGTTGATGGTTTGAAAAATTGAATTTTCAAATAAATAGGAGGGAGCTTTATTTGATTTCATATCTTTAATATCTTATTCACAATTTTAAAGTTAAAGGGGGAGAATCCCAAACAATTTTTCAAGTTGGTTTTATTATATCAAAAAGGGGGAGATTGTAGAACTAAGTTTTGATATAATATTTGAAAAATGTTTTGGACTAAATTGCAAAGAATTTAAAATAAGTTTTTAGTCAAAAACAACTTGAAAATATGTTTAAGGGTTTTCAAAAGGCTTTGGAATGATTTAAAGTGTATTTAAAGTAGTCAAAACCATGATTTTCAAGTGATCGTACCGATACGATATTGAACCGTACCGATACGCCTTAGGGTTTTCAAACTACCAAAATTCCAGTAGCCAAAACCCGTACTGATACGCTTAGCCGTATCGATACGGTGTGCTTTGAAATAGCCCAACGGCTAGTCGCGTACCGATACGGTTGTATCGCGTACCGATACGCCTAACTACCCCAACGGTCATTTGAATTTGTAGGACCGTACCGATACGCTAGGCAAGCATATCGATACGCATCAGCTTAAGAGGCCCAACGGCTAATTCCTCATTGAGACCGTATCGATACGGTTTGGCGAGTATCGATATGCCCAGCTGCAGAACTGCATTTATGGTGGGAAATAAAGGCTCCAACGGCTCCAATTCAATCCCAACGGCTAGTAACGGCTACAAACTCATCAAGGATTATAAAAGGGACCTCCAAGCATCTTGTAATGGTTAATGCTTCAATTGTTACAGCATTATGATGTCAAAATATGTATAGGGCTTAAACTGTAAATTCCTTGCTTAGACAACACTTGTGAGCTTACATTGTTATAATTGCTCAAGTGTTTAGGTTTTGGGTGAGTGCTTAAAATTGCAAACAAACATCTATTGGAGGGATTTCTAGTTTGCTAAGTCTTTCTTTGTACAAGAGAGTGTTTCCTCAAGCTTTGGGTAAAAAGCTTTGAGGGTTGTAAATGTTGCCTCCTTAGCCTAGAAAAGGGGACGAAATTCTTAGTGGGGAGCTAAGGTAGTGGATGTAGAACTTGGTTAGAAGGTTGAACCACTATAAATCATTGTGTCAAATTGCCAAATTTTCACCTCCCACTAAAACACCCAATTATCCAACTTATCCACACTTGGCGAGCAAGAACGGTTGATCGAATCGAGCCCCTAAAATCTCAACAAATTCTTGAATTCGGTACATCACCGTTTATACCTTGTTGGTTCAGTTACCAAATTACCCCCGAAGGTCAGAACGACAAACAATACCCTCGTAAGCTTTAACGATCGAATTACTCTCGATATATCTGAAATCCCAATGATTCCGATGCATCAAGTTTCGATGTTGATCTGACCCGTCTTATCGAACTCCTCTATTCGTAGGGACCTCGTTCTGAAATCAGTCTAAAATTGTCAAATGTCATCTTTCTTATATCTATCAAGTACCTCTAAGAAATGAACTGGTCATAAAATGCGTACCATGTATTTGTAAATACTTTCTATTTTAAACCAAGACCACATGCTTAAATTTTAAAAGTATAATATTGTAATACGAAAGGAAAGTAATTCTTTAATTTTTGACCTCTGATATAAAAAATATATATGATATATGACATTGAGTACGAAATAATAATAGTGATAATAAAATAAATTTGATATCTGTCTTCTGGTATAAAAATAGGTTTGATATCTATTTTTTGTAATATTGTCTTCTGAATATAAACTGAAATCATCCGAGGTGTATTATCTGGGATATGAATGATGATCTGTAGGCTCAGTGCTGGTAAGTCCTTCTGGACCTAAGCTCACGCCCACGGGCCTAGGGTAAGTCTTTCTGAACCTAAGGCATCCTCTTAGGTAGGCTCCTACGCCTTAGACCTAGGGTAAGTCCTTCTGTATGCAGTTAAGGGGGAATTGTATTTTGGAGTTCAGTTGGAGGATAGTTAAGTAAATTAATAAAACTTTCTGACCTCTTTTGAAACATACCCTACTACATTAATGTATCAAAGTGAACTTTCAGTAAACTTACAATTCGTGCCTAATGAACCACTCTGAACTTTTTGATTCAACTTCTGAATTTGAATCTCTTGGAATATTCAGCTTTAGACTCATCTTCTAAGATTCGGGTGATCGAATAAAGAGCAACTATGTTATCTTCTGACATGATGATCACAAAATATTGAATCATAATTTGGGTATAGATGTCCAATTCTTCAAGAAGTGTTAAGTTTATCATATACCTGCTTGTGATTTTAGCATCTGTTGGTAGTTTGTATTACTGAGCTTTTCGAAGCTCACATTGTTTTTACCATCACATGTTAAAGAATCAACCAGGTCGCAACTACCAACATTGGTACGGGAGTTTCTTCGGCTTTCTCGCGGAGTATGGTATATGTGTAATTAGGGGGCATGTATGTCACGTCTTGTGTTATATATGAGTCTGAAATCTGTTTTCGTAACTTGTATCACGATTTTGTTTTATTGTCTGAAAGATTTATAAAATTGTATTTTAATTAAAAACTTGATTTATGATTTTAATAATTTAACAATTTGTTTTATTTAAAATTTTAAAGTGGGTCACTCCGGTGGCCCTAATGTAACTTCTTAGGATCCGTGGTAACGCATAGACGAGTCTAAAAGGGTTATATTTGGACGGTTTGGCATTCATATCCAATGATTATTTTCAGAATAAGTTTTATAACGATTACAATTATGAACGGTTTAGTAAAATAAAGATAATTTTACGAGAAATGTTATGATATGTTCATTTTAATTTGATATGTAAATAAATAAAATTTTCAAATCATTTCTTGAGGGATAAATTTTTAGCGTAATTTTTTAAATTCGATATTTTTTAGGCCGAGTCTGAGAGATTAGAATAAATTAGTTGACTGTTTTAGTTGAGATTTGTTTTTTTCTCGGGTGAATATAAATGTATAACACGTTCCAAGATCCTTCTTCCACAAGAACAATAATAGCAATCAGCAAACATAAGAATTAATCACTTTGAGCTAAATTAAGAAAGTAATCCGACATAAATGTTTACAATAAACAAGTTCTTGAGCTAAAAAAAGAAACAAAAGGCGTCAATAAATGAGCACAACATTTATTGCACAAAGACTTCATTAGCTTTAACTGAAGATACAACAACACAATTCCTCATCCAAATCAAATCATTGGGGTGGTCCTTCCAAGAATAATCCAACCTTTTTCCACCCATTCTCATTCCCATCTCGACTGCTACTGTTACAAACAATTAAAAGAACAAAACCCAGATTTCGAAACATCAAAACACACCAAATCTTGACGAAAACATATGTTCTTGTTCTTGTTCTTGTTTTTTCTTTTCTTTTCACTTTTTAAGACTACCCCTAACACCAGGACGAGGCTTGCTGGACTCGACCACAGTAGAAGCATGTAGATTCGCAAGCTTTGACTCTTCAAAGGGAATCTTGGGGTGCCTGGCTTCATGATGAATCTGCATCGACTTCAAATCCGGAGCCGTTGTTTTGCAATGAGGGCACTCGAACTTGGCATGTCCACCTTTTTCCACACCCGAACGATCGCCTAATCCGGCCTTGCCGCCGCCTCTATTGGTGGTGGCGGCGTCGATCTTGGCGGCGATTTCCTTGGCGGTGTGCTTCTTTGGCTTGGCTTTGCCAGTCATGATTGATTGATGATAAAGAACGAAGAGCAAGTCAAAAGAACCAAAACCCTAAGCAAACGGGGGGCGTGGACTGGATGTTAGAATTAGTGTGGAAAAACCGGTGAGAATATATAAGCTTTATCTTCATTTTGATAGGCTTATAGCTTAGTGGACTTGGTGTTAGAATTATAATTGGGTTTTAGCTTAGTGGGTTTGATTTAAGGACGAGTTTTTTTATTTATAATAAAACTATATATTTAAATATAAGATGAGTCTATCACGCTCGACGAGTACTACTAACGATGAGCACCATTAAATTAATTTATAAAGATTAAATATTTAAAGGACTCAACGTATAATTATAAATTATTTAAATATATATAATTATAAATTATTTAAAATAAATATTAATTAAATTATTTTTTATATATATAATATTTTTATTTTTTAAAATAATTGTATCAAATATCAACCTTACTCAATTTAAAAAAAATAAAAACCGTAAACCATAAACCCTACATCATAAACCCTAAGCCATAAATCATAAACCCTAAACCCTAAACATGAAACACTAATCATAAACACTAAAATCTAAACCTTAAACTCTAAACCTTAAACATCATATTTATGAGTTACATTTTAGGGTTTAAGGTTTCAAGTTTAGGGTTTACGATTAAGGGCTTTGAGTTTACAATTTAGGGTTTTAAGTTTTGAGTTTATGGTTTTGGGTTTAGAGATTCATGTTTATAGTTTATGGTTTTGAGTTTAGGGTATATGATTTATAGTTTAGGGTTTTCGGTTTATAGTTTAGGGTTTGGGTTTACAGTTTAAGGTTTAAGGTTTTTATTTTTTAAATTGACTAAGGTTAGTATTTGATCTAATTATTTAAAAAAAATTAAAAGTATCATATATATATAAAATAATTTAATTAATTTTTTATTTTAAATAATTTATAATTATATGTTTAAATAACTTATAATTATACATGAAGTCCTTTAGATTTTTAATCTTTATAAATTAATTTAATGATGCTCATCAGTGCTCATTGTTAATGGTGTTCAGCGGTGCTCGTCGAGCGTGGTAAAATTCTCTTTAAATATAATACTTTATAATTTGAGTAATAAATGTTTTTTTAATATTTTAGTGTGACTATGATAATATATGTTCTTTTCTCATAGTATTTTGAAAACATACGGTGCAAATTATGCTGCTCGAACCGGGTCACCTAAAAAGAACAACGTCATCGTTTATCATTGTGACTACTCAATGAGTCATTTGACTAATAAATGTTAAAAGTAAGATGTATTGTACTCCTAATAAGATAAGATAAGTTCAAACATTTAAAAATGACATTATTGAGAACAATAGCTTCGAACATAGATTATGACAAATACATGAAACTTCGAATATAAATAGTAAAATAAGTATGGGTGATTTTAATTCCAAATTTAAATAGGATTTTTGTTTCATAAAAACCTATTGGCTTTGTTTCAATGATGTTAAATGATTTTATGATTTTTAAAATTTAATTTCAAATCTCATTTTATGTAAATATCATTTCATTTTGTATTTACATTTGTGAACTTTCATGCAAATGCTTCCTGGGTGTAGGTTTATACTTCATAATCATCACTGTTAATGTCAATATGTAAATGGATAAATTACCAAGATTTTTTTAGCTAAATATTGTTTTATTTACTTAAAGAGAAGAATTTTTCACAATTAATTCTATTTTTTTATAAATGCTTGAATATATTTTCATTAACTGTTGTATAATAATTTATTTTTTAAATATTTTGGTGTGATTATATGATATTATATTTTCTTCACTCTTAACCTTTTGAAAAGACATACACCGTAAAAATTATTTTACTTAAATTCGAATAATTAAGAGAAACAACGACGTCTATTTTCACTGGAACCACTCAATAGATTCTCTCCAATTCTTAAAAATCAAACTAAGAGTTAACATGAAATCACTGTGAACCCTCCAACCTACGCGTAGCTTAAATGTAGTCAGTTGTGTATGATAATATGGGATGGTTTCCGCCGTCGAAAATGAAATTTGACATATTTATTTACGAAATTTTATGTATTTAGGGAACAATGTATAACCATTAGAATTAGTCCCCTAATAATGGTAAAACTAGTCGGACGATAACAAGTATTGAAAAAAAATTAATTTTAAGAGTAAATCTCTAATAATAAGTATTAGAAAAAAATGGGCCCTAATAACAATATTGAAAAAAATTGGGCTCGTAATAACAAATATTAGGAAAAAATCGACCCGTAATAACAAGTATTAGAAAAAATGAGTCTCTAATAACAAGTAGTGGAAAAAATGGACCCTAATAACAAATAATAATGGAAATAAATAAACCCATAATAATAAATATTTAAAAAATAAATTAATAAAGTAAACTCTATTAAAAATTGGACCCTAATAACCAGAAATGAAAAAAATTAGATCATGGACAACTGCTCCTCCTATCCAGGCTCATGGACGACACTGGAAAGGTGTCATTGGATAGTGGATACCATCCTTTGATCATACAGACTAATACAAAGACTTACCTTTTTTTATATATAGATTCATCACAGGGTAGCACTATCATCACCATGATTAGCAAGTATTATTTTTTTCCCTCAAGTTTTCAGCGGTTTCGCCTTGACTAATTCGGACCAACTCGCGTCGCACACCTGACTTTAGTGAGTGAGTCTCTCGGAAATTTTCTGCATACACAACACCTCGAACCCGAAACATTCTTTAAACGATACTAAAATGCTTACCATTTGGACCAACCCCGTTGATATGATTAGCAAGTATTGATGAGAACTCAATAAAACTGAAGTTGCAATAGCCTTTGATATTCTATATGCACTCAATAAAAATCAGTTCACGTGTGATCTTATTGTAGTTCAAACTGATAGATGAAGTGAATTTAAGTTTCTTTAGCATAGAACTGCACTGCACAACTTGGTATTAACACAGAATAACTTGTCCACACACCTCTCAACAAATGGTGTGATGGAGAGAAAACACGGGCACAAAATTGAGACAACTCTAACACTTCTAGCCGAAGCACACATGCCTCTAAAGTACCGATCATATGTTGTGCTTAGTGCAACAAGTCGTTGATGTATTCTGAAGTTCCTACAAGCATCCATGTTGCAATGGAACATCCTAATTGGAAAGCTGCTGTTATGACAGAATATGATGTCCTTCCTGCAACTAACACGTGGGCTACCTGAGAATAGACGAACCATTGGTTGCAAGTGGATCTTCAGAATCAAACAGAATGTCGATGGAACTATTGATTGATGCAAAGAACGTTTAGTGGAAAAGGGTTATTCACAAGTTCGGGGATGTGATATTGTTGACATCAAGACTTTCACTGTCAATATTTTGTTCTCTTTGGCATGTGAGAAAGCGGCCATGGTGGCCGGAGATAGTGATGAATGACGGTGGCCGGTGTGAGTAGGGAAGGTGAGCGAGAGTTTGTATTTTAACATAGAAAATGTATTTCTAACTTTTTATTAACACTGAAACAATGGGTATTTTCCAATGGATTACAAAAGTTGGGTTTATATAGCCCAAAATAATAGCCAACTATTAACAAACTTAAAAACAAATTAACTAAATCCAAAACAGATTAACTTCCGATTACATTCCAACATTCACCCTGCTTTCTTCTTTCTTTCTGAATTTTCTAATTACATTCCAACATTCACCCTGATTTCTTCTTTCTTTCTGAATTTTCTTGAAGCTGAAACAAAGTGTAAACTCTTGATGCTGATGCAAAGAAGAAACTGGTAAAGGTCGAAAAAGGTCGAAATAGAAATGCTTTCTTTCTTCCTTCACCGTTTTTTCATCCAAAATTCCTTCATAACAAAACTTGTAATTTTTACTCGGTGGCTTATTGAGAATCAAAGGTGTTCTTCATCCTTTCATTCTTCTTTACTCACCTTTCTGTCTTACATTTTTTTAATCCAGAATTCTTTCAGAATTTCCATTCTTCTTTTTGTGTCCAACATTCAACAGCAATATAAAAATTCCACAGCAACAAATTCAGACTACAACTCAGTGACAAAGCATACAATCGAGGGATGAAATCTTGAATAATGCATCAGTATAATAGTAGGCAACAAATGACCAAACTAGAAAGCAACTCAAGATCACAATGCAGATCGCAACTCAGTGAAGTCCAACAGCTAACACCAAGCAAAGCAGTACGCCAAATGACTATCTCATGTATTAGTTCAATACTTTTGTATGCTAACTCCATTCAACAAAACCATTGTAGTGTTTCCAGCAAACTAAAAAATACTAATCGGAAACCTTATTGTTACTAAATGATAGGGCCAAGCAACAACTGATCCAGCTAACATTTCAAATGAAAATGAAATCCAAATCAAACCAAACTGTCGAGCAGATGATGGATACTCTATTCCAAACCCAAAAAATAGGTTGCAACTGAAATCCAGAACTAACTCTTAATTGTTACTCAAATTCTGCTCCAAATGCAATGCTAATTCAAGCTAGTAACCACTGTTAAAAGTCGAATCAGCACAGTAATTTCAAGATTTCGATCACATAAGCCTCTTGATATACACGGTAGATGCATCAAACGAAAATAACTAATAATATGCGATCAAAACAGAAAATAACAGGCCACATGTGAGACCAAACCAAATTGAATCAATCACAAGAATTCATTGTCTCCAGTGAACAAAAAAATGCACAGATCAGATTGCACAAATAAAAGGTTTAGATCGCACCAGTCGAACAAGCTCAAATATGACTATACACCAATCCACTGACAGAATATCCAATAAGAAGCACAAACCAGGGTGAGGCGAAGACAAATAAAATCATTCCGCAAACATATTAGCAAGGCCGACATGTGAATGCTATCCGGATCACGTGACAGTGCACGTGATCTGAGTCATAGCGAACCCAACTCATTAACACACTTGTCCTCCTCATTTGACACGTGCCTCTACCCCATTCAACCCCTTATAAGGAGCCATGCATCCTCAAACAAAGGGGAGAAATAAAGGGCGAGAACTCAGACCAGCCCCTTAAAAAAATGCAACCTGGATCATGCATCTTTTCAAACGACCCAAGAGCCACCATTCGAAAGGATTGTACACAGAAGTGATCAATAAGCTTATTAACGGTTCGCATCCCTTACATAAAACTTTGTATGTTCCTACTGTCGCAGTTTTTGTTTCGGTGTCGTGGTTTCTAATATTACATAAAGCGAAACAACCGTTACAGTTGCAATTTGTTTTTAAAATTCACTTTTTTTTTTAAATTATATATATATATATATATATTTTGCAACCATATTTTAATTTTCTAATATCAATATATTATTTATATGTTTTATTTAATTTATGAAAATAAAATTATAATAATAAATAAAATTTATGAAAAAATATAAATTATACAAACATTATAACGCTAAATAATGAGAAAAAACAACCATAATTTCAATGAATAAACATATAAATAATATCATAACAAAAAGCATATAAATACTAAATAATGTTTATTTTAACAAAAGAATTTTATTTAACATATCATAAAAAAATACATGCATGCGAATATAAAAACTCCACCTCTTATTATTCTTTTTTCTTTTTCCCTAAATTCCACCTCTTATTCTTCACCACCTAAATAAATGATGTGAAGAAGGTATATCATCTTAGTTCACAAAGTCGAAATATCTCCGATTGTCGGAGCAACACTGTGAAGAAGAAATCACAACATTTAGGACGTGGATAATGAAGAAGAAGAGAATTAATTGAGAAAAAAAAGAAATTGGGGAAAAAAATTAAAATTATGTCGATTATTGATTTCAAATGAAGTACTCTAATATTAATGAGTGTATACAAATGATTTGAAAAATAATTAAATTGATAAATTTTTTAAATATAAAAGGTGACTCAAATATAACCTTACTCAATTATGAGTGGCCCAAATGTAACATTTAATAATTGGGTGACTCAAATGTAACATTACTCATAATTGAATAACCTAAATATAACTTTTAATAATTGGATGACCCAAATATAAACTTATAATTAATTGACCTCAATTATAATTTACCCAATTATGGGTGACATACGTTTTAATTATGTAAGGTTAGTATTCAATTTAATCCATTCCCCTAATTTTTTCTGAGTGACCCAAATATAATCTTACTTATGATTGAAAAAAAAAATTAAAATGTAGGACGCTTTCATTTAAAATGTAGTTCAAACCAATCCAAATTTAATAGATAAGTACGTGTTTGATCGCTAACTTTATTTTTTCTTTCTTTCTTTTATGTTAATTTGAGCGATCAAACACATAGTTGCCTTCGCAACTCTTGAAATCGAGCTACGGTTTTGTAAGCACATTAACATTTTGAAATTGACCTGACATCTAGGTGTTGGTCCTTCACTTTTTTAAATATTACAATTTCGAACGATAATGGTATCGCATATAATAACTGCTATTCGTATTTTAATTACAATATTTTTCTAAACAAAACAAGATAATATTATATTAGAATGTAATATGCCTTCACGTGTGACAGTATGAATTCGTGTGTGATTTGGGATTTATCCATGGTGAAAATGCAAGAGTCAGCAACACCTGTCGATATCCAAGCTTGGCCTGTCTCCACGTACCCCTGCTCATGCAAATGCAGCTTTACATTACAAGCGGTTGGTCTCACTTCATCTCAATCTCTCCCCGACCCCGCCTGAAATGGACGACAATGAACCACAAGTACAAGCATACCATGTCGTACCAAAACCAGCAGACTGGCTCACTTCCCTGTTATCTCTTCAAGCTGATATCCTTTACAACTCTTTCATCGCCCTTTCTTCTCCTTTCTTCACCCTCTTCTCCGCAGCCTTAGACTCCTACCACCGCGCCGAAGAGACCACAGCCAGCGTCGAAACCGCGGTTCAAAAGCTCCCTTCCAACATCACCCACGGCACCTCCCTCTTGCTCAAGAGAGTTGGGTTGGGACTTCTTGGAGCTGCTCAACTGTGCATGCTCTTGCTCTTTTTGTTGGTCTTGGCTGCTTTGGTAGGATTCGGTCTGGTGCAAATCTGGGTGGAGGAGCCGGTTTTCGTTAGAGAAAAATTGTTCTTCGATTACACCGAGGTGAATCCTACGGCGGTGTTTCGTTCCAGCGGTGGTGGAATCGATGATGGCGCCGTTTATAAGACGAAGCAGATGGGTGTCCCAGTTGGGCATACCATCCATGTTTATTTGGTCCTTGTGATGCCTGAATCTGATTTCAACAGACATATTGGGATGTTTCAGGTATTCTGATTTTATTTCTTAGTAGATAATTTATGTTCACTTCTCAAATGTCTGTAATTTGTAAATATGAATTTGTGTATGTTTTGTTTGATCAGTTGAGTGCAGAATTGCTATCAATTAATGGAGATGTAATGGCCAAGTCTAGCCAGCCGGTGATGTTGCGTTTTAGAAGTCTACCGGTTCGACTTGCACGGACATTTGTAATGGGTATACCTCTCTTGCTTGGAATTTCAAGTGAGACACAAAAGGTGAAGATTGAGATACTGAGGTATAAAGAAGGTCATCTCAGAAGTAAAGCCGTCAGGGTAACTTTGTCTCCGAGAGCTGGGACTTTGTCGCCTCCGCAGTTGTACGAAGCCGAAATAGTTATGAACTCGCAGTTGCCGTGGACTAAACAATTGGTCCACAATTGGAAGTGGACATTGTATGTATGGACGTCGCTCTACGTGTACATGTTGTTCCTCATCGTTCTCGTCGTCGGCTGCTTTCGACCGCTGTTCTTTCCATTGGTGACATCAGGTTTCAATAGCCGACACCAAAGAGATGCAAGGGTGGAGGAACCTGCAATCGGTGGCAGGAACAATCGGAGCGAGGTGTCTGATCTAATAAGGAAATGGCAGCAGAGCAGACGTAAGCGGAAGGCGGTGTTTCTGAACAAAGATTTATCGGATGTTGCCGGATCATCAGCGTCAAGCATGAGCCTAACTAGGGACGAGAAGAGCGCGGTTACTGAAGAAGATGTGGGAGATTCAGAATCAGTATGTTTAGGTGGTTGAACCAAATATTTAGCTGAAGAAATGCATCTTTACTGTTCCAAGTTATTTTCACCTGTATATGTTGGCTGACGATAATAAATAAATTTAATTTCTCTTCTTCTTGGCTCTGTATGAACAAATGTAGTTATTTGTTTTTGTACATGTGTGAGTGTGTTCTGCAGAAGTTGATACTTATTCAGGGAGAGTGATGGCTGCTGACCAAAATGTTCTATAAAAACATGTTGCATTCTTTCAGGGGTGAGGGAAGAGCCAGGACAATTTAAAAATTTTGTCTTGATTTACCAAGAAAATAGAAATATTGTGTTCAAATAGTTTAAATTTCCTCTGTTGTGACGTGACATTTTTTTGTTATATTTTTTTCAACTTTAACCTCTTATAATTTATTTGTTATTAATATATATATATATTTAAAAACTTTCAACCAAATAATTTTTAAATATATTTTTTTATAAATTTTAATTAATTAAAGAATTTAAATAAGCTATTTTCAAAGTTGAAAAAAAAGACCAGAATGTAGACGCTGTAAGTCTATAATACATTAAAAAATATCAAATGAATGTTGTTTGGTAAACAAACAACTTTGACTGAATTATAATTGCAAATGAAAATAATTATTTTTAAAAAAATTAAAGTGATTACAAGTGGTATCTGCAATGTATACTCAATCAGCTTGCTGCAGTTGTTGGTGCTCGAACCTGTGACCTTTAAGAACAACAATCATTCCCGAGGTAAGTTAATTCGTGCATAAATTTAAATTTAAAATTTTAATAATTATTAAAATTATATTCAAAAAATAATTTCATAATAAAAAATTAAATATATACATCTAAATTTAATAATTATTAAAATTATATTAAAAAATAATTTCTCAAATAAAAAATTAATATGTACATCTTGATATATGCTCAATAATAATATTAAAATATTAATTTTTATAATTTAATTAATATTAATAGATACAAAATGTTAATAACTAATAAATTATTCAAACAAGTATCAAATATAATCATGTCCTTATATGTTATTTTACTTGTTCAAATAATCAAACAACTATCAGCTATCAGTTAATTTTACCAAATATTTTCATACAATCAGCTAATGTAATCCGCTAGCCAAATCAACTAATAGAATCAGCTATTAGCTATCCGTTAATTGTCAAACACGACTATTATTTTAAAAAATAATTTTAGCATAAATGAATTCGAAAATGCTTAAAGTTTTATATAAAATAATTACTTAAAACACTTTTCCCTCTAAACATTATATGTTTTCTTAACTTACCCCTTAAAAGTTCGTTTTGACTACTTTTGTCCTCTAACGTTTTCGTCGTTACGCAATAATTACTCATATTGTGCTTTACCATTAAAAAATCTGTCTTGACCTATCAGAACGAGCTACGTTATTTTTTTTATTTTTTATTAAATTTTAAAATAAAATAAATATATTAAAATGCCCAAAACACTCGTTTTTCATCCATCATCTTCTTCCTCAATTTTCTTATTTTGAGCAACCTGTCAGTAATATATAACACAATCAGCTCAACAACATGTCGATAGAGAAGGTGAACTTACCACTTAACAAACAAATTGACACTAAAAAAATATATTTCTTTTTCGATAAATCGACATCAAAATATTTGCATTCTTCATATTTTAGATACTATAATCATATACAGGTAGCCACTTTGTTGACCAATGATAATACAAAGAAAACTTGAAATTTAAAATTCATTTCTCAGATGTTTTCTACTATAATAAGTCAAATAATTCGAAACATAAATCAATCGATAAACCTAAAGTTTAGCTCGATCGATTTATGTAATCATTTGAATCCCATCATATCAATCCTTTCCTATCTCAAAGAACAATTAAATTTCAGACACTAGAATTTAAGAATACTAAAATTTAGCATGGAGAAAGGACATTGGTTATAGGTTAAATTGACACTAATGGAAGTAAAATCACTCAAACAAAAGCATAAGTTTCCAAAAAGAGAGAGAAAGAAACCCTTATTTTACATTTTACAGTTTCCTTTATTTTCTTTCACTATAGCTTTATTTTCTTATCTCTAAAAAATCCTCTTTCAAAATCCCTAGAAAACCTCAAAGAGCAAAGTAGAAGCTTTAATTGTCACTAAATAGTATCAGCTAAGAATCAATCAGAAGTGTGAAATAAAACTAAAAATCTAATTTTCGTTGTTAAAGAAAATTGGGTAAGAAGATGATGGGATGAAGAGGGAGTGTTTTGGATATTTTAATATATTTATTTTATTTTAAAATTTAAAAATAAATAAGAAAAATGGCGTGGCACATTCTAATCGGTCAAGATAAATTTTTTTAACGGTAGAGAGCAATATGAGAAACGACAAAAACGTTATGAGGCAAAAGTGGTCAAAATGAACTTTAAGGGGCAAATTAAAAAAACATGTAAAGTTTAAGGGAAAACATGTATTAAGCCTAAAATAATTAATTAAAATATAAATATAAATATATATATTTATAGTATTTGAAATAATATGGTTGTATGTAAATATAGTATGAGAAATAATATAAATACAACATGACAAATTGACTCAATTATAATAATTCTTAAGTTTTTGTGTCCTATCTATGTTTAAGATTGTAAATTAATGGAGCAAGCGTTGATGACTAGTTGGTCAGAGCTGTTCATTTACTCTATTTTCCTTCCCTTAAGTTCGAGTTCAAGACCCAACATGAATATTTCTTTTCCAAAAGTTTTCTCTCTCCCATCTAAGTAGAACTAGAACTAGTATTTGTCAAAAAAAAATTATAAATGAATGATTGATGGGAAAATTTTTACAGAAAAAAAATTATTGTAATGATCAAATTTTCGATTAGGTTTAAAAGATGGGATGAATATTGTTTTGGGCCCAACTTAATGTAACTGGGCTAGGAACCATCAAATTGGGCTTAAATTGTGCATTTATAGATAATGATTTTTAGAAATTCTTTTTCAAAAAATGTAATTTATTTTACGTAAATTATTTTAAAAATCAATTATAGTAAAACACACGGACCCCTAATGTTGGATAAATGAAAGCGCGCTCTTTAAAACATTTTCAAAAGCACTATATCGAATTTCTTGTTCCTGGAAACACACAGACCCTTAGTGTTGGACACTATGATGTATTGATGTTTTATTTTCTATATTAATTTTATATTTAGAATTTTGTTAGGGGTGACAGCGTCGCGACGGATTTTTAGCCGTACTGACTCCATTCAACCTAAAAAATTTAATTTTCGTTGACGATAAAGGTTAGATTCGACCAAGCCGCCATCACAGTTATAAAAGTATGAGTTTCAAGGGACTTTATTCATATAAAAATAAAATAAAACAAATTAAATTACACACATAAAAAAGTACATATTTAAAAGAATAAATTAGGACCATTGACTGTTAAAATTAGATATGTTAAAACTTGAACAACATCCAACAAAAATTTACGATAAACACAATCCCAAAAATACAAAACTATAACATAAAAGAACAAGAATCGTTTTGCCCCTCTTCGGTGTCCCTTTTTGTGTCCCAACACTAAAAAAGTTAAATCTTTAGCCGTAACATAAAATTCTAAATCTTAAACCTTACACCCAAAAAAATATACTATACCTCTATTTCTCTAAACACTAACTTTAAGCCTTGACCTTTAAAACTAATCATGAACCCTATACTTAATTTTTTTAATGGTAAGATATAAATAATAGCATCAAAGATGACTTCTACTCAGCATAAAACTTAAAAGTGTTTACATATATTTTATAAATATTATAATACATATATATATAATATATATAACTAAAAAATGTACCGAAGCATGTAATTTTTATTTATATAATCGTTTCGCCCCTACTCAATACTTTTCAAAATTTGTCTAGAACTTAAAATTTAATAAAGAAAAATTTGATCACGTTAGGTTAGGACACACTGAGTCTAGTAATTTTGGCATCCCTAGATTTTGTATTTTATTTTACAAAATAATTGTGTTTATAATTTTTATATATTATTTAGTTAAATTTTAAAATCATATTATTTTTAAATTAGTTTTTAAGTAAACAAAAATAATTAATAACTTTATACAGTATTTTTAAATTATTTCTAAGTAAAAAGTATTTATATATTATAAAATGATTAAAATTAATTTGAAATTAAATATAAAATTCAATTCAATTAAAAAGGATAATCTTCATCAGTGGTCCCTTTCGTTTAGGGTGTGTTCTATTTTGGTCACCAGAATTCAAAAAAGATTATTCTGGTCACTAACGTTTAGAATCGTTTCTATTTTGGTCCCTTAGCCGTTAGTCTCCGTTACTTTAAAAAAATAGTTTCTAATTTAACCCCCAAACTTTCAAAATTTTATTTTTCACTATCTTCCCCAAAAATTATAAAACTAAAACACCATAAAATTAAATCAATGGCTATAACCCACAACTACAACCCATTCCCCCAAGATTAATCAACAGAGCTCCATGGAAATGCTAAGATAAACACAAGCTTACCTCGATAAGATCGGGCAGTCTACGCTCGGAATTTGGTACATTCATGTTTAGACCCAATCTCTCAAGTTCTGCTTCGAGTTCAGCTTCGATTTTACTCATAAACTCCAAACTTTCCTCTGCCTTTCGATGATAAGATTCTTTTGAAGTATATACTTTTATCATGAGAATAACAAAGTTCCAGGTGAACTGCAAGCTGGGTCCGATCGTGTTACAGCACTTCAAATTGAAATTGAGAGAAGTCTGTCAAAGTTGAGTGACAATTGGAAACTTTCTGGATCAAAAATCCATCAAAGTAGCCCTTTGCAACAGTCTCGTAGTTGGTCTGCGTTCCTTTGAGGTCATTTATCTTTGGTGCCAAACTAAAGAAGGAAAAGACATCGATTTTTTCCTATGTACACCCGACACTGCATCGGAAGTTCAGTAGTAGTTCAAGATCAAGAAGTAGCAAGAAATAGGTAAACGGATTGGTTGCCCGTGTAAAGTTATACTATAAAGTTTTTCCCCCATTTTCTCAAAGTTGCTTTCTTCCTTTTTAGTGATACTCTCACAGAATGCATCATTTTTCCTTTTCTCATTTTGTTTGTGAACTGTGAAAAACTTTTTTTTTATTTTTTTTTGTTGGCTGTGTAGGTCTTTGATTTCATAGTCTGTACTTACAAATATGAAACGTGGTAGGAAAAATCATTTATTTGTATCCTTCATTCTCAAAAATACTCAAAGCTTTAGCAAAGGTTTTGCCTTGTGATTCTGCAAAACCATTTCTTTGACATCATAGATACTGTTAGACACCCCCATTTTGGTATGGGGGAGCTGCAGTCTGCAGGGTCCAAACATATTCCTAGATTCAAGTCGAATTGGTTTCAAGTGTTGGACTCTTAGTTCAAGTGAAGGAGCTAGTCAATGTGAATTATGAATCACAAGAAACATATGACATTTCCTTTCCCGACAGGAAAACAAATTTGTCTTCCCTTGAAATTAATACGAATAATTTAACAATATTTGATGGTAAAGAATCGTATCATCAAAAGGCAGAGGAAAGTTTGGACTCTATGAGTAAAATCAAAGCTGAACTCGAAGCAGAACTTGAGAGGTTGGGTCTAAACATGAATGTACCAAATTTCGAACGCAGACTGCTCGATCTTATCGAGGTAAGCTTGTGTTTATCTTAGCATTTCCATGGAGCTCTGTTGATTAATCTTGGGGGAATGGGTTGTAGTTGTGGGTTATAGCCATTGATTTAACTTTATGGTGTTTTAGTTTTATAATTTTTGGGGAAGATGGTGAAAAATAAAATTTTGAAAGTTTGGGGGTTAAATTAGAAACTATTTTTTTAAAGTAACGGACACTAACGGCTAAGGGACCAAAATAGAAACGATTCTAAACGTTAGTGACCAGAATAATCTTTTTTGAATTCTGGTGACCAAAATAGAACACACCCTAAACGAAAGGGACCACTGGTGAAGATTACCCTTAAAATAATGATATTTTTAAAATTTGTAAATTAGAAATTATTTAAATATTACACTGGAATCATTTTCAGTTTTTCAATTTTCGTTGCTCAACCAATTAAGCAGAAGGGATTAATCGACAGCAAGAGTGGAGGGGCAAAACCAGAGAGAAGCGGCAACTGCTCTCTTTCCCTACCTACCTCCTTTTATATCAAAGGTTACCCTTTTCTTTTGTTATATGAAATTCGAGAGTGTGTTTCCTTTACACAATCAGTTTCTATCATTCATCTAATTCAATTATTTCTTTAGATTTGTAAAAGAAAACCGGGGGGGGGGGGTGCAAATTGGGGGTTTTTTTCGGTGATTGAATCTGTGTTTCGGTGAAACAATTTCATAAACTCATCGTCTATGAAATTGGAATTTGTAAATGAATGGAAAAAATCAAAAGTTTATAGTCAGATTCTGAGCTTTCTATCACTTTGCTTTGTTAAGAATTGGTATAAAATAAAACCAAACAATATGTAAGTTGTATAAACAACAACCAGTGGAGTCGTAGCTTTTATGGGTGAGATTGATAGGATTCGGAATTTCATTTTTTCAGGCTCTCAATATGGAAGAGGCTGCAAAGACTGCAAAAGAATCCCTGGACCTGGCGTTTCACATTTCAAACATTCTTGGTACTGGTCTTGATCGGCATACTCTCTCGGTTCTCATTGCACTTTGTGACATGGGTTTGAACCCTGAGGCATTGGCCGCCGTTGTTAAGGAACTCCAGACGGAGCCCTGTCCCTTGCCCCCAACACCAACTGCACCATCATCAGTTCCTTAAACAGGTTTGTAGTTCCTCCTGGTTGTTTTTAAGAATGATCTGGGAGAATTTAAGGTGGTTTCGACTTCTATTCTCTTATGGCTTTGATAGTAGTCTATATGTCTGTGAGTTTAGCTTGGTCTAGTTCATTAAGTTCCTTCATTTATTCTGTGACATCCTTGTAGTAGTTAAACTTCACATCCAATATGTAATTCTGAAGCCATATGGTATTTCTGATGACCTTTTCCCTAACATCACGGTGTCCTGGTCTAAGTGTGGGTCTATCTGTTGTTCAACCAATGGGGAGAAAGCCATGGTAAATTCTAGTATCATGTGGTTGTTGTGTGCAATGCATGTTGAGAAGCTCTATGGTTAGTCAATGTCTAAATGGAAATTGCTAACTTGTTTTTATAAATAAACAATTGAAAATGAAAAACGAAATGGTGAGGAATGAGACTGTAGTAACTGGACCGATGCTATAAGAGAATGGAAGAGAATGAGTGTGATAGACTAGTATAGATGTCTAATATATTAATAATTGCATTATATACTAAAAAATCATGTCCAAACCAAGCTTTAGTATTATCATCTGTGAACATGGTTGTCAGAAATATATAGGTGACTGAGCGAGGTTCATGTAGTTAGTTGTGTTTTGGGATAATTTCTGGTCTAGCCTTTGGATAAATATCATCTTAATGCAGTTTCTACTCCTTCAGTATGGCTCGAATCATATTTAGGACGGAGGTAGTTCATGATGAATGAAGGATGAAAATTTGTGCTGTTTCATCATTGCTTGCCGGTTCTCTGTATTAATCTAGCAGAGAATCATTTTGAATACCAATTTCACGCATGTTTGGTACAATAATATACCTGAGAAATATGTTCTAATTTTCATGGAACTGTACGATTGTTTTGTCCCTAGTTGCTTTTAAGGTTTTAAAGCACAACATGCTACTTTTTTCCTATGTCGGTAGCCCAAATCTGTTTGGCATAAATGGTCTTATGACATCGTCATCTACGTTTACATGATATTTCCTTGTCTGATCCAGACTCCTTGAATTACAATTTAACAGTTGCGGTGGGCTTCCAAGAAAAAGCAGTCCTTCTGTTGCCATCTATTACTGCTGAACCATGTATCAGAGTAGTGTGTGCCTGATAGTTCTAGGTGCAGATGCATCACTATCTTGTGACCTATGTTTAGTCATTGGAGATTCTTCATTTTTTTTTTCTTTTCTGAACTTTTATGTGAATAAGTCCTGTTTGTAAATGTTCTCGAACAAACGGTGTCATAGGTTCGGTTCTCCTATTCGTAGTTCTATTAGAATATGATCTGCTGACATTAGTATCTTTTTTTTTATGAATTATATATAGTTTTTTTGAATCATTAGCGGGCAACAGCCAATAGATTTGAATTAATCTGTGCAAAATATATATATTTATCAATGATGCAATGCAAGTGGTCCGAGGATCTGTATCTGCATTCTTCAAATGACAAATTATGATTTTCAAGTTTCAATGTTCATTTCCTGCCTTCTGATTGTAATGAAAACATAGAAACGATATTAAAATGATGGGATTCTTAGGAGCTAAGCCATGCAAATCACATCTTCCATTATCATCCGCCAACGGTTGCCGACTTTTCCACAGAAACAGAATGGTTAATGTAATTTGTTGCAGCGGTTCAGTGTTGGCGGAGAGACTAATGGAACAGTTGCTAGTTGGCTGGGACTGGGGGGCAGCTGCTGCACATCAACGGATATAATCCAAACTGGTGTCGTCTTGCTTCTGAGGTCCATAAGAATCATGATCATCGATTTGGTGTAGGCTATGTTCCATGATTTTCCAGTTGTAGGAGTGAACCCATAAACCTTGTTTCGCCACTGCAGTATTCAATCTATTCAAAATGTATTTACATTTGACATGTCAAGAAATAATCCAAAGCATGTCCACTGAAAATGTTTTAATTTTTATTTATATTTTTTAATATGCTTATTTTTTTACTTTTATACTTGTTTGCAACTACTATTTTTTTATGGATAAATATTTTATACACAGGCAGTAGAAACTAAAAGTTTCCACAAGTGCCTTAGTTTTAGGGTATGACTTCCAAAATTTTACAAAGTTTAGAACACGCAATTTATTTTTCTTCGTACACAACTTGATTAATGAAAACAATCACAACCATTGGTTTGGTGAGCAGGGATGGACCCAAAGTGGTCGTCGCCTCCCTAAATAATTTTATATGTATTTTCTATTGAAAATTTATTTTTGTTGGCCTCTCTAATATTTTATAAGTTTGCCCCTTAGAATTTTATAGGTTCATCCTCTCTAACATAAAATCTTGTGTCCGCCATTGTTAGCAAGCTTATATTTTAACATGGCCAATGACCATGACTTTCCATTGTTCTTTTGCTACAAGCAACAGATTATCTTCACGTAATCATCATATCCGTATCGAAAAATAGTAAACATGATTTTCAGTTGATTGAAGAGTTTTCGGTCCAAAAAAGGCAACTCGTTCTTGCCTAACTTCTTAAATATCATTAATTATGTCTCTGAATTACCAACTGGCCTCTAGCTCTATAAATACCTTGCCATCGTGCAACATTAGCAGAAGCAAGATATCACAAACACAACAATGAAGACTGCATTATTTTTAGCTTTTACTTTCCTTTTCTTCGGCTCATCAATAGCCAGTGATGGACCTGAACCAGTGCTTGACATATCGGGTCAAGAGCTCCGAACAGGCGTCGATTACTATGTTTTACCGGTAGTCCGTGGTCGCGGTGGTGGGCTCACACTAGACAGCGCCAACAACGAGACCTTGTGCCCACTTTTTGTTGTTCAAGAGCAACTGGAAGTGTCAACCGGTCACCCATTGCATTTTTCGCCTGTGAATGTGGAGCAAGGTGTTATACGTCAATCCACCGATCTGAACGTCATATTTAATGTTTTTACAATTTGTGTTCAAAGCAATGTCTGGTCACTTGTCTACGATGAGTCGCTACAAAAGTATGTGGTGGCAATAAGTGGAGTTGTAGGTAACCCAGGGCGTGAAACTCTGAACAACTGGTTTAAAATCGAAAATTTTGACGATGACTACAAGCTTGTTTTCTGCCCGGCGGTGTGCAATATCTGCCGACCTGTATGTGGGAATTTGGGTGTTTTTATAGATAATGGAGTTAGGCGCCTGGTTCTTACTGATGATCCATTGAAGGTCATGTTTAGGAGGGCTTGAAGTTGTTGTGTTGTGCCCATTAACCTTATTTTCCCTGATTTACCCCCACACCTTCTGTATTTTTAATAGTATGCCAGTATTACTTGTGTATACGGTGTCAATAAGATCATCCCAATAATGTAAATCTAGGGAAAGATTATTATTTAAATATAATGTAAATCTTTCAAATTATATTATCCAATAAACTCGATTACTATTCATTATCTTACTTTCTTACAAAACGTTTGATTGAATAGTCATTTTAGCCATATTCTTTTTTGAACCAATTTAACCCTCAACGTTTTATTTTGGGTCAAAATGACCCATCTACGGATGAAAACTATTAGTCAACTGACGATAAACAACTTGAAATGACTTGACAGAATAACGCGTCAGAAGAAAAAATATTTTATATTTTATACAATTTTATTAAAAATATTTTTGACTGATGTGTCATTATGTAAAGTCAGTACATTTGTCTATATGACATTGTTATCGCGGCGTGCACTGTCATGTAAGTTTGTCACGTCATTTGTAATTGTTTATCGTCAGTTGACTAACAATTTTCATATGTAGAGGAGCCATTTTGAGCCAAAATGAAACATTGGGTGCTAAATTGGTTAACAAAAGAATAGGGGCCAAAATGACTATTTAGTCAAACATTAGAGGCATTTTTTGAGATTTACAAAAATTAAAAATATAAACATTTATAAAAAAATTCTAAAAAAATTTTAAATTCTAAATTTTCAAACTTGATCGTTAACTCACAAACAATCAATAAGATGATGATATGCGGCACACCATGAAAGTGTCACGTCATAAAATTATAAAAAAAATCTAAAAATTTAAAATAAATTATAAAAAATGGATAAATTACGTAAATCATCACTGAACTTTACTCTCAAACTTATTTTGGTTACTGAAGTTTCAAAACGTTCAATTTACTCATTGAAGTTTAGACATTGAACGTTTTTTGTCACTCCCCCATTAACTTTTGGACAACGTCCATGTACTGGCGAATGGAGAAACTTCTTCAAGATCTGAACGGTGAAAAAGTTCATCGACACGAGGGAAGCAATACACTAAGAAACGAGCTCCATCTGACGGTATATGAGAGAGATCGATGAGAGAGAAACTGAATGGTTTTTGCTCGATTCGTGGACTTTGATGCACTTTTCGGCAAAATGAGAGTTAGATTCAAACTTAGGGGGCGAGATAAAATGACTGTTGAAATTTTGACAGAACATCTACAATCTATGGTGTCCACGTCATAACGTTGTCAAAAAATTAACGGATGAGTGACCAAAAATGTCTAATGTCTAAATTTCAGTGAGTAAATTGAATGTTTTGAAACTTTAAGGATCAAAATAGGTTTGAGCAGAAAATTCAGTGATGATTTACATAATTTACCCTAAAAAGTTACATAAAATTATTAACAAATTCTAAAAAATATTAACAAATAAAGAATAATCTATATAATATCCTATTGTTATATCCTATTGTTGAATCTTTTATTTAGAGAATTACCAACTAATGATGTAGTAATATGTTACGATACAACTTGGAACATACTTTTATCACGGGCACTAGGAAATGAAAATATATGGAGGTTTGTATGGGTCTTTGATCAGTGATGGAACTATGTGGTGGTACGAGGAGCAATCGCGTCCCCCTAAGATTTTTTTTATCTTTATTTTTATATTTATTTTTTTTAAATAATTTATTTATGAATTCGCCTCCTATTTTTAAATATTTATAATTTACCTTTAATTCTAAATTCTAACTCTATTCCCATCTCTTATCGTTGATGCGGCAGACGAAGAGAAACAACCATCCTATTATGATGGTGAGTTGAATTTATTGTTGAGTAATTGATGGTACAAAATTGTTCATGAGCAAGAAGTTGGCTTTTCCTCCAATCCCTTCTATTGGGAAAATGTGGGGAAATATCTGTTCAGCACCAAAAAAAATTCTATTCGACATTATTTTTTCGTTTAACACTTTAACATTCGTTAGAGAAGCATTGTTAAACGCAAATTTAGACTTTTGCAGGCAAGATTGTGTAAACTTTCAAAGGTTGCAGTCATAAGATTTAATAATTTTTTAAAATATATTAACATAATCCATATATTAACATCAAGCGATACTGGAAACTAAGCTAAATCAATATCCCATATTTCAGTAGCTTATTCTTATTTTCTTTTCAATATCCCAAATTGATCATTAGCTCTCATTTTGCCTACAAACTTCCAAATCCATGCTACATACGACATTAATGATGGGAAATTTAGCATTCATGTACAATTTGGACCAGAACTTAGTATTATTTGTTGGTACCTGCCGACCTAATTTGGGTAATTTCCAGCATTTTCATCAATGCATTCAACATATCATACAAAGGGATAAGATGCAATGACTTTCAAAATTTTACAAAGTTGAGAAGACGCAAAAATAATCTTTTCTTCATACACAATTTGATGAATGCAAACAATTACAGCCATTAGTTTGGCACATGGCCAATTTCCATGACTTTCCATTTTTTTTTTGCTGCAAGCAACAAATTATCTTCACGTAATCTGCATATAATAAAAATAGTTTTTAGTTGACCTGACTATCATCCAATCTTATGTTGAGATTGATTGAAGAGCTTTTGGTCCAAAAAAGGCAACTCCTTCTTGCCTAACTTCTTAAATGCCTCTGAATTACCAACTGGGCGCTAGCTCTATAAATACCTTTGTCATTGTGGCACAAATTAACAGAAGCAAGGTCTCACAAACACAATGAAGACTGCATTATTTTTAGCATTTACTTTCCTTTTCTTTGGCTCATCAACACCTGCTCCAGTGCTTGACATATCCGGTCAAGAGCTCCGAACAGGCCTCGATTACTTTGTTTTACCGGTAATCCGTGGTCGCGGTGGTGGACTCACTCTAGAAAGCGCGGACAACCAGACCTTGTGCCCACTTTTTGTTGCTCAAGAGCAACTGGAAGTGTCAAGCGGTCTCCCATTGTATTTTTCAACAGTGAATGTGGAGCAAGGTGTTATACGTGAATCCACTGATCTGAACGTCTTGTTTAACGCTTCTTCAATTTGTGTCCAAACCACTCTCTGGGCACTTACCTACGATGAATCGCTACAAAAGTATGTGGTGGCAACCGGTGGAGTTTAAGGGAACCCTGGGCCTGAAACTCTGAACAACTGGTTTAAAATCGAAAAATTCGACCATGACTACAAGCTTGTTTTCTGCCCAACGGTGTGCGACTTCTGCCGACCTGTATGTGGGGAATTGGGTGTTATTATTGTTAATGGAATTAGGCGCCTGGCTCTTACTCGTGATCCATTGAAGGTCATGTTTAGGAGGGTTTGAAGTTTATTTTCCCTGATTTACACCACACCGTCTTACTTTTCAATATTACGTACTATTTGTGTATATGGTGGCAATAAGATCCTCGCAATAATGTAAATCTAGGGAAACTTCGTTATATATATATATATATATATATATATATATATATATAGTAAATCTCTCAAATTATTTTATGAAATTCACTAATTGGCCTAGTAGCTATAGATGCTCATATTACTCCATCTTATATGAGTTTAAATTCTAATATGAGAACGTAATACCTCTCTATTTTACTAAAAAAATAAACTCGATTACTACCCATTATCTCACTTTCTTACTGTTTTAAGAATATGTGTAATATTGATCTTTAACCTTTCATATGAGAGGAAGTATTTGGTTTCAGTAAGCGTATAATATTTTTTGATTTATATATAAAGGGGATTTGAAAATTTTAAGCACTATATATATGTATGTATCTATGTACACACATATATATAACAAATTATATCACTCTTCTTGGCATAACATTATCTCTCACGTAGCTTTGTTCAAAAGTCGAATTTGAATTGATTCGCATTGACCTATGTTTTCTATAGGATAAATTTTAATTCAACTCACTCAATCCAATATAAATTTTGAATAATAAAATAAGTTTTATTTAAATTAAAAGGATACAATGTATGTGCAAATTTATTATTCTCCGTCGAGATGTAATCAACATCAAGTTGGGTAGTACTTAAGTTGGGTAGTACTCTTTTCCTTCATCTAAGATTAGGAAAGTTTTTAACGAGGCTCCCAAATCGACTTTTAATTTTAATAAAAATAATATATTGCTGAGCAAAATAAAATGCTATTTATTATTCATATATTTAGGGAAAATTATACTTGTTGTCACTTTTCTTTAATTTTTCCCAGAGTTTGACCACTCGACTTTCATAAGTTACATTTTGGTCACTAGCACTATCGATTTACCAAAAAAAATCACCGAACGTTAACTCTTGTTACATTAATGATGTGACACATTAACAAAAATGTTAATTACTAATTAGCTTAAGGCCAACTTAGCCTCAATAAAAAATCAAAAAATAAATTAACTCTCGCGATTTTTTTACCTAATTTAGTTCTCATTGATCAAAACACACCCAATTTTGTCTAATTTTAACTGTTAATTCACGTACAAACAATAAGAAGATGACATACGCCATATTTTGGAAGTGTCATGTCATAAAGTCGTAAAAATTTTATTTTTTAAAAAAAAATTAAAAATTCAATATATATATATATATAAGTTATTAAATCAATTACAAAATTTTATTAAAAAATTATAAAAAATTATATTTTGACAATTAACTTGCAAACAACCAATAAAAAATGATTCTAAAAAAATCAATAAGAAATGACATGTGGCATACCTTGAAAGTGTAGTGCGATAAAATTAAAAAATCTAAAATTCTTTACTGTAATTTAAAAAATTATAAAAATATAAATTTTTATAAGAATCATTAATAATTCTAAAAAAAAACCAAATTTAACTACTAACTAACAACCAGTAAGACAACAAAATAATAGTATATGTCACACCTTGAAAGTGTCACGTTATAAAACAAATTAATTGTTTGTTTGATATATAAACTATACCAATTACCAAATTCATCAATGTCATACAAATTGTTTTTTGTCAGTTTCATACTTGATGTATTTTGCCGTCAAATATGTTGACATCTTTCCGTTACAGAATATGACATGACATATAAATAAATAAAAAATTGACACGTGGTGTGTACCTTTTGTTATTGTTTATTTTTTTTAAATATACATATTTTTTTTTCTTTTCCACGTGGAAAATGAACTTTTTAAAAATATGACATGTATAGATGAATAAAAAATTGACACGTGGCGTGTACTTTTTGTTAATTTTTAATATACATATTACCTTCTTCTTTTCCACGTGGAAAATGAACTTTTTTAAATTAAAAAAAAAACTATTCCTCTTTCCTTAGGTTAGATGAACCCTTTTCACCTTTTTCGTTAGTCTAAACCAAAAAATCAAAGAAAGTTTTGTTGTTATGGTCTGTTTGGAAAGAAAAAAAAATACATCAACATTTGGGTTTCAAAAGGTATGAAATGATTGCCTTGGTTTGGCTGTGTCGATTATCAACACTGATTTTCTACTATTAGTTATGACGGAAAGGAATCTAATTAGGTTTAGAGTGGATTTAGGGTTCCTATACCTTTTTTTGCGATTAATTGTGTCTGATTTAAGGTTTGTTGTTGATTGTCTTTAGGGAATCAATGGGAATTCAAGAGGGATGGAATTGAAGGGTAGTCTATTGCTATTGCGGAACTAAGGAAAAAATTCGAACTTAAAAAAAAAAGAATTAACGAAAAGACAAAGATTATATGGTATCGAAGCTGGTTTGGGGTAAATGGATTATCCTTTTTTGATATTGATTTTGAACAAGGTTTTTTAAACATGATTATTGAATAATGATTTATATCAGATGTGTAAGCTTGATGGTTAGAGAGATGTTTGCTCAACTCGAGTTGGTCAATAACAAAACAAATTAAAAAATAATTATACACATAATATGATGTGATGCGGTGATTGTTCACCTGAAAAATTTTACAACACTCGACGAGTATCATGAGACGATCACCGATGAGCATTATTAATTTAATTTATAAAGGTTTAAAGTATAAAGAACTCAACATATAATTATAAATTATTTAAAAATCAAAAGGTAAATTAATTAAAATATATTATTTTATTTTTAATTTTCTTTTAAACATAGACCAAAATATTTATCTACCCTTAAATTACAAAACTATAATTTTTATTCATTTAAAATTCAAGCTGCCGTCGCATCACACCAGTATATTAAAAAAAGTATAAGATAAATTCATATTTATTTTAATTTTTTTCAAAGAAAAAATAAAAAAATAGAAGGTAAAAAGAAATCCCCTGCTGGGGCGACAGCCCCTCTCATTAACAATGTACATCGGTCCCTGCTGACTTTTGAGATCTATCATCCAATCTTATGTTGAGATTGCTTGAAGAATTTTTGGTCCAAAAAAGGCTACTCATTATTGCCTAACTTCTTAAATACCATTCATTAATTATGCCTATGAATTACCAACTGGCCGCTAGCTCTATAAATACCTTGTTATTGTGGAACATCAAGGCATAAGAGTGTAAACGAACTTAGCTTGAACAAATAAAAGTATGTTCGTGTTCGTTTATTTATTTTTAAAGGTATCTAAACTCGGTTCGTGTTCGTTTAAGTTTAAGTTTTTAATGGCATGTTTGAACTCGGTTCGTTTATATTTTGGTGCGTTTGGCCTCGGTTCGTTTAACGTTCGCAAACATATTCGTTTAACGTTCGTGAACATGTTCGTTTATATATTCGTCAATTTGTTCGTTTAGTGTTCGTGAACATGTTTGTTTAGCGTTCACGAACATGTTCGTTTATATATGTTCGTCAACTTGTCCGTTTAACGTTCGTGAACATTTTAGGTTGAAGCTTAAAATTTTACTCACTTCAACCTAAATTTCTAAATTTAGGTTGCAACCTAAAATGTTATCTAAGTTTCTAAATTTTAGGTTGCAACCAAAAATGTTATTTAAGTTTTTAAATTTTAGGTTGCAATAAAAAATGTTATATATAATGGTAGCATGATCGGTTGCAACCTAAAATATATCACAAGGATAATTTGGTAAAACATACATTTTTTTTATCTTATATTCCTTCAACCAAACATTGTAATCTTACATTCTTGCCAAACAAACCAAACAAGATAATACAACATTCTCAGTATGTGTTAAGTAATGCAACATTCCAGTAATCTTATTCCCAATAGTAATTTTACATTATGTGAACCAAACGAGCCCTTAATGTAAAGTGCAACTGATTAAGTATAATAGTAGAAATTTGACTACTCAAACACTGCAATAATATAAAAGTAGAGAAATATATTGAACTTATTCATCCTCATACTCTTCGATCAACAACCAAAGAAACTCTTACTTTGATTCAATAAAATCAAACAATCAGCTTATAAATAAAAATAACTCACAACCTCACAAATTCGCTTAATTCCCTCTATTCACTTTACAACAACTAATAATAAATAAAAAAACTCAAAAAATAAACAATGTCTAATGCAATTATGACATTTAACAAATGAAATATATAATGTATCTAATATTATTTTGTTTTTTAAGAACAACAAAAAGCTAATAAATATAACAAGTTATGGTTATGGCTATATTATCAACAACACAAGGACAAAAAGGTACTGATCCAAAAAGAACCAACTTTATTCTAAAGAGATAATGTTTGCTATTCACACAAAATATTTGAAAAAAAAAACAGATGAAAGATATTTTCAGAATATTTTGTTTCCAGGGACGGAGCCAAGATCATAGCGAGGGGGTGGGGGGAGGGGCAAAGTATAATTAGCTGAAACAAAATAACATTTATTACTGAAATAGTTTCAAAACATGTCAATATTCAGTCTAACAAAATAGAACATGTCGCTCCTTCATATCACAAAAGTCATTTACAATCGAATCTACATCAAATGTTTTAGCAATTTCTTTTTCGATATAAAGCAACAAACAATTACATAAAAATTCATCTTCAATCTTGTTGCGAAGCTTTTTTTAATGATGTTCATCGCTTAAAATGTTCGTTCTGTAGTAGCTGTAGAATTGGAAGTGTAAGAATGAGAGTCACCACTTTGTATACAAGAGGATAAATCTCGGACTTTTTTGTTTTCACCAACCATTGACACAAATCAGAAATAGTTTCTAAACTTTTGAATTCTGGAAGTTGTCGCACATGATCGAAATGCTCAAATTGCATCCTTAATTGCATAATCTCATGTTCAACAAAGTCCGAAGGATAAAATTTGTGAATCAATTGACAAATGTCATCAATTCTAAATAAAGCGTGCATCTTCTTTGGATCTAATACTGAACTAAGAGAAAGCAATTCTATTGTATGATCGCTGAATTTATCATTCAATTCTTGCAATTGAGTATCAATCACAATATTAAAAATATCTATTTTATAATGATACTCCAATGTAACGTCATCCTGTTGATGGCGTGCCCTTCTTTTTCTTGCAACATAATGAGCATTCAAATCTGAAATAAGTATGTTAATCGAGTCACAAAAGGATCTCACCTTAACAATTAAGTCATTCCATCCTTCACCCCTTAAGTTATGAAGTAATGACTTAGTAGATGAAACAAGATGCATTGCATTCAAAACGTCTTGAGATTGTAGTTGCAAAGTTTGACATAGCATATCGAAAATTTCAAGAACTTTCCTCATCATATGTAAGATAAAAACAAACTCAAAAGAAGTTAGAGCTTCATATGCCGCATCTGCTTCTACACATTGAGCTGAAGTAGTTCTATCATTAATAATGTTCAACAAAACTTCACATGTTGCACTAAACATGTTGATTAAGCTAGAAACAGATTTCAAATGTGAGCTCCATCGAGTATCCCATGGTCTTTGCAAAGTGCCAATTTAATTAAGTCCCTTTTCACTTTAAAGCTCATCAATACCAACTAAATAAGCAACATTTGCAGCATGAGTAGGTTTTAGTTGATTAGTACGCTTTCATGAGGCACCAACTATATTGACGATATAAGTTAATGTATTAAAGAAACGGTGAATACATATAACTTATTTTGAAGCAGCAACTAATGCTAATTGTAGACGGTGTGTCATACAATGAACATAATAAGCATATGGACATACATTTAGAACCAAAGCCTTTAAGCCATTCCACTCACCTCTAATATTACTTGCACCATCAGAGCCTTGTCCCTGAATGTTATGAACATCCAAATTATATTGCGAAAAGGGTAAAAAATATTGCATCCTTTAATGTAGATGCAACTGCGTCTTTAACCTGAACAAGCTCAAAAAATCGTTCTTTCACATACCCATTTTTATCAACATATCTCAACACAATAGACATCTGCTCTCTCTTCGCCTGATCTCGAGCTTCATCGACTATTATACAAAACTTTGCATCGTCAATTTCTTCACGAATGGCATTTTTACTTTGTTTAAAGGACATGCAATATTTCTTTTTGTATTTGTGGTGAAGTGTATGTAGCATTTTTGGAGCTTTCTCTACAGCCGTTGCTACCCCATCATTGTAAGATGACATCAAACGAAGCAATTGGAGAAAATTCCCCGGCCTTTGTGATGTTTTACTTTCATCATTACCTCTAAAAGCACATCCTTGAAATGCAAGCCACATAACTGCATCAATTGAAGCTTTCAATCGAACTTTATTCTCCATAGATTCTTGAGATGAAAATTGTTCATTTTTTTTTTAATATGTGAAGACTGATTAATCAGGTCCGCACATGCTTTTTCAGCATTTCGATGAGAAGAATTGTGATCTTTCCCGATATGTGCTGAAAATGAACAATTCTTGCCATCTCTTACCTTCTTCCGATTTCGAAATTCATCAATAGTAAAAGCATTTGAACCAGAAGGACCATTTTCCTTGTGAAAAAGAAAACGTGGGAGGTAAAATGCTGCATCTTTACTAGGAGAATATTCTAACCATGATAAAAATTGCTTAAACCATGATGCTTGAAAGCTTCTTCGAGGAATTTTCTTAGACCTTGGATACTCTATAAGAACGGCTTGATATGGACCAACTTTAATATAAGCTCGTCGAATCTCATCTTGCATGTTAACAAGATACTACCATATTTGCTTTCGTAATCCTGCATCACGCTCCAATAAACTAATATCAAAACCTTCACTTACATCAATCCTCCAAGCTTTAGTAAGATTGTCATCTGAACTCAAAGGATTGAGATCTGTTGTAACACCCGGGTTTAGGGGTCGGATGAAAATAATATTTTAATATTATTTCGAGTTCAGTTTTATAACTAAAATAATCTATTGGGCCTCGGGTTTCAAAAACAAACATTTTATGTTGGACTAAATTGAAATGAAATTCATTTTGGATGGATTTTAAAGAAAATGGAAATAGCCATTTATTAATGGCAATCTTGTAAATAACCCTACTTCCAATTTAAATTCCCTTTTATTTAAAATAGTCACTATTCATCTTCTTCTTATAGAAACAAAAAGCAACGATAGTGAGAAGCTCTCAACCCCTTCCACTATTCCATCATTTTGCTTCCTCATTTCAACTCGGTTTTGAAAGGTAATTTTGCTTTCGACTTGTCCTCAACTTCCTCTCTTCAAAAGTACAAGTAGTTTTCATTTTCATCAAGGTTTTGGAAATTGAGTTTTTTGTGGATTTGATTAAAAATGGTAGCTTTATGGTGTTTAACTTAAAATTTCGATTTAATGATGTTAGATATGAAGTCTATGAGTCAAATGGTTCAACATATATAAATTTTACATGGTTTTAAACTCATTCCCGGATTTGGGTTTCCAAGGGGTTTTTGGAGGGTTTTAGAGTGGTTTTTGGGGTTGTTTTAGGTTGGAATTTGTGGGCTGAGGTTAGTACTATGGTTGGGGGTTGTTTTGGAATCATTTGGGGGTCTTAAAAGTGGTGGAAACATGAGTTTTGATTGAGGTTTATGGGTTGCACGAGTTTGGTAATTTTGGGGGTTGTTCATGGCTTGAAATGTTGTGTTTGATGTTTGAATTATATTCCGGGCTAGCTACTTTGATGCTTGGGCTGATTTGAAGTTGTTTGGATTGTGTTGAGGTTGTTTAGAGGCAAGAGCTTGTGTTGGTGAAGCCTCGGGAGTGAATCCGGAAGCTTGAAGGTGATTGCTTGCTTGGTAATTGAGCTTGAGAGTGAAGATGAATGGTTAATGTTTTCAAAGTGTTTTCTAAGTGTTTGGTTCGAGCATGTGGACTAGGTCAGGCTTGGTAGACCCACCTAGAGTTAGTATTAGGGTGGTAGCCTAATCCTAAGCTTAAACTAGAGACATTGGTTGAACTTTTAATTGATGTTTATGCCTCGTGATGTTTATGATATGATGATTTATGTATAATGTGTTATACATGTGTGATGAGGCATGGTTGTGATGCATTGTGATATGCATGTGGATTATTCATGATTGTGATCATGGTGAGTACGTGCTAAGTACGAAATTGGTTTTAATTGATATTGTGGATTGAGTAAATGTTGGCACTAGTATGCTTGGGTACAAATGATCGATCATTAGGATGTTATTGTGCACACGAGAGTTAAATGCACGCGTGATGTTAATGATGGTAGTCATCAAGATGGAGTACGGGTTCGCCCGGAAATTCTTCTTATATATTGTGATAGTCGGTGATGAGTGTAATCTCATCGACGGGGCGTGAGGATGAGTGGAATCCCCTCCGCGAGACCGGTGATGAGTGTAATCCCACCGTGAGGTAAAGTGGTTGTTGGATGTGAGTTCCAACGTGTTTATTCGCGTATTCGAGTCATAGCTAGGTGCCAATATAAATTGATATGTGTATCAATGTGATGTGGAATGTGTTTCCCTATTTGGATGATTATATGCATTTACATATGTTGTGGAAATGAGCTTGTTGAGCATGACATATTATTGGATATTTGTTCATGCATCATTAACATTTTGGCTTTTGAGGATCGAAGGTAAGAACATGCATTTACCTTGGTTGAGATCGTGCTTGGACCCTACATTGTCGAGGTTTGTTTTTAAAGAGCTTACCCTCACTAAGCTTAATTGCTTACACTCTCTTTGTTCGACAATGAAGATCCGTAGTTCGTGGGTTGCTAGCGCAAAGGGAGGGCCTCCAAGTGTGGTTGTTTGGCTTTGAGCTTATCAAGTATGAGTTTTAATGTTATGGACATGTAATAGTTAAGCAATGATATTTGTGTTATTGTTGGTTGTTTAGGAGCATGTTTAGACTCCTTAATCATGTTGTTTTTGTGTGGCTTGTTGATGGCATGTTGGATTGTAAAATCATGTCTTAATTGCTTACCTTGTATGTTGGCCATGTGTCTTTTTAAGGTTGCCTATGTGTTTGAATGTTGAAGCATGAAACCTAAGTGCTTGTTGCCTTCTTTTGAATGAACTCATGATTTCCTTGATTGAATGATGTATGTCCATGTTGAGTGCCTCGTATGATTAGATTTGGTGGATAAGTGTTGTATGAATGATTGAGTGCGATTAGGAAAGTCTCAAAATGCTTTTAGAGTTGGTTTTCGAGTCGTTTTGCTGAGATTTTGTGTCTTACAGTACAGGGCGTATCGGTACGCCTAAGGGCCGTACCGATACGGTCCTACACCTTGGGACACAATTTTGGCAAGGGGTATCGATACACGGGGGTGTATCGATACGCTCTTTGCTCACTGGAATTCTGATATTTTGGCGAGTTTTTGGTGTATTGATACGGTGTTGAGGCGTATCGGTACGAGTTCATCTCGTTGACCATGAGACGTTGATTGGGAAGGGTGTATAGATACGCTCATGGGTTGTATCGATACAGTCTCCCTATGTTGACTGTTGAGGGTTGAATTTGGTTAAGGCGTATCGATACCCTTGACAGGTGTATTGATACGACCCGCTTAAACACAGAAAATGGGCTGTTTGATGTAATGTCTTGAATGGTCGTTTTTGTATTGTTTGTGTTTCTTCTAACATGCTTCACATAGGACATGGTAATGCATTTAGACAAGATAAATAAAAGAAATTTTTCTAAGGTTGCTAACCGAGGGGGGAACCTTAACGGGTTTCGCTTCAGTTTTCCCCGTGTGGCCCACTCGGATCGGTCAAGCGTCCGGACCGGGACGAGGGGGTTACATCTATACATGTATTTGACCACTCAGTTGAACATGATGTTTCTACATTCTTCCTCTTGAAAAAAGCATCAATTGTAGATAATTTTTTCATCTATAAAAAATACACATACATTTCTATATTAATTATTAATATTAACATGAGACAAAAAATCTAAGTATAATTCAAATTTTTCTATAAAATTCATCACTATTCAATTAGTTAAACTAGACCCTATAAAAAATGCACAACAAATACTAACAAAAATTCAATCAGTTAAACTACAAGTGTTGCGTGTCAAAAGTCCTATCGCAATGTAGTGCAAGTGTACACGACACAAGTAGTAAAATGATACTCAAAGTATCGGATGTCGAATCCACATGGACTGGAAATAGCTTTATCCTTGGATTGCTGCACAAGAGAAAAAGAAAAGAGTTTAATTTATTGAGAAATAATATTGAAGAATATTGAATATAGGATAACGAAGTTTTCAGGGTTAAGAAATAGGCCGGTATTGATCTGCTTGGTAGTGTAGGTGTTGCATTGTATAAGAACTCCTACTCCGTTATCGTCTCTGTCGCGACAGCGATCACACAACTCTGTACTTCAAGCTTGGCAAGAATCCCTGCTGTGACTTGTCCTATCCCTAGGTCCAAGTACTGTTGATGACACTTCTCGGATGATACCTCCCGACGTTAATCAAAGGGTGAACACCAATGTTGTTGAATTCTTCCTTAGCCACTTAACCTCGTCATATCCCTAGGTCCAAGATAGTTCAACCATAAAATAGAGAACCTGCACTTATTCCTTTCGTATACTTAACTCTCCCGATATTAAGTAAATAGATAATCTCACAATGCTCTCCCGATACTCTTGCAAGATGTTGAAACAAGAATAAGCAAACTTGAAGTTGTATTTATTGAATAGAAAATTCCTAAAACAGTACAATCCTTGCAACTACTTTACAGAATCAACCCTTAGCCCTAGGGGAAGTTTAGAACATGATGAGAAGGGGAAAACAACTAGGGTTTTGGGGAAGACGGCTAGATAATGAGATATCCTTCCCTAGGTCGAATTACATGCCTTTATATAGGCCTTGGGTCCAAGTTTTTTTAACATGACAAGAACAGAAGTTTAAACTAAAGTACCACTCTATTGGAGAATTAATCTTCTGAGTGCATGACTTTAATTCGTCTTCTTTTCTTGCTTTGTGTTTCTTCCTTGGACTTTGGGCTTGGCCTTCATTCTGCCTTAGGGCTCAAAAAAATATAGGAGTGGTCCATGACAGACCGACTTGAAATCCTCTATCCGTCGAGCTCCACTTCACTTTTCCCTTCCACCAGTGTTGTCGTCGTGGCTGCCACGACAGTGGCCACGGCAGCATCTCCCTTATTGACTCCAGTCCTGAGTTCCAACTCTGCTCCTTCGCTGCCATGAGTCTGCCACATCAACTACCTGCAATAAATAGCCAAAGTCAGTAGCATCTGTGCCATTTTATCTAATTGTGATGTATATGTGAAACTATACCTAAATGCGATGAATTATGCTTGAATGCAGCAGAAATATGGGTTAAATAAGGGGTAAAATATAGAACTTTTACACACTCAACACACCTTCAGACTCAAGTTCTTACTTGCCCTCAAGCAATTATGACCTAATTTTTTTGTTGGCTTAATTCAGTGAACCTTCCATTACCTACCACACATGCTCTATCACGAACAACACCTTGTCAGACATTTCTTGGATTTATTCGGAACCATGCTATAGGTCTCGTGTAGTGTGTGCATGTTTTGTGAACATATATGTGCTTAGACTCCTTTAATTTACTAGAATAGTTAAACTACTTACTTGAATTTTTATGTAAACTTTCATTTTCTTTGAGGCAATTCTAAGGCTCCTTTAGTTTTTCTTAGACTCAGTTTTCTTTTCTTATTTTAAGTTGACTAGAGCCTGTTTTTGGGCACCTCTAGCTAACTTCCTAGAGTCGGTTTTAGGCACTTCTAGGTGTATTGAGTCTAAATTTTCTTATCTTCTTTTCCTAGAGCCAGTGTTAGGCACCTCTAGGGGCAACTCAAGTGTTTAAGATTTTCCTATTCTAGTTTACCAGTAGAAGTCTAGACAGCATAAGAGTCACAAAGGGTGTTTAAAGATCAGAACTATAGTAAGGCTCTAAACTGTTCCTAAGAATATCCTAAAGGCACTGCCACGACAGAGTTTGTCGTGGTAGGGAAGTTCAGTTCAAAGACTTAATCCAAATGATTTTTTTGACAAAAATAAACTAAATAGTAACTAACACTTAGACATAATTTTAAAACACAAAAGACACTTCATTACTGGAGGGATGCCACCCCCAAACTCGAGGGTTGCATTGCCCTCAATGCATGATGACATGGATGAAAAAGAAAAAGAAATAAAAACAAAATACATCACAATATAAATAAAACAACAAGACAACAAAAATAAGGTAGAAACTTAATTTGAGGAGCTGTCATCGCTGCTGCTGTTGCTAATCTGTAGCTGCCAGCGGGCAGTGACCTTCATTGTGGGTGCCGACAAAGTGCTAGGGGAGGCAGATGGAGTTTTCTTTTTAGCTTCCCTTGGCGGCTGGATACGAGTGGGTGAGATTTGGGGTAGCTTGTCCAGTACTTGTACCTCATCTTCGGAGATGCTGCTGTAGCTAGCAGACTTGTCCTGGCCGGATGGTCCTTCACCAGCTTGGTTGGGCTTCTGCCTTTTCATGGGAGTGAACTCCTTGGAAAGGTTTCGAGCAACAGAGGGCTCCCCGTCAGAGTTCTGCTAGACGGATGATGAAGAGAACCCTTTGAAGTAGTCGTCGTCGAGTTCTGGCAGCGACTTCTTTCTTTTCTCGCCTCTGGCAGTGGCAGTGGCAGTGGCAGTGCGGTTGCCGCCTTCAGCTGTCGCGGCCGGAGTAGGAGTAGATGTAGTAGATGGGGTTTTTGGCGTAGCAGCAGGAGTAGGAGTAAGGGAAACAAAATATTGTTATGGGAAGGCAGGGAATGGTACATTTGCAAAATTTAAATTATTATGAATAAAATGTATCGTGGCTGCCGTGAAGTCCCTTACAAAACTCATCAGACCAAGCTGCCTTTCCTCCATCTTTTTTAGTGTGGCCAGAATCTGAGTGGAGGCATATGTTGGAGGGGCTGCTGCTGCTCTACTGCGGCAGGTTCTGGCTGACTGGGGCCTGCCAGCTCCTCTGCCATGGCAGAAGGGTTGAAGTAGAGAATGGGGTTGCTGCTTTCAACTCCATGAGGCTGAAGATGTTACGCTCCGTCCACCCTTTCCCTCGGATTTTGAAGTCTTTGGCAATTTCTAGAGCGTTGTGGCCTCGACAGATTTCGGTGATAAGGTACGGGAAGACAAGAGGTCCCGACGGTCAGAGAGCACATTCCAAAATCCCCTCCCTTATGTATCAGCCGACATTTATAGGTCTTTCATTCAAAATTGAATGGACAAGTGCTAACCTGGGTCGGTCGACCGTACTGTTATGGGATGATGGCATGATTTTCTTCTTCACGAAGTGGTTCCATAATTTTGCCTCTGGAGTTAGTTGAGTTCTTTTCACCGTCTACCGATGCTTTGGGTCGGTGTTCCATTCTGTCCCCTCCTCCGTCACTTCTGCCAACACTGCATCATAGTCTGCCGGCGACATACTCTCGATGAACCTTCTGTGGGCGTCTTCCCTTCTATTGACATGAAGGTCGTAGAGGGTGTTGATGTAGGAATGCTCAAAAGAAAGTTATTTACCTCGTACCGTCACGGTCGTGGTATCCTTGCTGTTGATGGCAGCATAAAATTCCTGGACCAGCGTGACGTTCATTTCTTCCGCCTGGGCAGCAAATCGCTACCACTTCAGGGCATGGATCTTCTTTGCGATGAAGGGTTCGAGCCCTAAGTCTCCCTTAGGCTCGGTGTAGAGAAAACCCCTTTCTTCCCACATCTCCCTCTTCTGGAAGAAGTGGTAATATCTGCCGGCAGAGTCGGTTGAGGCAAAGCGGTTTTGGATGGCACTGTGGCTGGGTGTGCTCACTGCTGCGGTAGAGCTGGAGGCAGCACTTCTGCGAGTTTGTCTGCTAGTCATGGTTGTAAGGCTGTGGAAAATAAAGAGAAATTTGAGATTTAGAGAGAGCAAGTTGAGAGAGTAAAAGTGAGGTGAAAAATGAATAATGAATGTGGGTTTATATATATGAGTGATTTTTCTGCCCGTTGGAGCTGTAACGGCAGGCGCGAATAACGGGGCCAGCTATTACGTGGTTTTTGACGCGTCTGTCACATGTTTCCGTGTCTGCTGCGCGTCTGTTATGTGTTTGTGTGTCTATCACGACAGCGTGGTGACAGGCTGTATTTTCTGCATCTATCGCGATAGCTGATGACAGGCTGTGACGACAGACTCATTCGTTGGGCTTTTTGGGCTGCTGTTGACATGGTGGGTTGGTTCACTTCTTCTCCTCTCCTTATTTCCCTGAATTCTTAAAATAATTTAAATAAAAACTTAGTTCCTAAAATAAATAAATCTTAACTCCTAATAAATAAATAAATAATTATAAAATAAATAAAATAAAACCAAGTTAAATTAGGGATGCCTTGAGGGGCATCTTCTAAAGTAACTACTTCCTGCATCCTTGGGGCTTCAGTCCCCTGATAATGCTTTAGTCTCTATCCGTTTACTTTAAATTGGTGCCCGTCTTTTAAGAATTTGATCGTGATGGCACCATGGGGAAAAACCTGCACAACTTGGAAGGGGCCGGACCATCTAGATTTAAGCTTTCCTGGGAAAAGTTTTAACTTAGAGTTAAACAACAACATAAACTGCCCTGGGCAGAACTGTCGTGGCAGCAACTTCTTGTCATGCCACCTTTTGGTTTTATCTTTGTAAATCTTTGCGTTATCGTAGGCCATTGTTCGAATTTCTTCAATTTCATTCAAGTCAAGTAGCCTCTTCTGCCCTGCCTTATCTAAGTCCATGTTTACTGCCTTGATAGCCAGTAAGCTCTGTGCTCTATCTTGACAGGTAAGTGGCATGTTTTCCCATATATAAGCATGTAGGATGACATTCCCAATGGTGTTTTGAATGTTGTTCTATAGGCCCATAGTGCATCATTGAGGTGTAAAGACTAGTCTTTTCGAGTAGGTTTAACCATCTTCTCAAGAATGTACTTTACTTCCCGGTTGGATATTTCGGCCTGTCCATTGGTTTGAGGGTGATATGTTGTTGCAATCCGGTGCTTTACGCCATATTTTCTCAAGACAGCATCGATTACCCTATTGTCGAAATGTCTCCCTTCATCATTGATGATCGCCTTAGGTATGCCAAACCTGTAGAAAATGTTTTTGTCCATAAATCTCTGAACAGTCTTGGCATCATTTTTCTGCGTGGCGATCGCTTCAACCCATTTGGATACATAATCCACTACCAGTAGGATGTAGAGGTTCCCACATGATGCTGGGAATGGTCCTATGAAATCAATCCCCCATACGTCAAAGATTTCAACTTCTAGGATGTTTTGCAATGGCATCTCATGTCTTCTTGAGATGTTCCCAGTCCGTTGGCATTTGTCACAGCTCTTGTAGAATGCTTGGGCATCCTTGAACAGCGAGGGCCAATAAAAACCAGATTGCAACACCTTGGCAGCGATTTTGTTTCCACCTAAGTGTCCTCCATATGGGGAAGCATGGTAGTGGTGAAGCACAGCTTCCTGCTCATCCTGTGGTATACATCTCCTGATAATTTGATATGCACAATGTTTGAAAAGAAGAGGTTCGTCCCAATAATAATGTTTTGCATCATTTTGGAACCTCTTCCTTTCTTGGTAATTAAGTTCAAGAGGTAGTACTCCGCTAACAATGTAATTAACAAAATCAGCGTACCAAGGAAGTTCAGAAAACTTACATGTCGCCATGGCTGTCGTGGCAGTGCTTGCGGCAGTGAACAACTGCTCGTCAGGGAAGGTATCCAGTATGTTGGTCTTGTCTGTCGGTAGACTCCTTCCCATCTCTAATCTTGACAAGTGGTCTACGACTTGGTTTTCTGTCCCCTTTTTATCCCTGATTTCAATTTCAAATTCTTGTAGCAGCAGAATCCAACGTAAGAGTATAGGTTTTGCATCTTTTTTAGCGAACATATACTTCAGTGCTGAATGGTCTGTATGGACCACCACCTTCATTCCAAGTATGTACGAACGGAACTTGTTAATTGAGAACACCACTGCTAATAGTTCCTTTTTCTGTTGTGGTGTAATTCACTTGGGCATCATTTAGTGTTTTGCTGGCGTAATAAATTACGTGGAAAAGCTTGTCCTTCCTCTGCCCAAGTGCTGCCCCTACAGCGTAGTCACTGGCATCACACATAATTTCAAATGGCAAACTCCAGTCTGGTGGCTGTACAATCGGGGCTGTTACCAGCTTTTCTTTCAGGATTCTGAATGCCTCAATACATTCACTATTGAAGCAAATTGACGATTCTGCTCTAATAAGTGGCATAAAGGCTTGGTAATCTTTGAGAAATTTGCAATAAATCTTCGATAAAACCCAACATGCCCTAAGAAACTCCGAATTCCCTTGACTGTGGTGGGTGACGGTAGCTTTTCGATGACTTTGATTTTTGCTCTGTCTACCTCTATGCCGCGACAGCTTACCTTGTGGCCTAGGACTATCCTTTCATCCACCATGAAGTGATATTTTTCCCAGTTTAAGACCAAGTTCGCTTTCTCACATCTTTCGAGCACCTTCTGTAGGTTGCCTAAACAGCCTTCAAAACTGTCTCCAAAGACGGAAAAATCATCCATGAAAATTTCTAGGAAGTCCTCCACCATGTCAGATAATATCGCCATCATGTGCCGTATGGGAAAGTGAAAGTCGTTTTCTCTTGATCCTCTGGTACAATAGCTATTTGGTTATAACTTGAGTAACCATCAAGAAAACAATAATAAGGTTTCCCTGCTAATCTATCAAGCATTTGATCAATAAAAGGTAGGGGAAAATGGTCTTTCCGGGTAGCTTTGTTAAGCTTCCGGTAATCCATACAAACCCTCCATCCGGTCACAGTCTTGGTTGAGATTAGTTCGTTCTCTTCATTGGTCACCACGGTTATTCCTTCCTTTTTAGGAACACACTGTACCGGGCTCACCCACTTACTATCCGAGGTGGCATAAATTATCCCAGCGTCAAGCCATTTGATAATTTCTTTTCTCACCACTTCTCATATAGCATCGTTTAAGGGTCTCTGAGCATCAATGGTCGACTTATGATCATCCTCTAGGAGAATTTTGTGCATACATAGTGCCAGACTGATGCCTTGGATGTCAGCTATCGTCCATCCAATAGCCTTTTTATGCTGCTGCAGCATCCCTATCAGCTGTTGTTTCTGTTTCTGCATTAACTTGGAAGAGATGATTACGGGCAACGTATCATTTAAACCAAGAAAAAACATATTTAAGTTGCCCTGGTAGGGGCTTAAGGTCTAAAACAGGTGGTTCTACAGTTGAAGGCTTTTGGATTATGTGTTCATTCGAGGTATAGTTTAGGGGCTCGAATAACTTACCTGGACGATTTCCTATCCAATTCACCTCCTCATGACCTTCAGTGTCGGATATGTCTGAATCTGAGGAGTTACTGTCGTCGTTGCTGTCATGACAGTCTTCTAGATGGCTATTGTGGCAGTGACCAAATTTAATGTCATGGCAGCTCGACCTGATGCAGGGTTGGTCAAGGATTACTTCAGTGATGGCCTTGCATTCTTCTTCTGCATCAGCATGCTTGATTTCTTGGAGAACATTGAGTTTGATCTCTTGATCATTTACTCTCATTGTCAGTTCTCCCTTCTCTACATCAATCAGTGATCTGACTGTGGCTAAGAAGGGTCGCCCCGGGATGATTGGTGCGTTCTCATCTGCTTCACAGTCTAAAACAAGAAAGCCAGCAGGAAAAATGAACTTATCCACTCTTATCAGAATGTCTTCGATCTTCCCTTCTGGTTGAACGTAAGAGCGGTCTGCCAGCTGCAGCATGACTGTCGTGGGCTATGCTCGTCCAATACCTAATTTCTGAAACACAAATTTTGGCATTAAATTTATACTAGCACCTAGATCACAAAGTGCCTTACCCACGGGTTTGTCACCAATTATGCACAGTATGATGAAGCTCTCAGGATCCTTCTTTTTCTGGGTGTATGTCTGTGCAAGATAGTCATGCATCCCTATGTCATTTTTACCGTTTTGAATTCCCCAAGTCTGGATCTTTTCGAGATAGCATCCTTGAGAAATTTCGCATAACCTGACATCTACTTGATGGCCTCTAACAACGGTATATTGATGTGCACCTGCTTAAAAATGTCATAGATCTTTTTGAGTTGGTACTTCTATTTCTGCTTTTGTAACCGCTGTGGGAAAGGAGGTGGAGGACGGTAATCTTCCAAACATCCTTCACATGGTATCCAGATCTGAGGAGGCTTAGGTTCTTCAGCATTCTTGTCTTTCTCCTTTGTCCCTTCTGCTGCCGTGACAGGTATGGCAGCAGCAGGTTTCTTCTCTTCTAACGGGGCAGTGTTCGCGGTAGGTGTTTCTAGGGCTGGTTCCTCAATCGGTACGGTTTTCATCTCCGACCCTTGCAGTTGTTTCCCACTCCTAGTTGTAATAGGTTTGCACTGCTCATGTGTTAGTTTTCTAACGACTTCAGTATCACTAGGGAATCCTCCGTTTTGCCTCGGCTTAATATGCTGGGAAACCTGGCCCATCTGCATCTCTAGTGATTTCAGTGTAGCCTCATGGTTAGTCATTATCATCTTTGTTTTGTCCATGAATGACTCAGTCTTCTTGATAAAGTGATCCATATTTGCCATGTAAGCTCCTGTTTGTGACATAAATATAGCCAATGTCTACTTCAGTATACTAGGTACGGCTGTCGGTTGCTATTGCGGCTACTGTTGCGGTTGTTGTCGTGTCAGGATTCTGGGTGCCCCCTAGTTTTGAGTGTTCTGCATTTGAGGATTAAGTGTGTTGTTTGGGTTGCTCTAGGAGAACTTGGGATCTTTTCTCCAGCTGGGATTGTAATTGTTGGAGTCGTAATTTCTCGGCTTGTTGTAATTTCCAACATACATCCCTTCCTCTAGTTGTAACGGGCAGTCTTCCGAACTGTGATTCCCACTGCAAGTTTCACATATCTCTTCTGTAGAGTAGACATGTTTTGAATCTTTCTTTACCAAATTTTCTACTGCCTTTGTGAGGTACGCAACCTGTGTCTTTAGGGAATTGTCGGCTTCATATTCTTTTACAGCTAGCACTCGTTTACCTCTCCTTGCTATAGGAAATTGCTCTTCATTCTTTGCTAGATTTTTCAATACTACCATGGCTTCGTCTGGATCTTTGTCCAACAACAGTCCATTTGCTGCTGAATCTATTCTCATTCGAGTGTGTGTGTTGGCAGCATTGTAGAATTTGATGACTTGATTCTATACGGGGAATCCGTGCATCGGGCAATTCCTTAGAAGAGTGGTAAACATGTCCCATGCCTCGTGCATTGGTTCATCATCTTCCTGTTGAAAAGTAGCAATTTCATTACGTAATCGCTCAGATAAATAGGAAGGATTAAAACGAGATAAAAATTCACGAGTGAGATCTGCCCAAGTTCGTATTGAACCCGACATTAGTTTATTCCATCAAGTTTTCGCTCTGTCCCTCGGTGAATGAGGAAATAACCGGAGCCTCAGTATCTCCAGATTTACTCATGGTAATCTAAACGATACACATATTTCTTGGAACGTTTTCAGATGTTCTCGGGCATCCTCTGTAGCAGCACCACTGAATTGGCCAGCAGAATTGATCATGCTGAACATCAAAGGTTTCAGCTTGAAATTTTCAGCTTTCACGTATGGCAGGGTGGTCTCCAGTTCCACATGATCATTGATCATGTAATCACGGTAGGACCATCGTGCGACCTCGGCAGCAGGCCATCCATTCCCTTCATCTATGGGAGGATCTTCAGGATTCCTCGGGTTGTTTACTCCGTTACGCATTGCTTCTAACTGATCATCAAGATAATCGTTTATGGCTATCAAAAGGCGGACTCAGTTCCTGAGGTTGCACGAACGTTCGATTTCAGGATCTAGTTTGTACTTAGGTTCTTTGCCTCGTCTTGATCTGCTCATAAGCAAACGAAAAACCTTGTGAAAAGCACAGGGTAAACAGTCCCAATAAAATTAGAAAAATTAAAAAGAAAGTGCAGTAAAGGTAAGGGTAAAGATATGTTGCAAGTCCCCGACAACGGCGCCAAAAACTTGTTGCGTGTCAAAAGTCCTATCGCAATGTAGTGCAAGTGTACACGATGCAAGTAGTAAAGTGATACTCAAAGTATCGGATGTCGAATCCACGGGAACTAGAAATAGCTTTATCCTTGGATTGCTGCACAAGAGAAAAAGAAAAGAGTTTAATTTATTGAGAAATAATATTGAAGAATATTGAATATAGGATAACGAAGTTTTTAGGGTTAAGAAATAGACCGGTATTGATCTGCTTGGTAGTGCAGGTGTTGCACGGTATAAGAACGCCTGTTCTGTTATCGTCCCTGTCGCTGCAACACCTGTCGCGGCAGCAGTCTTTTGTTGTCACGGCAACGATCACACAACACTGTACTTCAAGCTTGGCAAAAATCCATGCTGTGACTTGTCATATCCCTAGGTCCAAGTATTGTTGATGACACTTCTTGGATGATACCTCCCGGCGTTAATCAAAGGGTGAACACCAATGTTGTTGAATTCTTCCTTAGCCACTTAACCTCATCCTATCTCTAGGTCCGAGATAGTTCAATCATAAACTAGAGAACCCGCACTTATTCCTTTCGTATACTTAACTCTCCCGATATTAAGTAAATAGATAATCTCACAATGCTCTCCTGATACTCTTGCAAGATGTTGAAACCAGAATAAGCAAACTTGAAGTTGTATTTATTGAATAGAAAATTCCTAAAACAGTACAATCCTTGCAACTACTTTACAGAATCAACCCTTAGCCTTAGGGGAAGTTTAGAACATGATGAGAGGGGGAAACGACTAGGGTTTTGGGGAAGACGGCTAGAGAATGAGATATCCTTCCCTAGGTCGAATTACATGCCTTTATATAGGCCTTAGGTCCAAGTTTTCTAACATGACAAGAACAGAAGTTTAAACTAAAGTACAACTCTATTGGAGAATTAATCTTCTGAGTGCATGACTTTAATTCGTCATCTTTTCTTGCTTTGGGTTTCTTCCTTGGACTTTGGGCTTGGCCTTCATTCTGCCTTAGGGCTCAGAAAAATATAGGAGTGGTCCACGACAGACCGGCTTGAAATCCTCTATCTGTCGAGCTTCACTTCACTTTTCCCTTCCACCAGTGTTGTCGTCGTGGCTGCCACGGCAGTGGCCACGACAACATCTCCCTTCTTGACTCCAGTCCTGAGTTCCAACTCTACTCCTTCGCTGCCCTGAGTCTGCCACAGCAGCTACCTGCAATAAATAGCCAAAGTCAGTAGCATATGTGCCATTTTATCTATTTGTGATGTGTATGTGAAACTATACCTAAATGCGATGAATTATGCTTGAATGCATCAGAAATATGGGTTAAATAAGGGATAAAATATATAACTTTTACACACTCAACAATAAGTTATTTAAGTATATGAAAAATTATAATTTTATTATTATATAAGAGTAAACACAAATATAATAATAATAATAATAATAATAATAATAATAAAAATAAAAATAATAATAATAATAATAATAATAATAATAATTTTAAAAAGTATATAAAAAATCACATAAATAAGTATACCACCACCCAGGTCTCTTGGGAGCCACCACCCAGACTTAATGGTTTTTTTGTTGCAAATTACACATAACATGTGATTGTACAAAAACTAACTATAAAATATATATCAATCGTTAAAAATTATCAACTAATCTATAATATACATTAATCACAAAAATATCAACCAATCTATAATACATATCAATTGCAATTGTAGAATATTATTAAAAACATACCTTTTTTGAACTGAAATTTAAAATCTACAATATCCTGGTTCTTTCGGTGTGAGATTTCCCTAAATTCTCCAATTGTTCCAATATCTTCAAGGACTACACTAATCTACAACATCAGATAAGAATAAATCATTTAACAAAATTATACTAGAAAAATGATAATATCCACTATAGATAAAAATTGATAGTCACAAGAATAACATGAAACCTTACAAATTCAAAGGAAATATTTATGAAAAAAAGTAAAAAAAAAACTTCACACTAATTGTAACACCCGGGTTCGGGTGGATGTAATTAATAAAATAATATTTCGAGTTTCACATTCAAAAAAATAAAATTTAATGTGTTGGACCCGATTTTAATTTAAACTCAAGTTCTTTGGGTTTTGGTGTCTTAAAAGTTGACAACATTCTTTCATTAATGACAAAGTTGTAGTATTGGGGGGTTTTGAAATAAGCCAAATAAAACAAAACAAAAACAAAATCCCTATTCACCATCTTCTTCCCTATTTTCCCATTTGAACGTGACTTTCCCCCTCCTCCTATTTTACTATTCCACCCAATCTTGCCTTCATTTATGGAGCTTTTGCAAAGGTGACAACAAGTTCTTTTTGTCCTCAATTTCCTCTTTCTTCCCATACTTTTAGTTTTCATTAAAATTTATTATTTAGTGTTTTGGGTTTTTGGGTTTTGGAAGAAAAAAATGCAAATTTTATCATCCATTGCTTGAGCTTTTGATTCTTTGTTAATAGATAAGTTAATAGTAACCAAAGAGGTTCAACATACTCGATTTTTATATTATTTTAACTTGATTCCTGGATTTGGGTTTCATGGGGGTTTCGAAGTGTGCTTGGTAAGGTTTTGGGGCTGTTTTGAGTGAGGATTTGTTGGCTAATGGTTATACTGTGTTTTGGTAGTGATTTGAACATGTTTAAGAGTGCTTTGGATGATTATATTACTGGTTTTTGTTGGGTTCTTGTGGAAGTACGAAAATGAGAATTTGGGGAATGAATTTGGCTTTGAATTGTGAGAATTGTAGTGGATTTGTGTGTTGGTGTTAAACAATGGGTTTGTGGCTGATTTTAAGGGTAATGTATTGTTTTTGAATGGTTAGAAGCAAGAGAAAACAATGGAGAAGCTCAGGCTCGAATCCAGAGACTTGGATGCTTGATAGGCTAGTTGACTTGTGCTAAATGGAGTGGTCGGTGAGTGGTTCTACGACTCTAAAATTAGTTTCAAACTTTATGGTTCGAGCACGCGAACACTAGGTCGGGCTTGGTAAACCCACCTAGAGTTGGGGTTAGATTGATAGTCTAATCCCAAGCTTTAGTTACAAGCATGTGCTAGTCGAACTTGAATGTTGTGTTGTTTATGCTTAATGACTTATGCTTGTGAGCATGATGTATGTATATTGTGGATATATGCATGTTGATGATGGTATGATGGGGATATACATATGTATGAAATATAATGTGATACTTGTATTAATGATATACTTGTAGTGTTGACATGTGAAATGGATTTATGAGGTGGTTGCATGATCCGAGGATCATGGTGAGTGCATGCTAGGCATGGAAATGTGGTTGTGCATGATGGTAAATCATGGTGAGTACGTGCTAAGCACGAAATTTGGTAAAAAATTATGTTGTGAAAGGTTGTGGAATGTGTTAGTATTAGCACTAGTATGCTTGGGGTACAATGATCGATCATTAGGATGTTTGGTGTGCACACGTGAGTCAAAATGCGCGTGTGGTCTTGGTGATGGTAGTAATCAAGATGGAGTACAGGTTCGCTCAGAAATATTCATATATATGTTAGTCGGTGATGAGTGGAATCCCATCGACGGGGCGTGAGGATGAGTGGAATCCCCTCCGCGTAAAAACGGTGATGAGTGTAATCCCACCGTAAGGTAAATTGTTGAGTTATTGGATGTGAGTTCCAACGATTATCCGCGTATTCGGGTCATAGCTAGGTGCCAATACGGATTGTGGATTATGTTGCTCATATGTTGAATATATGTGTTTCCATATGTTGTGGTTGTGGATTTGTTGAGCATGACATGATTTTGATAATATGTTCATGCATCATCTATTACTTCGGCTCATGTGGTTCGAAGGTAAGAACTCATGCATTCTACCTTGGTTGTTGCTCGTGCTTGGACCCTGCATTGTCGAGGTTTGTTTTATGAGCTTACCCTCACTAAGCTTTTATGCTTACACTTCTTTTTGTTCGACAATGCAGATCAGTAGCTTGTGGGTGGCGAGGGCAAGGAAGGGCCTCCAAGTGTCGCTTTTGGTTAGCTCAAGTATGAACTTTAAATTGAAAGATTGTAATAGTCAAGCAATGGGATTTGAATGCTTTGGATTTATGTTGATGTTGGTGTGGCTTGTTGATGTCATGTTTTGAATTGTAAGCCATACTTTATTACTTATCTTGAATGTTTATGCGTATGTTGGCTAAGGCATGAAACCTAAAAATGCTATATTTGTCTCTTTTGTGGTGTATGTTTGATCTTTTAAATGCATTTCCTTATCATGTATCCTTGTGTGTTTTGAGCATGAATGTAATAGGGTGTATACCTCTAGAGTGTGTTTGTATGTTGTGTTTGATACTTGAAGTCGTTGTGGGCGTTTGGGACCGTTTAGAGATAATTAAAGTTGATTTTGGAAACTCACAGACTATAGGTGTTTCGGAACGGGTTGTGCTGTTTCGGAACGGGTGTGGTTCAAGGGCCACCCGTATCGGAACGCGTTCCGGTACGGTTTGGCTACTGTGAGCCCCTGTTCCGATACGAGTCTCGGAACACTTTGGCCACTGTGATTGCTTGTTCCGAAACGGATTTCGGAACGCCTAGGCAAAATGGGACCTTGTTCCGAAACGGGGTGGATGTGTTTCGATACGGGAGTCTGGCTTTTTAAACTGGAGCCCGTGTTTCGAAACGAGCAATGCATGTTTCGAAACATGGGCCTGAAAATGGGCTTTTGACATCTCTAAAAGGGTCTCAAGGGTTTGGCTTCGGCCCTATTTGCTGTTAGGCTTCTCGTGAGCCTTGTTTCCGTTGTCGCTTCACACATAGATTTAATTAAAGCATCTAGACAAGATAATAATAAATGAAAAAGTTTTTTCGGGTTGTTAGCCGAAGTGGAGCCTTAACGGGTTTCACATCGGTTATCCCCGTGTAGCCTACTCGGACCGGTCAGACGCCCGGACTGGGACGAGGGGTTACACTAATAGAATAAACACGTGTCATGAAAGGATTTTACATGTGAAATCAAATAAAAGTTTGTAAAGTACATTTATTATTTTTAACTATAAAATTAAGATTTTAAATAAGAATTTGTAAAAATATATAAAATTATAATGAATGAAATTCCTATTTACTTATATATATTACTATAAAAGCAATCGAAATTATTCAAATTAAAAATTATAGTGGATAATAATGTTTGCCTCCATTTTTCATCATATAACTAATCATATTATTTTTTCATCAATAAAAATTGCTCTATATTGGGAGAAAAACAAAGAACCTAAAGTAATTCAAATAATATTACTATATTAGTATACTTTTCTAATTTTCTTGAGTAAAATAATAATAGCTACTAAGTAAGAATGCTGCAATGATCGATAAACAAGAAATAAGTTACAAAAACAATGACTTGTATCACATTCTAAAAATTAAAACATTACTATGATTATAAACACATATACTATGTTTAATTATACGAGTAATAATATAAAAAATACTTAACTGGAGGAGGGGGAAATGACTGGAATTGTGATAGTCTGTTAAATTTGAGAAATCCAGAAAAATAAGATTGATTTTTTCCTATTTGAAAACAAAGACTATAAATGAATATGAATGGACAATTGCAATTTGCAAACAGACAAAAGCAAATGTAAGTTAAAAAGTCGGTTTTACCTTTTAAACAATTAACTTCAAAATATTATTTTATTAAATAATTAATTTCCCTTTACTTTTGCTGCGAGAAACTTTCCAAGTTTATTAAATAAATTATTTATATATATATATATATATATATATATATGTTGTAGTGGTGGGATCGTAGGGTCAGTGGGGGGCAATGCATTGTATTTCCAATATGGGGAACAAACCTATTTAATATACATGTATTTTTTTATAATATAAATCAGAAGTGGGTTAAAAATTGAGGGGTGGGTAGCAACCCCTCCCACAACATAAACAGTTCTGTCCTTGTTTGTTTCCCACGTTTAACCTAATTTTTCCTATAAATACATGACCTCCCTTCAGTTTTAAAACACAATTCGAAAAGCTTTCTTCTCTTAAATTGCATTGTTTTTGGTGATAGTTAAAAGCACGAGTATTGTTCGTGATCTCTTCACTGGTGCAGCTGTCGAAGATCATCCGCTGTTGTATCCTGAGAGAATGACGACTAGGGGTGATAACGAGCCGTGCAGAGCCCGAGCTCGTCAGACTCGAGGCTCGTCGAGCTTGAAATTTTAGACTCGAGCTCGGCTCGGAAACAATAAAATTGGGCTCGGCTTGGCTCGGGCTTGAAGCTCGTCGGGCTTGACTCGAAATGGACAATTTTTCTATATTTTTTTTATAAAAGATGGGGTGTCGTTAAAAGCCCTTTTCATAACCAATACTGAAACGAAATTCAATGTCGAAAAAGGGGAAAAGAGTGGAAAAAAATTAGATTAATCCAAATAACCAAGAAATATTCTTACAATACAAACACATAATCAAAGAAAATACAAAATCAAATAACAGCCAACTAAGAAAAATGCCCAATTTATTTTAGTTAATTTGGTTTTAGTGAAATTAGGTTTTATTGTTTTTTTGCTAAACAAATTACTTTTAGTGCATATGTAGCATACAATATATATATATATATATATATATATATATATAATTATTCCTAGCATGTTCACGAGTTTTTTGAGCTGAGCTTGGGTCGGCTGGGCTTGTTAAGGTCTCGAGCCGAATCCGAGCCCGAGTCGAGCTCACTCGAGCCGAATCCGAGCCTGAGTCGAGCTCACTCAAGCCGAGCTTTAACCAAACTTTGACCAAGTCGAGCCCGAGTAGCTCGCAAGCCGGTCAGACTCATTATCACCCCTACTGACGACTAAAGAACTCAAGCACTGAGGAGTGGTCAAATTTGTTTTAAGAAAACTGTGTTTCAAGCAAGCCTCAACAATCCTATTTTCGGTTATTTCGAATATGTTAAATTTTTATAATTTTTGTTTTTCATTTATTATTAATTTATTTCGAATTTAACTTATTTTGTCCAACAACCTTCATTCCTAATTCAGAAGAAATGAAGTAACGTACTAGAAACATAGTAGAGACTTTGTACACCTTGCCAAAATGTTGCAAAAATTAAGCACTTTTTAAATGGATGAAAACTGCCTGCACTTTATCATTCCCCCACTTTAAAATAGCGAGTTTAGGGTTTAAGGTTGGAGTTGTGGTTAGAATTTAAGAAATTAGGGGTAGGGTGTATGATTTAGGGTTTAGGATGTGGAAATTAGAGTTAAGATTTAAAATTTAATTTTCAAGTGATTTTTAGTGTGTGGCATAGAAGGGAGCATAATTAGGGGGCAGAAGATTTTTACCCCTTTTAAATTCTTGAAATTCTTACTTCAAAGTAAAGAAATTTCTTTAATTTTTTTTATTGCTCTACAAAAAATTAAATACCTTACAAAAAGTTGCAATCACCCAACACACACGACAAAACTACAAGACAAAATCATTGATTAAAAACATAAATATGAATTTGATACTCACCCAACACACACGAACGAGGAGACTGTCAAAGAAGATGAAAGGGCGACGTCACAAAGATTCGAATGAAAAAGAAGGGTTTTCGATACCTTAAACTGCCAACGATAAACGAAGAAGGTGGCATGAAACGGTGGCGCAAGGGAGAACAGAAAGGCCGGTGATCGAAAAAAAAGGAGTGTTTATTTTCAGAGGGATTTGGGAGAGGGGTGCGGCTATAGATATCAAAAATTAGGAAAAATGGTGATTTGGGGTTATAATATGGTTTATATACCTTGAAGTTAGGGTTATAAACGAGCTTATAAACGAGTCTATAAACGAACATAAACGAGCTTATAAATGAACATAAACGAGTTTGTTCATGAACATAAACGAGCCGAACACACATATGTTTGTGTTCATTCGTTTATTAAATGGAAATTAAATTTTTGTTCATACTACGAATATTATATGAACAGTTCACGAACAGTTCGTCAAACGCTATGTTCATTTGCACCCCCTCATCAATAGCAAGGTATCACAGACAAAATGAAGATTGCATTATTTTTAGCATTTACTTTCCTTTTCTTTGGCAAGTCAATAGCCAGTGATGAACCTGATCCAGTGCTTGACATTTCGGGGCAAGACTCAAGAGCCCCGAACAGGCGTGGATTACTATGTTTTACTGGTAGTCCGCGGTCGCCGTGGCGGGATCACTCTAGACAGCGCTGACAACGAGACCTTGTGCCCACTTTTTGTTGTTCAAGAGCTACAGGAAGTGTCAACCGGTCTCCCATTGTATTTTTCTCCTGTGAATGGTGTTATACGTGAATCCACTGATCTTTTTACCAACAAACGTCATATTTAATGTTTCTACAATTTGTGTCCAAAACACTGTCTGGTCACTTGTCTACGATGAATCGCTACAAAAGTATGTGGTGGCAATAAGTGGAGTTGAAGGCAGCAGTGGGGTTTTGGACAGGGGCGACATGAGCGACCGCACAGGGCCCCCAAGGGAGAGGGGCCCCGAAAATAGGAAACTTAAATTAAATTAAATATTTGTAAAAAGTTATAAAATTATATATATATATATATTTATGTTTATATAAAAAAATATCTAAAACTTAAAACATGCAAAAGGAATGATAATTTTGAAGTGAAAATGTTTGATATTTAGATGTTTATAAGTAATTTTTTTGGTTCTCAAGAAGATAATTTAATAATATTTTTTGTATTAAAGTTTTTTTTGAAAAAACACTTATATCTCTTACTGATTATAAATTAAGAGCCATATTTTAATAAATTGCACAGGGCCCCCAAATTCTTTGAACCGCCCCTGGTTGAAGGTAACCCAGGGCGTGAAACTCTGAACAACTAGTTTAAAATCGAAAATTTTGACGACGACTACAAGCTTGGTTTCTGTCCGGCGGTGTGCAATATATGCCGACCTGTATGTGGGAATTTGGGTGTTTTTATTGATAATGGAGTTAGGCGCCTGGTTCTTACTGACGATCCATTGAAGGTCATGTTTAGGAGGGCTTGAAGACTGAAGTTGTTGTGTTGTGCCCATCAACCTTTTTTCCCTGATTTACCCCCACACCTTTTGTTTTTCAATATTATGTCAGTATTACCTCGATTACTACTCATTATCTTACTCTCTTACAGTTTGGAGAATAGTGTGTAATTTTTATCTTTAATTTTTTATTTGAACAAAAGAATTAGACTTGAACAAACAGGAAATATATCTATATATAACAAAATATATCACTTTTTTAGCTTCGTATTACCTCCTACGTAAGGATCGAATTTGATTTGATTCGCTTTACCTATGTTTTTTGAACAAAATTTTTTTGTCTCTGTTTAGTGTCTCTTCTTATGATTCAATATTAAAAAATCAAATCCTAAACTTTAATCTTAAAATTTAACTCTTAAACTCAAAATTTCAAACCCTAAAATATACATCATACGCTGAATACTCTAAAGAATAAACCATATTACCCGGTACTTTTCTTACGAGCTTCCACCATATTAATTAGAAAACCATATACTAATATTTTTTTTTGTCTTCTTTCAAGTTAGCTTTGTCTAGAGACATTAGACTTGAGCGGTAAATTGTGTTTTAATAATCGTATATTTAGTTTGATTTGGTTGGCAATAAGCAATTTTCAATTTCATTGTAGGCTAACCATTGCATTCATGATTGTAATATTCTTTATTTTTTACTCGTTCACGTATAATCCAAAAATATATATTTTAATGTTCATGAAATTAAATTATTCAATGAGCAAGTTAATGTCAACATCTATGATTCAATGTAGACAGAGATGTAAATTCAATTAAATTATAGTTTTAATCTAATAAATATTTTTAGGATAACTATATAACAATTTTTTTAATAATTTTAATGTGATTACAAAGTATTATATATTCATACATATTTTTAATTCTTTAATAATACACATATTTTATAAACAAAATAAGCTAAACCTAATTTTTTAAGTTAAACGTCATCTTCATTTTCATTGAAACTACTCGTTCGATTTATAAATAATTAAAATTTAACATCACAGTCATTTGAGTAGACAATATAGCCTTCATCGTTTGAACGTGGACGGCTACATTTATTAACAAAGTGATTGAATTTATTCCAAAAGCAGATAATATTGTAAAAGTTGAATCCACATAGATATGACTCGTTTTAATGTTTGATTTAAATAGTTGTAATTTTTTTAATGGTCTAAAAGTAATGATAAATTAGTATTTATTCATATATATTCTTAAACTTTTGCTAATATACACACACTTTACAGACAAAACAATTGAATCTGAATATTTTAGGATGAATATGATATCTGTTTTTTCATCAGGAGTACATGTTGAATTCTTAATAGTTATAATTTTATTTAAAGGTTATAACTTATAAATTTATCGGGAAAATATAAGATTATCCGATCAAATATAATGTACTAATTTGAAAAAAACGATTTAGTGGTTAATATTTAATAACGATGTGGTTTGTATTTTGCGATGTTCGAAATCTTATCAATTTTACTTTTCGAGATTCTATGTTTTTTTTGTTCAATTGGATTACATTTATACCATTTTTTTATTGAGTAGACAAATGATTATATTCTAAAAGGAATGTCATGATTCGAATCTATACAAGATAAAATAAATTGAATTATATATTATAAAATTTTCCTTTGAACCAACAATCAGTTGGTCCAATATGGAATGTGACACTTGGTCCCTTAAGCAAGATTATGAGTTCGAATCTTAATGTTGTGAATGTGAAAAAAAATGGATTGAGAGTGTCCTCCTATACGAGGCATCAGTAAAATTTGATCCAAATTACTCGACCAATAAGTTGAATACTAGTAGTTAAATCTAAAAATAAAACTTGATCCAGATTACTCGACCAATGAGTTGGATACTAATAGTTAAACCTAAAAATAAATTTCCCTTATGAAAAAAAGGTTGGTTTAAGAGTTGACTTTGAAATTCTCCATTCCTCAACTCGAAATTAAATTGTTTTTGTTTTCTTATTTGGGGGGAAAGGAGATCCGACCTGGTTAATGAAAAACAAACCCACTTCTTTTTATCGATGTGGGATGCAATCAAGTCTACGTTGAATATCGATATAGTTTGGTTTCATGGCGGGTTGGTCAAACAAAGGCAGCTGGCTCCATGTATTCTGCCCCACGTCTCTTCAATGAATTTCAACCCACTCTTCTTAAAATACATTATCCACTCGCTATATATATACAGATAAGTGCTACATGTGTGTGTGTCATTCAATTCAAACAAAGCGACCACGATGAGGACAGCATTGTTCCTAACACTTTCTTTCATTCTGTGCGCCACTGCCAATGCGGCACCTGATCCAGTGCTTGATATCTCCGGTAAAATACTCCGCACAGGCACCGACTATTACATCCTTCCGGTCTTCCGCGGCCGAGGAGGTGGCCTGACTCTTGCCAGCACCGGCAACGAGACCTGCCCGCTCGACGTTGTTCAAGAGCCGCTGGAGGTGTCAAACGGTCTCCCGGTAACCTTCACACCTTTTAACACCAAGAAAGGTGTTATCCGTGTCTCCACCGACCACAACATCAAGTTTTCTGCTGCAACAATTTGTGTCCAATCTACCGTCTGGAAGCTTGCCAGTTTCGATGATTCGACACGACAGTGGTTTGTTACGAGTGGTGGTGTGGAAGGCAAGCCTGGTCGTGAAACTACTGGCAATTGGTTTAAGATTGAGAAGTATGAAGATGATTACAAGCTTGTTTTCTGCCCAACAGTGTGTAATTTCTGCAAAGTATTGTGTAGGGATGTGGGTGTTTTTATTGACGATGCTGGTGTTAGGCGTCTGGCTCTCAGTGATGTGCCCTTCAAGGTTATGTTTAAGAGGGCTTGAATCATGAAACCCATCTCTTTGAATGTAAACTTTAAATTTAATAAAATATATTTTGAAGTCTTATTTAACAAAAAATATTAAAAAATATCCATACCAAAAATTATTTAGAGAAATGGTCATTTTGTTCTTGTGGTAAAATTATAGGGACTCAATTAAAAGGAAATTAAAATTATAGGATCAAAATGAAAATTTCTAGAAATGAAAAGTAGACCTATATAATCTGTATGAAGAATTATATAAGTGTTTGTGTAATATCTAATTTTTAAACCCGACAAGTTAAAAAGTATCAAGGATAAAAAGTTAAAAATTTCGATAAAAACCGAATAATTCAAAATTGAAGGCAAATTGATGTTTTTCGAGATGGAAACAATGACAAGGTGACTACGTCACTTGTCAGCGTGTAAATCTCAAAATGTTACGTACAATAAAAATAATTTATATCCAATACACAAGTGGTGGAAACAAAAAGTTTTCACAAGAGTATTAGTTTTAGGGTTTATTATTATAATTTAGTGCGTAGGAGTTATGAGTTTAAGTTTGGGGTTTAGAATTTAGGTGTTGCGGTTAGAATTTAGGATTTAGAGGTTATGGTTTAGAGTTTAGGGTAATATGGTTAGGTATTTAGGTTTGAACCTATGCATCTTAAATTTTAAACTTCAAACCCTAAATTTTAACCACAGTCCAATTCTAAACCACTAAACTTTAAATTTAGTATCAATTATACTATTGAAGTAAAAGTCGGTGTTATTTTAGCACTGAACTTTGTTTATGCTTTAACTATATCAATGGGTTGTTAAAATTCCTCAACGTCATCGCATGCAAATCGTTGAGATCCATCTATATCACCGGTTTTAAATGCTATGTGGTATAATTAAAACCTAAACTAAAATTTAATATTAAAATAATATTAATTTTTAGTTTAATAGTATAATCGATACTAAATTTAAAGTTTAATAATATATGATATAGTTCACGCTAATATTAATTAGGTTCACATCTTTAAAATGAAAACAAAAATATATAAAATGGATTGGATAATTGGAGAGTAATCCCACATCATTTGACAAGTGAATTGGTATGATAGGATTCCTTTAAACCCTACATACACGCCGTCGGACACTTCAGTTTAGACCAACTTTAGTGTTACTCTAATTGCGGTGAACTTCAATTTAGAGTATTATCGTTATGGGAAAATATTGACTGTTAGCCGGGAAAAAAAACTTTTTTACGAGCGGATTCAATTTAGGATTTGAAAAGTTAGTTTAAAATTTAGAGTTTATAAGTTTAAGTTTTAGGGGTTAAAATTTACAGTATTTTAAAGGTTAAAATTTAAAGTTTTCAGTTTAAAGGATAAGTTTATTATTATTATTATTATTATTATTATTATTATTATTATTATTATTATTATTATGAGATTCTAAGCAAACTCACGGCCGTTAACTAATAACTAACACTAATATTGGTTGTAGATGTGTTCATAGTAGGTTAACCGTACCATTTAGCATAAAAGGTTGATTAACCGTTATAGCGGTTATTAAATCGTAACCTATCGTTAAGAAACAGTTAATCATTAAATTTTTAAAAGATTAACCGTTAAAGCGGTTAACCGCTACTTAACAGTTGGTTATAGGTTAACCTGTAACCTATTACAATTTATTTTTCAAATGTTCACTATTTTTTTTGAAAATAATGAAATTATATTTTTATATTAAAATTTTCAGAAGCAATATTTAAATAAATAATTTCTAACTACATACTTTATTTTATGTCTAGACCATCATTTTTAACGGTTGGTTAACGTAACCGTTTAAATTTTAACGTTAGATTAATTAACCAGTAAAATTTAACAATTATATCAATTAATGATTACAATTAAGGATTACAGTTTATTTTGCGCACCTTAAATTGGCTGTCATGTGACGCCAATATATTATCATCTCACAGTTGATAGTTCCCCGTTTGAATTCAATTTTTGTTTTCCATCTTTTATAAGATTCACGCTCTCGATGTGAATAAGTGAAAGCAACCGCATGCTGTTTCACTAGTATATTCCTACTTCCAACCCATTGCTTCTTTCCCTATAAAACTCTCACTACCTATATCCATAACATTCATTTGTTTCTTTCTGTAAAGAGAAAGAAGAAGAAGAAGAAGAAGAAGAAGAAATTGAGCCTGAGGATACAGAGATGGATGAAGATAGGGTAGAGAGTGGATTCAACAGAGAGGAAGGAGAAGGGAAGGGGGAGGAAGAGATATTGGAGAGGCAGCAAGTCCCCTCGTGGAGGAATCAGCTGACCATCAGGGCCTTTGTGGCCAGCTTTGTGTTGAGCATCATGTTCAGCTTCATACTGATGAAGCTCAACTTGACCACCGGGATTATCCCCTCCCTCAATGTCTCCGCTGGCTTGTTGGGCTTCTTCTTCCTCAAGACCTGGACCAAGTTGCTCCAAAAATCGGGTCTCCTCAAACACCCTTTCACCAGGCAGGAAAACACCGTTATTCAGACTTGTGTCGTCGCCTCCTCCGGCATCGCCTTCAGCGGTACCTAACTCTTTCCATCTTTGATTTGCTAATACTGCATAGAATTATACATGTAACGTTATTATTTTATTTTAGTTAAAATACTACTGGAACTGATTAGCTGAAAATTGTATGTTCTCCCACAGGCGGATTCGGGAGTTACCTGTTTGGAATGAGTGAACGCATTGCCAAACAATCAGAGGACAACAGTGATGGTTTCAAGAACCCGTCACTAGGATGGATTGTTGGCTTCCTCTTTGTTGTTAGCTTTCTAGGCCTTTTCTCTGTGTTGCCTCTTCGGAAGGTATGCCCTCTGTTCTGTCCAGTAGCGGATCCGAAAATAATTTTGAGGGAGAATGCATATGAAATTTCAAAATCTCAACGTGGACACAATTTATAAAGATTAATAATTATAAGGACTTATTCATAAAAATTTAAGAAAATAAAAGTCAAATGTGTAAAGTTTAGAAAGTTCAGGGTGGACAAGTGCCGATCCCGAGGTATACATGGACCCGCCGCTAGCTTTGTCCCTAGACATCACATATATTTGCAAACCCATAGCCAAATGGACAAATGCATACAAGCTGAAATCATTTGGATGATATTGAGTAATGTTCTTGCAAGGAAATGATGTTTGTTTGTCCTCCCATTATATCAGATAATGGTTATAGACTTCAAGTTGACATATCCAAGTGGTACTGCAACTGCACATCTTATCAACAGCTTCCACACCCCTCAAGGAGCCAAGCAAGCCAAGTAAATCACTATCACTCTCGTCATTAGTTTCAAGTTACATCCATGAATTAATTCTATCTGATTGTTTCATGCTTTTGGAACTTGTAGGAAGCAAGTAAAAGTATTAGGCAAGTTCTTTTCTTTCAGCTTCTTGTGGGGTTTCTTTCAATGGTTTTTCACTGCTGGAGACGATTGTGGATTTGTTAACTTCCCTACATTTGGGATTACAGCATATAAGAACAAGTGAGTAAAATCATTTCTTTAGTACTAATATTTTGCTTCTGGTTAGGGAGTATTTGGCTAATATGGACTTGCTTTGCTAATGTTCAGGTTTTACTTTGATTTCTCAGCAACATATGTAGGAGTAGGGATGATCTGTCCCTACATAATTAACATATCGGTGCTACTTGGAGGAATACTTTCATGGGGTCTAATGTGGCCTCTCATTGAAAAAAGAAGGGGGGATTGGTATCCTGCAGATCTTCCCACAAGCAACATGCATGGCCTCCAAGGTTACAAGGTTAGTTTCTATAAGCTCGTCGGTATCTCTAGTTTTTTCGTCTTCTCCATTGACGTTTGATGCTCGACTTATTCCCGAAATACAGGTATTTATTGCCATTGCCATTATTCTAGGTGATGGACTATACAACTTTTTCAAGGTGTTTAGCAGAACCATCACGGGCTTGTTTCGCCAAGTCCGTGGCAATCAAGCTCTCCCCGTTGAAAACCAGACCATAACTCATGATGTATCAGAGAGGCTATCTTATGATGACCAGCGCCGAACTGAAATGTTTCTAAAAGATCAGATTCCCATATGGTTTTCTGTTGCAGGTTATGTCACAATTGCTGTCATCTCTACCGTCCTTCTTCCGCACATCTTTCGTGATCTGAAATGGTATTACATATTAGTCATCTACATATTTGCACCAACGCTGGCTTTTTGTAATGCATATGGATGTGGACTGACCGACTGGTCCCTTGCCTCCACCTACGGAAAGCTAGCCATCTTTACGATTGGAGCTTGGGCAGGTTCACATGGTGGAGTCCTTGCAGGCCTCGCAGCATGCGGTGTGATGATGAACATTGTTTCGACAGCCTCCGACCTGATGCAGGATTTTAAGACGGGCTACCTGACCCTGGCTTCTCCCAGGTCCATGTTCATTAGCCAAGTGATTGGCACTACCATGGGCTGCATAATCTCACCTTGCGTTTTCTGGCTGTTTTTCAAGGCATTCGATGACTTCGGCCTCCCAGACAGTCAATATCCTGCTCCTTTCGCTGTCGTTTATCGCAACATGGCGATATTGGGGGTGCAGGGCTTCTCTGCTCTACCGAAGAACTGCCTATCGCTTTGTTATGGGTTCTTTGCTGCAGCCATCTTGATAAACTTCATCAAGGATATGATGGGTAAGAAATGGGGATCCTTGGTACCACTTCCAATGGCAATGGCAATACCTTTCTACATTGGCCCATACTTTGCCATCGATATGTGCACCGGAAGTTTGATCTTATTCGTGTGGGAAAGGCTAAACAAGGCAAGGGCAGATGCATTCGTGCCGGCGGTCGCCTCGGGCCTCATCTGCGGGGACGGTATATGGACATTGCCGAGTTCAATACTATCTCTTGCAGGGGTTAAACCGCCGATTTGCATGAAATTTCTGTCAAGGGCCACAAATGCAAAGGTTAATACCTTCTTAGGATCATAAATTAAGTTGAAGGAAGTATAGGTATGTAAGATGCATCTGTCATCTTTTTCCTCTTCTTCTTCTCAAGACAAAAGACGTTTGATCAACTATCAAATGAGTGTAGAAATAACACTAAGAAACATAAATGTACTAAAAAAGTATAATACATCAATGTTAACCTTTTGAAAATTAATACTTATGATGAAAGAATCACATCAGTTCAATATTCAAAATAGGACAGAAAATTAAATGGTACCAAATTCCTAGCTCTCGGAATAAAATTATAAAAATGTTCTAATTCCTAATTAACAATAAGCTTTAACCCTTAATACTTATATATTTCGAAATTGAATTGATGACTTTTTTTATTGAAAAAAAAAACTCACGTGCCTCGTTAAAAATCTCTTAAACTTAAATGTGGGAAAAGAGTACACATGGTGGTATGTACATCAGAAAAGAAGAAACGACATGCGCAAAAGCGCTACATAAAAAACAAACGAGTACTCACATACGATCCCGAGAAATAAGCACCTCAACCGTAAGCGGAGGCATCGTGAAAGTCCATTCTCCATTGGATGTCCCCGAGCCAAGCTCGCCAACTTATCCGCAATATATTCGTTCCGAGAGATATGATTCACAATGATATACCAATTTCGACTCACATAATTTTTTATGCTCACCACCAAAGCATTATCACGAAGGTATAAAGAGGTGTTGCCAATAATCTTAACCACAGTAATATTATCAACCTCTAAATCAACATGTCGATAACCAAGATCCCAAGCATATCTCAGGGCCTCATGCGCTGCCCATAACTCGGCCATAATCACCGAACAAACGCTAATACTTTTTGAGAAACCAAATAACCACTTACCCGTAGCATTGTGGATAGCAACCCCGATGGCAGCCATGCCATTCGCGCCACCAACAGTACTGTTGGAGTTGATCTTCACTCGTCTCAGCCCTGATTTGGTTCAGCTAACGTCCGTAGTTTCCAGTACACCAGCACGCAATTGTAGAGACACCCGATTCACCAAAGGAGCGGCTGCGCAATCATCCTGCATACGTACAGCAAAGCGCACAACATGAATTGATGACTTTTTAATAGAAAAACTATTTTTTAACCGTTTAAAAAAGTCGAAAAAACTGTTTTTAAAAAAGAAAATATCGACTAAAAATTATTTTTTAAAGAATTGACATGATATTCGCTTCACGATCCATGTATACTTCATGCTAGTTTTCTTTAATTCCTAGAATATTTTTAATCATATTTGAAAATATGCTTGTAATTTTAATTATTTGTTGACATATAAGATAATTAATATCATGTCAACCTTGAGTACATATAAATTATAGTATCAAAACATAAAAAATTAAATTTTTAAGTTAACATTTTTGAGAAAAAGATATTTAAGTTAAAGGACAAATTTAATTAAAAGAGTATAAAGATCAAATCGATGAAAATTGTAAACCTTTAGAATAAAATTTATATTATACTGTATCGATTTTTTATAAAAAGATTGCTTTGCTTTTTTTTCAAGGGTAAATTATGTAAATTATCATTAAATTTTATTTTTAAATTTATTTTGGCCATTACAGTGCTGTTACACCTTGAATTTGACTGGAAAACAGTCTAAATTCATCCACTGAACAGACTGTACATATTCGAATAAATTCGAATAAACTGCATTGGAATCAAACCGTTCTGAACGTTCGAATCAAATCAAATAAAAATTTTGAACGTTCGAATCAAATAAAAAGAATATATACACACGCATGTTTTACCTGAGTTGAGCCGAGCCAAGCGGTGATGCATGAGGACTTCCCTTGTTCTTTCCCACTCAACAAAGGAGGGAGGAAGCATGGGTATAAATACCCTTCCCTAGCTATTTTCCCACTAATGTGGGATATAGCTTTGGTAACCTCTTGAAGCATTACTAACATTTTCAACCCGATACTAGAAAGGAAATCCATGACGGGCAGTATAATTATCAGCCTTCCTCCTGCTTACTCTTGCTTCCATAAGCGTTACAACATCATGTCCATGCGACCTCACAATAAGCCTCAAATAACGGTTAAATTCAGGGACAAGAGCTCCATGGACATTCCAAAACAACACTTTAAACATTATAATAAAAATATAAAAAAAAGGTTCCACTTAATTAGCATCTCCATCAAAGATAGTGTTATCCCGCCACTGTACCGTCGTAGCATCTTTCCTACTAAGTTCTGTCGTAGGTAAAAGGTTTGCAGCACTGCCGAATCCCTTCCCCACTAAGTTCTTCGAGATTTGTTTAATCCATTCGCCTACATCCACCACATTAGGCGTATTAGGATCCCGATTCTCTTTTCGTTCAAGGACCTTCCTTCGTTGCGGGTATGGACTCCTATCCTATGTGCAACACTCTTTAACTTAGAAAGTCTGCGTTCAGATGACGATGTTACATTCCCAGAACCTTCACCAGAGGCATCCTATGTTAATGGCCTATTAATCGAACTCGAACTCCTTGGGATCACCTTGACTGCTGAAGCCACATCGGTGATTATCTGTGTGTCAATCTGAGAGTCAATCACTGTAACCTCTTGCACTTCCGTTGGACCTGATTTCTTGCTCAACTTAGGGTCCTTTGAACCAACCTCAACAACTAACTTCGAGTTCCTCTTATTTCGAACGGTGACTTCTTGTTCATCCCTTTCCACAACCGGCTCTTTTCCCACACGGCGTCTATTGGAACTAGAAGCCATAGCCTGAGTCGCTCCTTTTAGGTTTTGCCTTAATATCCACATCCAATTCAGAGATCTACTGCTCCACCGTTTGCGTATTGGTCAATCCCAAAATCATGTCTCAGAATGATGCTTTAAGAGCACTCTCGGATGGCTTATTCCCAAGAATTGGAACAACTTGGGAAGCAGAATTCGAGGATGCAGCCACCATCTTCTCCCATGGAGAAACTTCCATCATGTCACACGCCATACTTTCATCATCAGATCATTTAGTCTCATGGTCTTTTTTCCTTTGAAGCGGAGGCATGTGCGTTAGTTTCCAATTGCACCGAAATCGGGATAGTCTGGTTAACATCCGGTGGTCTTCCCACCGCTCCTCCCGCCGACGGCATAAAGGCATTGTTTGTACTTTGTAGGGTCAGCGCTAGGGTTACGAGGATCTTCCGAGATTTTCGGAGCTTTTTCTATGATAATAATTCCCTTCTTATAATGTCGTTATTTTGAGGTTATTAATTTTTAAGTATTAATTTATAAACATTTTAACTGTTATTGTACATGTCTTTTTTTCATATGTACAAATAAGTATAATATTATTTAATAAATCAAATATTTTTTAAAGTATACTCAATTAATTATCTTCTAAAATTATAAAATATATTTATATATTACTACTAATTCTATTTTTCTGTAATAGTATGGATAAAATAATTTTTTTTTTACAATTTTCCTACTTATACAAAAGGCCGCGATTCATTTGCAGCAATTCAACTAAGAAATTAACATGCCATGTTAATTTTTTTAACAGCGACTAATGACAGTGACTGTAATGAATATAAATTAAAAATTTAGTGATTGTATTGTAAGTTTTTAAAATTCAGTGATCATATTATAAACATCCTAAAAGTTCAGAGAGTATCAATGTAGTCTAATCTAATAATCATATGAAATATATTATATATTTTTAAGATTTATATATATAATTATTTTTTAAATTTATTTATAACTAAATTTTATATTTTATAAAATGAACTGTTATATCCTAATGAAATGATAACAAAAGTATTACTCAAGACATAATAATAATAATAATAATAATAATAATAATAATAATAATAATAATAATAATATACATGTTTATGATTAACTGGAAATATTAAGCTTGATATAACTTGTGTTATCGAGGGTACCCAAGTAAGAATGATGATAAACGGTGAAGAACAAGCGATTAGATAGAAAAATGACTAAATTGACATATTTTTTTAAATACGAAGGAATACATTTATTGAATTATTTTGAATTATGACTAAATTGGTAGAATATTAAGAATAAGTTTTGAGGTCTAAAACTGTCATTATGGCAGACCTTGTTAGATGTTCGTTCGTATTTCAACGGAGGATAGATTTGATCCTAACTAAAATTTAATTGAGTGACACAATCTTAACTTTTAAGAATTTAGTGACCCAGTCATAATTTTACTAATAATTGACTGACCTTTAATGTATTTTACCTTTTTGTTTCTCTTTCGTATTGGCGGGAAAGGGGAAAATCCCGGTTTAATATGGTTATCCAGTTCGGCTATAAAAATCTGCTTTTCTTGATTTCTCCTCAACTTATGAAAAGCAAAATTCACAAATCAAAAAACACAGTTTCGATTTTCTTTCTGTTTCCGCTAGGTTTTGTCATCGGAAGAGTGAAGCTATGGTAAATCTTGAGACGTGGATCGAGCATTTGCTTGATGTTGAGAAGCAGATGCGATTAGCCGGTGATGTCGCCGGAACCAAGAAAGCGGTTTCCGAAATTTTGCATATATGCTTTGACGTTAATGATTGGAAGTTTCTCATGGAACAAATCGTTAATTTGTCCAAGAAACGAGGTCAACTTAAACAGGTAATTAGTTTTCTTACTTTTTCTCTTGACCAAATTTGATTATGTGGAGCGGTTGTGCTTCTAATCTTTTAGGGTTCTTTTTTTGGCGATTTAAATTATCATTTTATAGTTCTTATCGCTATTTGTTTTGTTGCTTTTAATTATAATGAATAGCGGGTTGGCACGAGACTTGGTATTCGCACTTTATTGGAAGAGAAGTCTGTTCTTATATTAGTCTATCTTTGGATTCTAGTAAATGGGACTTCTAAATCTTTATTAGTCTATCTTTGTTTATCTCTTAGAGGTTCCTTGCTTGAATGCACACTTTTAATTTCTATCTATCGACATGAATTGTGTATTTATGCTTATTTATTTGGAAGTTCTGATGTTTTTAATCCATTTGTATTTTCATATTTTCGAGCTATGATGTTTCGAGAAATCTATGTTTCTTTTACAGTCTACGGTTTAATCTATGTTTCGAGAAATCCATTTGTGAACCTTCTTTAGAGTAGATGACTTCAGCTGTTACTTATTTTTGTCATTAGAGTTTAAGTTAAGGGAAAACCATGCAGATTGTGGATTCTAGTCTCGTTCCAGATAGATTCATTATACTGAGCTGAAAGGATTAAGAGTTAATAAAAAGAAGAAGAAAATAGTAAATGGGACTTCTAAATCTTTATTACTCTATCTTTGTTTATCTCTTAGAGGTCCCTTGCTTGAATGCACACTTTTAATTTCTATCTATCGACATGAAATGTGTATTTATGTTTATTTATTTGGAAGCTCTGATGTTTTTAATCCTTTTGTATCTTCATATTTTCGAGCTATGATGTTTCCAGAAATCTATGTTTCTTTTACAATCTGCCTTTCTCATTATTCATCCTCCTGTTGGATTACTCGGTTCTACGGTTTATTCAAAAAACTCAATCCATAACAACTCTATGCCTCTATCATTCGTAGCTCAATCCATAAAAACTCACAGTTCCTCTCTATAATATTGTTGAAATGCACTACCATCATCCTCATTATTTGTTTTGCATTTCCACTATTTTAGCTCATCTAGCCAAAAATACCCTGAGTCTGGAGTCCTAAAATGAGGAAGAAAACTCGCCTACCTTTATTTTCAGTCTTTATAAAGTCCTGGAAAAGTTTTTTTAATAGCCCTGGAGTCCTAAAGTTTTTTTTAATTATATTGAAATCACATCATGGATTGAACATTTGAGCCTCCTAAATTTAGATCTGCCCTCACCCCAAACACACTTTTTATTATAGTAAAATAGTTTTGCAGAAAAGTTGACATATTGCTACATCTATTTGATTAAGTGTTTCACAATGTCTTGAAAATTTTCTGCCTACTATCAGATCTAGGAGGTTATATTTGATCAACGTTACTACTGTTAATGCAGCTGTTTATTTATATGCACTCTGCAGGTAGTGACCGCAATGGTTCAGCAAGCAATGCAGTACATTGATGAGACACCAGATCTTGAAACTCGTATAGAGCTGATCAAGACACTGAGCAGTGTGTCTGCCGGAAAGGTGATCTTCTTTTGGGTTATCTGATGTAATCTGTCTATTGTTGTAATGTTCTGGCTAAACAAACTTCTTTATTCTGTAGATTTATGTTGAAACTGAGAGAGCAAGATTGATCAAGAAACTTGCAGAGATTAAAGAAGAGCAGGGCCTTATTGCTGAAGCTGCAGATTTAATGCAGGAAGTTGCAGTAAGTTTCCTATATAATAAGATGGTTTCTTCTTGGATCTTTTCTTACTATTTGATTGGTCTGAACTGCAGGTGGAAACTTTCTCTACCATGGCAAAAACTGAGAAAATCGCCTTCATTCTTGAACAAGTATGGGCATCTTATTTTGTTTTTAATATTATTGTATCTTTTAGATTAGATTGCAATGATAATTCAGTCAAATTGTTTATAATTTAATTTTGTAGGTTCGACTCTGCTTAGATTGCCAAGATTATGTTCGTGCTCAGATTCTTTCAAGGAAGATTAGCCCTAGAGTATTTGATGTTGACACTTCAGAGGAAGAAAAGAAACCAAAAGAAGGTGACAATGTTGTAGAGGAGCCTCCTGCTGATATACCTTCACTAATGGAATTGCAGTGTGTCTACTATAAATTGATGATACGGTATGTTACTGTTAGAAAGGTTGTTAAATTGGGTCCTTTAGTTTCGTTTTTCTTTTATGTATTATTTCCCCTTTAGTTGGAGGTGAAATGAATTTGTGAATTGCTTGCATTTATCTTACCTTGTGTTCTCCTTGTCTATAGGTATTACTCCCATAACAATGACTACCTTGAAATTTGCCGTTGCTACATGGCGATGTACAAGATTCATTCCATCAGGGAAAGCCCCTCTCATTGGATGCCGGTAAAGCACATTTCAATATATATCCTTTCCATCTCCCATTGAGCTGTTCTCATATATGTTATTACTTGCAGGTCTTGAGAAAAGTCTGTTGGTACTTAATCCTGGCTCCACATGGCCCAATGCAGTCGAGCCTTCTTAATTCCACATCGAAGAAAAAGACTCTTTCTCTTATTCCGAAATTTAGGTATTTCCTTGGTGAATGTAGTACTCATATCAAGCTCTACGTAGAGTTGAATCTGAATACAACAATTTGTTTAATCTTGTGTGTTAGGTTGCTATTGAAACAGCTAGTTACAATGGAGGTTATCCAGTGGACATCCCTTTGGAGTTGTTACAAGGACGAATTTGAGAAAGAGGAGAGGATGGTAGGAGGCTCTTTGGGTGAGAAAGCTGCAGAAGATTTGAGACGGCGCATTATTGAGCATGTAATTTCCCACCCTCCTTCCTGTGATATGATTATATATCCATTTGTTATCTAATTCTTGCTGGCTTCAGAATATCCTTGTTGTTTCGAGGTACTACTTGAGGATTACATTGAAGAGACTTGCAGAGTTGTTGTGTCTCACTGTCCAGGTTAGAATGCAAAATAAATAAATAAAAATTGACGTCCGTTTTCATCGTGATTAGTAAAGTGATCCTTTTAATCCAGGAATGTGAGAAGCATCTGTCTGAAATGGTAGTGTCAAAGGCACTGGTGGCGAAGATTGACCGGCCAACGGGGATAGTGTGTTTCCAGGTAGAAAAGGATAGCAATGAAATTCTAGACTCGTGGGCTGTGAGGTTGGAAAAACTTGTTTATATTGTTGAGGAGAGTTGCCGCCAAATACACAAGGAAACCATGGTTCACAAAGCTCTGCTCTGAAAGTGTGAAAAATGATATTCTTGGGTGGCATTGTGTGCAGGTTGGCCTAGTTGAAAGCTGCACGGACCTTTCTGTAAGTATACTAAATAGGAAACCTATTATATGGCAGGAGGAGAACAATCTGATTCTGCGTTGTGATTACTTCAACAAGCTTCTGGTTTTCAATCCTCCAGTTTTATTGGACCATTTGAGCCTTTGAAGCCAACCTAATGTCAATTTTCTGAACCCCAGATGCTTTAGCCTAGGGTTAATAATAATAATGAAGTATACTATGTTCATCTGAAATCAGCCCTCTTTTATCTGCAAGTTATACAACAATTGCAAAACAAGATCTCAGAAATTCACCTGAAATCATCTAATACTAAAAAATCCAATATTAGGGGAATTTTTGCTTTAAATACAAATGAAACTAATGCTATTTTGTACATTAATAATAAAAAAAAGACCTAAACGTTTTGAGCTGCTGTTTGCATTACAAACATGCATTGGCGCGTGGTTATTTGACACGGTGGTGGTGTGGCCAATTTCTGGAAAAGAACTTCCACACATATAGCCAAGGAAGTTGCGAATCAAAAATCACTTCTTCCAGGCACTCAAATCCAATTCAGAAGTCCCCTCTCAACTTTGCATCGTCGATATTGAACAAGCACAATACAGATATTGAACTTTAATCCCCAAATTAACAAATGAATGACTTCCATCCACGTCACAGATTTTATGCTACCTAGTACCTACCATCTTTTCTTACAACCAAGAAAATTATGGTACAAGGACAAAAAGAACCACCTTTTTGGTTTAAATGCTAAACCAATATTTAGAATCCCTAGTACAATAGCAACAAAAACCAGCTCAATAATATTAATGTTACTGCCAAATGGTAAACTAATTTGTAAATATTGCCTTCATTCCTAATTCAGAAGAAACATAGAAGAGACTTTGCACACCTTGCAAAAATGTTGGCATTTACTGTACATCTTCCTCATTATTGCCTGATGATCTTCACAATGCTGGACTTATTTCATAAGTTGATTGATGTTCTTCATTTGTTGACAATAGGTCCACTAACATGACTGCTGTGGATGCATCAGCAGAAAATCCTTTATTTACCATTTCATGAAGAATTTCCATAGCTCTTGAAAGGACACTTCTTTCGAGGAAACCCCGAATAATAATATTGTAAGAGATGTTATTCAGAAAACAATCTTCTTCTTCCATCTTCCTGAAAAGGTCATATGCCTTTTCAGGTTGTCCTTCTTTGCAAAGTCCCTTGATCATTATGTTATATGTTGGGAGACTAGGCTTTAAACCAAAGAGAAATATGTGAGAGAATAGTTTCCTTGCAGCTTTAAAATGCCCAGCTTCAATAATGCCATCGAGTATGATATTGTAGTGGACAATATAGGGTTCCACCTCACCGTTTTGCATGTCATGAAATAGTTCCAATGCCAAATCAACACGACCATGTTTGCATAGTCCATCTAGCAAAACTGAGTAGGTAGTTAAATTTGGAGCTTGACCACAGGAACGCATATCCTCAAAGAGTTCTTCTGCAACTGAAAGCCTCCCAACTAGAAACATGCCACCCATAAGAGTGGTGTATGTAACGGTGTCAGGAGCTGGTCCTTTTTGAGTCATTTCATGAAAGAGCTTTAGTGCTTCGTCGATCCTTTTAGTTTTGCAGTATCCATTGATCATGATATTGTAGCTAAATGCATTTGGTTCACATCCATGGTTAACCATTGAATCGAAAACCTTTCTTGCCTCATCTATTTCATTCTGCAAACAATATCCATTTATCAATTCACTATACGTAATAACATTAGGCTGAATACCTTTACGAGCCATCATTTCAACTACACCTAGAGCCCCAGAAATCTTGCCTTCTTTACAAAGTCCATCAACCAAAATATTATAAGTCACAGCATTTGGCTTCAAATTCTTGGCCTCCATTTCATTGAGTAATCTGTTCACCTCACTCCACCGGCCCGAACTACACATTCCTCGAATCAACGCGGTGTAAGTGACAGCATCCGGTTGAATTCCTTTACCCTTCATCTCAGAAACAAGGTCCAAAGCCTCAGTTAAGAAGTTACTCTTACAAAGGCCATCAATAACAGCAGTATAAGCTACTATGTCAGGCCTGAAACCTCTTTCTTCCATCTCTCTCAACATTCTAAGAGCGCCGGTACTATCGCCTATTTTACAATGTCCAGTAATCATTATAGTATATATATGCAAATCGGGATGAAACCCTGACACAACCATCTCAATAAGCAATCTAGAGGCTTGAGCCACTTTACCTTTGATGCAAAACCCTTTGATCAAAGTAGAGAAAATAACTAAATTCGGTCTATAACCGAGCTTCAACGTTTTCCCTAAAACTGAAAACCCAAAATCCACTCTGTGCGAACGACAGAAACAATTCATCAAAATGTTGAGAGTATAAACATCATGGGCTATTCCCAACAATTCCATCTGTTTACAAAGAGAAACAACAATGTCATAATGCTCCATTCTCACAACAGCCCCTAACAATTTATTGAATTCTACAACACAAGGCCTGGGAGAAGCATGAGCCATCTGATTAAACAAAGTGAGGGCGTCAACAATATTACGGAACTCGTACTTTTTTCCATTCCCCTTGCCAGGTTTCTTAGATATCCTTCTGCTGCTGCTCAGAGAAGAAGAAGAAGAAGACGAAGACGAAGAGCAAAACCCAAGACAGAAGGGGGGATTTTCGTTTTTAATATGAACAAGTGAAGAAAGGCTACCTGTTTGATGAAAATGAGAAAGAAAAACACTTGTTTTCCGCAGCTTCCACCTCTTCATCGGGAACTTTCCGGCTACCAAATATGGGTCGGCGGCTTCGGATTGTGGTGGAAACAGAGGCAGGCAGTTCGTGTTTTGGTTTTTGGAAAGTAAAATTCCATTAGATCGACCTAAACTTACACTATTTTAACACATACTGATACCGCCAAACTCAAATTAATTGCCCCGGCTTACTATTTTATTAATCGAATCGAGTTTTCTTTAAATGAGTCTGGACCGTCCTATAATATTAGATCTGACGGTGGTAAATTGGCTGTGCAAAAACATAATGAACAAATTAGGGTTTTGGGTTTTAATTTAAATTAGGGCTATAGGGTTTAATTTTAAATTTGGGCCTTACGGGGCCGTGTATGAATATATATGTACTTCGGCCTTGATTTGTAAATTGACTATCTTAATTTAAAATGGACTGATAATTATGCATTTAATATTTAAAACTTTTTATTTTAATTTAGTATAATAATAAGAATAATAACAAGAAAAATTCTACAACGTGCGACGATTACCGCAGAACACCACTAATGTTGAACACCGTTAAACATCATTAAATCAATTAATAAAAATTTAAAATTTCAAGGACTCGTCATACAATTAATAATTATTTTAAAAAATTTAATTAAATTATTTCTATATATTAAAATTTTATTTGTTTAATAAGGGTAAACTATATATTTAGTACCTCACCTATTTCTGTATTTCTATTGAACTCTCAATATTTATATATTATTTTAATTTGACCTTATTTTTTTATAAAAAAAATAACTTAACCCTTAACCTAAAATCTTAAACCATTAAACCTTAAACCCTTAAACTTTTAAACCTATATAGAAATAAATATATATTTAAATATTATTTCAATTTGACCATGTTCTCTTAAACTTAAAACCCTATATTGTCACTTAATAACATTAAGTTCCTTTTCTTTAAACAATACATATTTCCCACTAGCATTGAAGTCCGAAGCACAAAATTCCCACTCGTTAAATACATCATCCGATTTAAACGTGTCCTTCTTGTAGAATCCACACCGCTTGCATTTTTTGCTTCTAAGTTCAGTAAGAGGCTGAAAACACAAAGATTACACTTTTATTATATACTCTTCAGAAATAAATACACGCAAATTTGGTATAGCCGCAACAACTCGCAAAGCTCAAACGAGCATCCTACTCAATTACTTCTTCCGTCTCCCAAATCTCAATGCATCAGTAAAACATTGAGAGCTAAAAGTTAACCCAGTCCCTAAACAACCTTCGATTCAACACCCATAATTTGATAAAAGTTTTAATCCCTATAACGTAATATGCAACTCTACTGGTGATTTTTCATTTTTTTTATTTCTTTTGATTGTTGTTTATATCTGACACATATTAAGACACAGCTTTCCAAAGACCTTCAAAATGTATTAAAAATATTCGAATGATCTTTTTGAATAATTCGAGTGTGTGGAGAATTTGAAAGGGATTTGAATATGGGAGGTTTTCTTCGTTAGCTGGTGTAGATTCCTGTTTTATGAAGCTGATTTTGGACGGTGGAAACTCGTGTGGGTTGAAGGCGGGTTGAAGATGAACCGAACTGCTATTTTTGTGGATTCGAGTGACGGTGAAGGGATTGAAACTTGGATCACATTGAGCTGAGAAGAAATGGAGAAACTTGAATAACAACAGGGGATTGTTGCTTACTCCACTTTCAAACCAAGTGTATGAAAAATCTGAATAAAATTGTACATTTCTTTTGGTATGTCTATCTTCAAAATTTATAATTGTCTTTATTTTGAAAGTTTGAATTTGAACATTCATCTAGTATATATTATCTGAATTTATAAGTCACTTTAAAAAAATTATTTGGATGGTATTAGTTAGGCCGAATTTGAGTTTAGAACAAAATATTTAAGACAATTATACTAAAGCATAAGGGGTATGATTTGCTTCTCTCAAAAAGAGGAAATGATCAATCTTAAATGATAATCTATTATAGTATAATTGTATAATATTTGTGTTTGGTTCTAAATTTAGATAAATTTATATACATTATAAGTTAAACTATTCGAGTCTAGGTGATAATCTAGGTTTAAGAGTTTAAGGTTTAATAGTTTAGGGTTAAGGGTTAAATTTTTTAATAAATAATAGGGTCAAATTGAAATAATATTTAAATAATAAGAGTTCAATAGAAATACGGAAATAGGCGAGGTACTAAATATATAGTTTACCCTTATTAAAAAATAAATTTTTAATACATATATAAAATAATTTAATTTAATTTTTTTAAAGTAATTATTAATTATTTGATGAGTCCTTGAAATTTTAAACTTTTATTAATTAATTTAATGGCGTTCAGCAGTGTTCAACATTAGTGGTGTTTAGCGGTGTTCGTCGCACGTGGTAGACTCATCATAAGAATAAAAGGTAAAAAAAAAAAAAAAAAAATTGGTTAAAACTCGGATAAAATTAGTGATTACAATTTACAAGTTATAAATTAATGTAGAACTAAATTGAAAAAAAAAAGACTAATTTCAAAGACAATATATAACTTATCCCAGTTTAAATTTAAAACGATTGCAGTCCAATTAAAATGTACTTCTAAATAATATCACATTCTCTCTACCAAAATTCATAATCTTATGTCCGACTAAATGAATCAAACAAAAAAATGAACCAAACAAAATATGTAGCATCTCTTGTAATATGAAGAAATTACAAATCATAATTAATCTCGAAAGTAATTTTACCTTCGGTAAATTGAAGATACCCTAAGTGAATGTGTTTTTTGGGGTTTTAAATTAAAGTTAATAATTTGATGATGAAATCTTATATTACACACCGAATATGATTTATCATGATTCAAAAATTCAAACCAACGTTTAATTAGTTATTAGATATGGATCCCTAGTTAGTATGCATAATGTCGATAAAACCATATCAACTTAATTATACAAAGAAATAAACTAGAAAAACCATATCCATGCCGAAATGTATTGTTATAGAGAGTTTTGTATTCAATTTTATTATTTTGTTAATGTTCAAAAAAATTTATTATGTTGTTTGTTCAAAGGCAATGTAAATTTATATATTAGTAAGTTATTATAGGTAAAACACATATTTCATACCTAATATATTATTGTGTTTTTATTTTGGTACCCTGCATGTTATTTTGATAAAATTATACCTAGTTGCGTTTTTGTTTTGTTTTGATACTTTAACTTAGGGGTACTCATCGAGCGAGTCGATTATGAGTAGAGTAGTGCTTGACTCGTACTCGTTAAAAAATATGGTTGCTCAACTCGACTCATTGCTTGTTAAGCTCGATAATTTTTTCTCGAATCGTGCCCGTTAAAAAATCTTGTTGCTCGTCAGCTCATCAAAATTTTTACCTTGTTTTTTTAAAACATATGTAAAGTCTAGTGACACTGATAGAGCTTAATATAAACATACAAATTCAGAGAAAAAACGTGAGGACTGAAGAGATAAATAAATAATAAATGTACTTGTAATGTGAGGTTCTTTTTAGTTTCTTAACAATATTCGATAAACAACACATTAGACAAAGCCTTAAGGATTTCGGGGTTTTAACTTTCAACTGTATTTTTTTAATAAAAACTAAAGGATTTTCTCTTTTTTCTATTTTTTGATTAATAGAGAGGTATTACATTCTCATACCGAAATGTGAACCCATACAAAATAGAACGGTATGACTATTCTTAGCCACTAGGTCAATTTGTGGATCTCATTTTTTCTACTTTTATACATAAAATACTAATAAAAAAGGAAATACTTCAATAAGAAAAAAGGAAATACTAATTATTATAATTTAATTAAATAAACCTTTTGAATTCTCGGGAGAGGCAAAATTTTTGAAATTTTAAAACTAAATATTTTATTAGCAAATCATTGAGTTTTTTTAGAGTTTTCAACTAACATTTAAATTTTTTAGAACATAATATTTAAGGTAGGCACAAGAAATGAAAAAAAAAATTATAAAAAAACATGATGAGTTGCTCGCGAACTTATCGAGTCGAGTTGAGTCTTACTCGACTCAACTCGCTAAAATCTCGAGTCGAGCTGCTCAACTCAATTAGCACCCCAATCCTGACCGTTAAAACGATAAAAATTAACAGAGTCGATGATGTAACTCGTTTTTAATTAAATAATAACAATTTTGGCCCCAAAACCTACACATTTCTATCAATACCGTAAATTTCCCTCTCTCTTTTTATTTCTTACTTCCCCGAAAGCCACGTCCCCTTTTTCCAATTTAATTCCCACGAAATACTTAATATTCATTTGGAATAAGTAGATTTGGTTTTCATTTTGTCAAATATTTTCTCAGGAACAGAATGATAGTCACAAATATTTTCTCAAAATTATTAACCATTCTCATTTATGAAGAACACTATGATAGTCACAGACTAGCATACATTCATTGTCACATCACACATCTTTATCCGATGTTCAAAATCTCAACTCAGGAACAGAATGGCAGAAACACATTACATAGCTTACCAGGGTGGAATGGCATCCTGCAGATTTTCTCTTCACAAGGGGCACTCAAACTGCTAACTCGGTCTTGGAGATGAGGATACCATCCGTGTCTGCATAAAGCCACTCCCCATCACAGATTCTAGTCCCGGCAATGGTTATCGGGACATGTTTCTCCCCCATTCCCTTCTTATTGGCCTTCATAGGATGAGAATGAAGGGCTCTCACCCCAATGTCACAACCATTTATCTCATCAACATCCCTTACGCAGCCGTTAACCACTATTCCAGCCCATCCGTTATTTTGAGCTTGAACCACGGGATTGCCTCCGAGTATGGCACACCTTAAACTACCACCCCCATCTACAACCAGAACTCTGCCGTTACCCTTCTCCTCAAGGAACTCACGGATCAAAACATTGTCTTCAAACACTTTAATTGTAACTATAGGTCCAGAGAAGACCGGGCGACGACCGTATATTTGGAATATTGGTTGGAGGGCCCGAAGTTCACCACTCACAATTAGCTGTGGATTTGCATCACACACTTCAGCAGTTGTAACCAAAGCCATTAATTACGGACACTCCTTCAAGGCAAAACAACAATTGAAAAAAAATATATTCAGGCTCAGAGAGATGAAGATACAATCACATTTTCTCAAAACTACCTTGGTATCGAAGCAAGCAGACACTAGAAAGTTGGATCTTATCATCACGGTTAGCTAAAAACTAGAAGAATTTAAAACTAGTAGTGTCTAGTACTAAAACCAAATATGGCAAAAAGATAAACCCAAAAACTATGTTAGAATGCATCTGAAAAGGAAAAAGGTTTCGAAACAATCCAAGGACCAAAAGAGCTCTCCTCTACATCTCACCTTCACCAAAACAATCAATTCAGATTGTGAACATCTCTAGAAGGATAAAATTATGAATGTAAATATTTAGGCGTTGCTTGGTATGAAAGATTAGTTAATCAAATGGTTAAGACTTAACCATTTGATTAACTAATTTTTCATCCATCATTCTAAGAAAAGCCTTAAGGGTGATGAACCTGGGATTAATCTAGTTGATTCATGCAGTTACTCTTAAAAAGGTAACATTCAGCAAAACTAGGATTCAGTTCCCTTAGGTTACAGTTTCCTTTACAGGAGATCTTCCTGAACAACCATGCACTAGTCATATACAAAACGATGAAACACAATAGCCAATCAAAAACCAATTCCTACTGTCATTGCAATCAGAAAACTTCTCTGAGATCTATGCTAAAATCAAGAGGCGTAAAGAACAGAGCAAAAGTTCCAATTTTGAAATCCAACGAATCAAAAACAAACCACCCACATTTTCACATAACTAAATCGGAGAAAAACACAAGCAAATCCATCAATAGCGCAGGGGAAAATGAAGACCTCAAGATCCAATATTTGGAATAAAATATAAGAAAGCGATTCAAACCCATCACGGTTTAATAACTTGAAATATTTCCCATGAATTAATATTTATCAGATTCTTAACCAAACCTTTATAATCTATACCTCTTGTATTTATCATCACAATCTTTTGCTTAACGTAAACAATCAGTCAGCAAATTTGTACATAATAAAAAGTGAAACTCTCAATCTAAATAAGCAGATCAAATAACCCAATTCAAAGGATTGATTAGTTTTGTATACCAACATCGAATCAATACAATACAAAGAAAAAGAACATAAGTTTGAATCCACACCGGATATCTGAAAACTGGGAAGGAAAAAAAAAACCCAAAGTGGTAAGATTTTTTTTTACCTACAAACTGAGCTCGTCAAAGAAGGATTCAAAAGAAGATGCAAAGTGGAAGTTGAAACAGAGAGGGAGGAGAGTTTGTGGTTTAAAGTAAGGAAAGAGAATCTGAGTATGGCTGCTATCGCGTGATTGTTTTCTTTTCCTACAATTTTTTATTATAAAAGTTTAATTTTCCTTCTGTTTATTACTATTTTTTCCCATTTCCACCAGCCTATGTCGGGACACAAGATGGTGACCTGACAGACGTTGCTTTGCTAATTAAGTAATGGCTTAAAATGAAAAATAAGTTGTAAAGCATAACTTTTTTGAATGTTAGGTGATTAAAGTATTTTTTTTGTTAAAAATATGTGTTTAAAGTTTATAACGTTATAATTTTAGGTGTTTGTCGGTTAAAGGGGTGTTAAAATATTAGCTAACCAATCAATGCTTGACATGTGACACTAATTTGTTTTTTTATTTTTAAAGAAAAACCCCTACAAAATTTTATATTTTTACAAAACAGTCATCAAATCTCTAAAATTTCCCAAAACTAAACCCCCAAATCGACATGTCGTTTGGCATTTCCAACAACACCGTGTTGGGAGAAATGACCGCCTATGTCCGGTGACCAAAGATGTGTGCTCAGAGGCAGCGATCGGTGGCGTAAGCGGTGACGATTTAGGGGTTTGGTTTGGGAAATGTTAGGGATTTAGGGACTATTTTGTAAAAATCACAATTTTTTGGGATTTTCTAAAAAATTAAAAAGAAATGTTTTAAGTTTTTGATTTTGAAAAAAATAAAATAAACATGTCACGTATTAACCATTGATTGGTTAACAATTTTTTAACACTCCTTAATGGCCAAACACCTAAAATTGCAATAGTGTAAACTTTAGACATCTAAAATTACAACGATGTAAACTTTAGGCACCCGTTTCTAGCAAAAAATACTTTAGGCACCTAAAGTTCAAAAGATGTATACTTTGAGCACTTATTTTTCATTTAAGCATTAAGTAATCAAAACATGCAAACCTTTTATTTCTTGGCAAAATCAACTAAATATACCCTTAAAATTGTTATTTAGATATATAATTATCTTGTCCATAGTGAATTACGAATATGCGTTCAGTTGAGCGCGGGTTTTATCAAACCCGGATATTCCCATATTATTAAAAGGTATAAAAAATTGTGTGCCCTGTCATAAATGAGTTTGACGAGAATTTGAAACATGATAAGACGTTATTGTCGTAAATAATTTTTTAATTAGGGGACTCACGCTTCACCAACCACGAGTTCGTAGTCATAGAGGTTAGTTGAAGAGGAAAAAAGTAAATTTACCGCTACAAGAAACCCGCACTTGACTGGACACAAATATTGAACTTGCACTGGGCTGAACGCAAATTTCATTTAATTTCGCTTTAGAAGAGGTGCGAGTTCTCCTATTAATAGGCATCTCTTAACCTAAAATTCACACCTCTTTGTATTCCTCTCTAATCATCTCTCTATCCCGAGTTAATGGCACCTCTGCTCAGCTTGGATAATAAACATGTCTTCAATTATCAGCGAAATCATGTAAGCACCTCTTTTTAGTCCTTTATTTTAAAGTTTTTTTATTAATAAGAAAAGCTTCATCACTTGTCTCGTTAGAAAACCTCCCTAAACTTAGATGGAGAGAAAGAGTACAAGAGATAGAGACTACATCATCCTTACAATTCAACCAAATCAAAACAAACTACCACCGAATCCACTAGGTCCCGGTTCAAAACATCCTATACCAACATGAGAGGTTGTCTATAAACCACCTCCCCAAGAGGCAACCCCATCGAAAACCATGCAAGCCAGTTCGCAACCCCATTACACCAGCGATGAACATGCTTCACCGATACCTCCCAATTACACCGAATCAACTCGTGAATCACCACAAACAGGCCATTACCAACCTGACCCACACGAAACCGCACAATACCTTGAATTGCCTTTAAACTATCTAACTCCAGCTCAACGCGTCGAACCCCCCAATCTCCACACATGAGACAACATATCAAAAATAGCCCACAATTCAACATTGAGAACTGAACACCGCCCTAAGCTTCTACTAAAACCAAACAACCAATCACCAGAGGAAGTGCGTAGAACCCCACCCACCGCAGCTGCTCTATTGTTGGCTTCAACAGCCCCATCCACATTCAGCTTCACCTAGCCACGATACAACAACGTCCAACTCAAGGCTTCAACGTGTCGAGGCGCTATAGGTGCAACAACTAAACTTGTATTTGTGATTCTCGGAAGCACAATGTTCTGGTAGTGCCTACACGACTCCAAGAAATTGATCCGTTCCACATTTTTCAGATCAAACAATTTCTTGTTCATGCGAGTCCACAAACTCCAACAAACACTCAGAAAGAAAACGTTCCACTTATCAACTCAACCAGCCCCATGTCCATCTTTCCCAAAGTTCCACCGAAAGCAATCACTAAGAGGCAAACTCCTCAAGTTAACCAGCCTCCAAGGCTTAATCACCTTCCACCACACCCCCGTTGCAAATAAGCAGTCCCTTAGAACATGTAAAATATTTTTAGTCCAACAATATGATTAAACTAGTGGAATTAAAAGAAATAAAACTAAATGAAAATAAATTCAACTAATTTTACCACACTTGAATCCAAGGGAGGATGTGAGGCCTTCCTTCTTCAAGTGCTCTCTTTGTGTGCATGGAGCTCCCCCTCAAATTTGGACTTGTTGATCACTCTTCATTACACCTAAACAAGACAATCAAGTAATTTTTGGCATCCAAATTGCTTTGAATCCATAGACGTTAGTGGCACAAAATTTAGTCCCCTTAGGAATCCATTTTTCAATTTCATCCTTTTTAGTTGAACTACTTAGTCCTTTTGGGACCCAAATACTTCTAAAAACTTTACCATTTACAAATCAATGAGCACTAGATTGTCTAACATAAAAGTTTGATTTTCTAAAACTAATTTTCTTTTCAAGCTCTTCGGAAATCAAATCTTTTTCCTCTAGAACTTTATGCAGCAAATTTTGTAAATCAACACATTTTTTCTCAAACTCATTGAGTTTTGCTTCAAGTTCAATTTTGGTTTTAGAAATCAAATCATTCTGAATTTTCAAATTTGAAACAACTTTCTTGTTTTTCAAAATGTGATTTTCAAACTCTAAAACCAAATCATCATGGACATCTTGTAATTCATCAAAAGAATATGAACATAAGGTAGATGAATTAGAAGTTACCCCTGAATCTTCTTCGATTGTCATAAGGCAAATGTTGGCTTGTTCATTGTAGTGGAGTCTTCATCACACCAAATAGCCACATATGCTTTCTTCTTATGGCTTGAAGAGTTTGTCTTCTTTTTCTTCCTCGATTCATGCTTGGACTCATTCATTCGGATCTTCATGAATCGGGCAAACTTTTCGAAGAGATAGGTCATCTCTTCTTCTTCTTCGCTTTCCTCCTCACTTGATTAAACATGGTTGCACTTGGAGGACTTGAGAGCCATGTCATTTGTGTTGATGCCAAGATCCAAGATTTTCTTCTTCCCCATCCTTTTTGTCTCTTCCTTCTTCTTCTCCTCTTCTTTTCCTTTCTTCATAATTTCATGAGTGAGAAGAGACCCCATGAGTTTATCAAGCTTTAAAGTCTTGAGATTCTTGGCTTTGATGATGGTAGTCTTCTTTGAGTCTCATGACTCGGGAAGAGAATAGAGAAGCTTTCGAACAATCTTATCTTTTAGAATGATTTCTCCATAGCATTTGAGCTTATTTGTGATGGTGGAGAATCTATCGAACATCTTCGTGATGTCTTCATCCGATTCCATCTTGAAGTTCTCATACATGAGGTTGAGAAGACCAATCTTGATCTCCTTTACTTTGTTGGTTCCTTCGTATGTGACTTCAAGCTTGTCCCATACTTTCTTGGCATCTTCGCAAAAGGACAACTTCTCATAGATGTTAGGGCTAAATGCACAAAAGAGGATGTACAAAGCCTTGCAATTAAGCTTCATCTTTTTGTGATGATCTGCATTCCATTCCACCTTTACTCTTGGTGGCACATAAGGACCCTCCTCAACAATATCCCAAAGCTTTTAGTCTTTGGATTCGATGAAGAACTTCATTCTAATCTTCCAATGAACGTAGTTGGTCTCATCAAAGAATGATAACTTGTCGATGGATTGCGTCATTTGACCGGTTGATTGAATTATAGTATCGAGCTTCTTAGATCGCCTTAATAGGATGCTAATCCCTTCAATTCAGCCTCGCTCTGATACCAATTGTTAGGCTTGATAGGCTCGATTTCCTTCAACCGATTTAACTAGCCAAGTGGTGGAGAAGTTGAATTTTTGGGTGTTTGAGTTGGTGGAAAAAATTAAGAATGAAACACAAGGATTTAGAGTGGTTCGACTTTCTAACCCAAAGCCTACATCCACTACCTTGGAACACCACCAAGGATTCCCCAAATTCACTAAGAATTTCGTCCCATTTTCTCGGATGGGGAGGAAATCGTTACAACGATTAAGCTATCTACCCTCAGCTTAATCAAACACTCTCTTAAAAGTGAAATTCAAAGAAAACAAGAAATCCCTCTAATAGGTATGTGTTTGCAACTCTAAGCACTTACCCAAAACCTATACACTTGAGCAAATTTGACAATTTTTGCTCACAAGTGTTTTGTCTATGCAAGAGAATGGCAATCAAGCTCTAAAGACAATTTAACATCATAATGTTGTTACAATTGAAGCATTAGCCTTTTTTGATGCTTGAAGGTCCCTTATATACTTCCAATTGAGTTTGTAGCCGTTAAGGATCGTTGAGGTTGAATTGGAGCCGTTGGAGCCTTTATTCCCACCATAAATGTAGTTCTGTAGCTTAGCATATCGATACTCCTCAATTCATATCGATACGGTCCTGATAAGGAAATAGCCGTTGAGCACTTCCAGCTGGTGCGTATCGATACGCGTGGCAAGCGTATCGGTACGGTCCTACAATTTAAAAGAACATTGGAAAATGACTGTTGGGAGTTGTTAGACGTAGCGGTACGCGAACTAGCTGTTGGATATATAAAACACACCGTTTCGATACAGACAAATCGTATCGGTACGAGTTTTGGCTATTGAATTTTACTGTAGCTGAAACCCTAAGGCATATCGATATGGTCCCAGACCGTATCAGTACGGTTACTTTAAAAAACTCTGGTTTGGCTACTTTAAAAGCATTTTAAGTTATTCCAAAGCCTTTTAAAAACCCTTAAACATATTTTCAAGTTGTTTTGACTAAATGCATGTTTTAAATTATTTTTAATTTAGTCCAAAACATTTTTCAATTATTATATAAAAAATTTAGTTCTATAATCTCCTTCTTTTGATATAATAAAACCAACTTGAAAAATTGTTTGCGATTCTCCCTCTTAGTGTTTACAAATTTCAATAAGAGATTTTGAAAATTAAATGAAGTTAAAGCTCCCCCTTATTCATGTTGAAAAATCAATTTTTCAAACCATTCCCCCTCTTTTTGTTATATTAAAAAGAATTTAAAAGACATTTAGGCTCAAAATAACATAGGAGGTTTAAAAAATTGACACAATTAAGAACTTTTGGTTTTAAAATTGGCTCCCCCTTACTCAAAGCATCCAATATCGTTAGTCCAACAATATGATTAAATTAGTTGAATTAAAAGAAATAAAACTAAATGAAAATAAATTCAACTGCTTTTACCACACTTGAATCCAAGATAGGATGTGAGGTCTTCCTTCTTCAATTGCTCTCTTTGTATGCATGGAGCTCCCCCTCAAATTTGAACTTGTTGATCACTCTTCATCACACCTAAACAAGACAATCAAGTAATTTTGTGTATCCAAATTGCTTTGGATCCATAGACGTTAGTGGCAAAAAATTTAGTACCCTTAGGAATCCATTTTTCAATTTCATCCTTTTTAGTTGAAGTACTTAATCCTTTTGGGACCCAAATACTTCTAAAAACTTTATCATTTACAAATCTAGGGGTACTAAATTATCTAACAAAAAAGTTTGATTTTCCAAAACTATTTTTCTTTTCAAGCTCTTTAGAAATCAAATCTTTTTCCTCTTGAACTTTATGAAGAAAATTTTGTAAATCAACGCATTTTTTCTTAAACTCATTGAGTTTTGCTTCAAGTTCAATTTTGGTTTTAGAAATCAAATCATTTTGAATTTTCAAATTTGAAACAACTTTCTTGTTTTTTCAAAATGTGATTCTTAAACTCTAAAACCAAATCATCATAGGCATCTTGTAATTCATCAAAAGAATATGAATATGAGGTATATGAATTAGAAGTTACCCTTAAATCTTCTTCGATTGCCATAAGGCAAAGGTTGGCTTGTTCATTGCCGGTGGAGTCTTCATCACTCCAAGTAGCCATATATGTCTTCTTCTTCTTATGGCTTGAAAAGATTGTCTTCTCTTTTTTCCTCGATTCATGCTTGGACTCATTACTTTTTCTCTTCATGAATCGGGCAAAATTTTCGAAGAAATAAACCATCTCTTCTTCTTCACTTTCCTCCTTACTTGATTCAACATGGTTGTACTTGGAGGAATTGAGAGCCATGGCATTTGTGTTGATGCCAAGCTCTAAGATTTTCTTCTTCCCCATCCTTTTTATCTCTTCCTTCTTCTTCTTTTTTCTTTTCCTTTCTTCATAATTTCATGAGTGAGAAGAGACCCCATGAGTTCATCAAGCTTTAAAGTCTTGAGATTCTTGGCTTCGATAATGACGGTCTTTTTGAGTCCCATAACTCGGGAAGAGAATAGAGAAGCTTTCGGATAAGCTTATCTTTTAGAATTATTTCTCCATAGCCTTTGAGCTCATTTGTTATGGTAGAGAATATATCGAACATCTTCGTGATGTCTTCATCCGGTTCCATCTTAAAGTTCTCGTACTTGAGGTTGAGAAGACCGATCTTGATCTCCTTTACTTCGTTGGTTCCTTCGTATGTGACTTCAAGCTTGTCCAATACTTCTTTGTACTCTTCGCAAGAGGACATCTTCTCAAAGATGTTTGGGCTAAATGCACAAAAGAGGATGTGCAAAGCCTTACAATTAAGCTTCATCTTCTTGCGATCATTCACATTCCATTTCGCCTTTACTCTTGGTGGCACATAAAGACTACCCTCAACAATGGATTTGATGAAGAACTCCATTCTAATCTTTCAATGAGCGTAGTTGGTCCCGTCAAAGAATGGTGACTTGTCGATGGATTGCACCATTTGACCGATTGATTGAATTGTTGTATCGAGCTTCTTGGATCGCCTCAGTAGGATGTTAATCCCCTTCGATTGAGCCTCACTGTGATACCAATTGTTAGGCTTGATAGGCTCGATTTCCTTCAATCGGTTTAACTAGCCAAGTGGTGGAGAAGTTGAATTTTTGGGTGTTTGAGTTGGTGGCAAAAAAAAAAAGAATAAACCACAAGGATTTAGAGTGGTTTGGATTTCTAACCCAAAGCCTACATCCACTACCTTGGAACGCCACCAAGGATTTCTCAAATTCACTAAGAATTTCGTTCCCTTTTCTCGGATGAGGAGGAAATCGTTACAACTATTAAGATATCTACCCTTAGCTTAATTAAACACTCTCTTACAAGTGAAATTCAAAGCAAACAAGAAATCCCTCTAATAGGTATGTGTTTGTAACTCTAAGCACTCACCCAAAACCTATACACTTGTGCAAATTTGACAATTCTGGCTCACAAGTGTTTTGTATATACAAGAGAATGACAATTAAGCTCTAAAGACAATTTGACATCATAATGTTGTTACAATTGAAGCATTAGCCTTTTCTCGATGCTTGGAGGTCCCTTTTATACTTCCAATTGAGTTTGTAGCCGTTGAGAAGCGTTGGGGTTGAATTGGAGCCGTTAGAACCTTTATTTCCCACCATAAATGCAATTCTGCAACTTAGTGTATCGATACTCCTCAATTCGTATCGATACGATCCTGATAAGGAAATATCCGTTGAGCACTTCTAGCTGGTATGTATCTATACGCGTGGCAAGCGTATCAGTACGGTCCTGTAATTTAAAAGATCGTTGGGGGTAGTTATGCGATGCAACCGTATCAGTACGCGATCTAGCTGTTGGATATATAAAACACAACATATCGATACAGACAAATCGTATCGATACGAGTTTTGGCTACTGGAATTTTACTATAGCTAAAATCCTAAGGCGTATTGATACAATCCCAGATCGTATCGGTACGGTTACTTGAAAAACACTGGTTTGGCTACTTTAAAAGCATTTTAAGTTATTCCAAAGCCTTTTAAAAACCCTTAAGCATATATTCAAGTTGTTTGACTAAATGTATATTCTAAATTATTTTGAATTTAGTCCAAAACATATTTCAATTATTATATCAAAACATTTAATTCTACAATCTCGTCATTTTTTATATAATAAAACCAACTTGAAAAATTGTTTGCGATTCTCCCCTTATTGTTTAAAAATTTGAATAAGAGATTTTGATAATTAAATGAAGATAAAGCTCCACTTATTCATTTTGAAAAATCAAATTTTCAAACTATTTCTCCCCCTTTTTGTTATATCAAAAAGAATTTAAGACATTTAGGCTCAAAATAATATGGGAGGTTTAAAAATTTTGACATAATTAAGAACTTTTGGTTTTAAAATTAGCCCCCTTACTCAAAGCATCAAATATCGTTGGTCCAACAATATGATTAAACTAGTTGAATTAAAACAAATAAAACTAAATGAAAATAAATTCAACTAATTTTACCACACTTGAATCTAAAGAATGATGTGAGGCCTTCATTCTTCAAGTGCTCTCTTTGTATGCATGGAGCTCCCCCTCAAATTTGAACTTGTTGATCACTCTCCATCACAACTAAACAAGACAATCAAGTAATTTTTGGTATGCAAATTGCTTTGGATCCATAGACGTTAGTGGCACAAAATATAGTCCTCTTAGGAATCTATTTTTCAATTTCATCCTTTTTAGTTGAAGTACTTTGTCCTTTTGGGACTCAAATACTTCTAAAAACTTTACCATTTACAAATCTATGGGCATTATATTGTCTAACATAAAAGTTTGATTTTCCAAAACTATTTTTCTTTTCAAGCTCTTTGGAAATCAAATTTTTTTCCTCTTGAACTTTATGAAGCAAAATTTGTAAAACAACGCATTTTTTCTCAAACTCATTGAGTTTTGCTTCAATTTTTGTTTTAGAAATCAAATCATTTTGAATTTTCAAATTTGAAACAAATTTCTTGTTTTTCAAAATGTGATTTTTAAACTCTAAAACCAAATCATCATAGGCATCTTGTAATTCATCGAAAGAATATGAATATGAGGTAGATGAATTAGAAGTTACCATTGAATCTTCTTTGATGGCCATATGGCAAAGGTTGGCTTGTTCATTGTCGATGGAGTCTTCATCACTCCATTTAGCCACATATGCCTTCTTCTTATCGCTTGAAGAGCTTGCCTTCTCTTTCTTCCTCGATTCAAGCTTGGACTCATTCATTTTGCTCTTCATGAATTAGGCAAACTTTTTGAACAGACAATCCATCTCTTCTTCTTCACTTTCCTTATCACTTGATTCAACATGGTTGCACTTGGAGGACTTGAGAGCCATGACATTTGTGTTGATGCCAAGCTTCCAATTTTTCTTCTTCCCCATCATTTTTATCTTTTCCTTCTTCTTCTCCTCTTCTTTTCCTTTCTTTATAATTTCATGAGTGAGGAGAGACCTCATGAGTTTATCAAACTTTAAAGTCTTGAGATTTTTGGCTTCGATGATAGCGGTCTTCTTTGAGTCCTATGACTCGGGAAGAGAATAGAGAAGATTTTGGACAAGCTTATCTTCCGGAATGATTTCTCCATAGCCTTTGAGCTCATTTGTGATGGTGGAGAATCTATCGAACATCTTCGTGATGTCTTCAGTCGGTTCCATCTTGAAGTTCTCATACTTAAGGTTGAGAAGAGCGATCTTGGTCTCTTCTACTTCGTTGGTTCCTTCGTATGTGACTTTAAGCTTGTCTCATACTTCCTTGGCATCTTCGCAAGAGAACATCTTCTCAAAGATGTTGAGGCTAAATGCACAAAAGAGGATGTGCAAAGCCTTGCAATTAAGCTCCATCTTCTTACGATGATCCGGATTCCATTCTGCCTTTACTCTTGGTGGCACATAAGGACCCTCTTCAATAATATACTAAAGCTTGTAGTCTTTGGATTTGATGAAGAACTTCATTCTAATCTTTCAATGAGAGTAGTTGGTCCCGTCAAAGAATGATGACTTTTTGATTGATTGCACCATTTGACCGGTTGAAAGAATTGTTGTATCGAGCTTCCTGGATTGCCTCAATATGATGTTAATCCCCTTCGATTGAGCCTCGCTCTGATACCAATTGTTATTCTAGATTTCCTTCAACCGATTTAACTAGCCAGTGATGGAGAAGTTAAATTTTTGGGTGTTTGAGTTGGTGGCAAAAATTAAGAATAAAACACAAGGATTTAAAGTAGTTCGGCTTTATAACCCAAATCCTACATCCACTACCTTAGAATGCCACCAAGGATTTTCCAAATTCACTAAGAATTTCATCCCCTTTTCTCAGATGAGGAGGAAACCATTATAACTATTAAGCTATATACTCTTAGCTTAATCAAACACTCTTTTACAAGTGAAATTCAAAGAAAACAAGAAATATCTCTAATAGGTATGTGTTTGCAACTCTAAGCACTCACCCAAAACCTATACACTTGAGCAAATTTGACAATTTTGGCTCACAAGTGTTTTGTCTATACAAGAGAATGACAATTAAGCTCTAAAGACAATTTGACATCATAATGTTGTTACAATTGAAGCATTAGCCTTTCCTTCATGCTTGAAGGTCTCTTTTATACTTTCAATTGAGTTTGTAGCCGTCGAGGACCGTTGGGGTTGAATTGGAGCCGTTGGAGCCTTTATTTCTCACCATAAATGCAGTTTTGTACCTTAGCGTATCAATACTCCTCAATTCGTATCAATACGGTCCCGATAAGGAAATAGCCGTTGAGCACTTCCAGCTGGTGCGTATCGATATGTGTGGCAAGCGTATCGGTACGATCCTGCAATTTAAAAGACCGTTGGGAAAACGGCCGTTGGGGGTAGTTGGGCGTATCGGTACGTGATACAACCGTATCGGTACGCGAACTAGCTGTTGGATATTTAAAACACACCGTATCGATACAGACAAAGCATATCGGTACGAGTTTTGGCTACTAAAATTTTACTGTAGCTGAAACCCTAAGGCGTATCGATACAGTCCCAGACGGTATCGGTACAATTACTTGAAAACCACTTGTTTGGCTACTTTAGAAGCATTTTAAGTTATTCAAAGCCTTTTAAAAACCCTTAAACATATTTTCAAGTTGTTTGGACTAAATGCATGATTTAAATTCTTTTCAATTTAGTCCAAAACATTTCTTCAATTATTATATCAAAACATTTAGTTCTATAATGTCCCTTTTTTGATATAATAAAACAAACATGAAATTTTTTTGGGATTCTCCCCCTTAGTGTTTAAAATTTTGAATAAAAGATTTTAAAAATTAAATGAAGTTAAAGCTCCCCCTTATTCATTTTGAAAAATCAATTTTTCAAATCATTTCTCCCCCTTTTTGTTATATCAAAAATAGTTTAAACGACCTTTAGGCTCAAAAAAACATAGGAGTTTAAAAAATTGACACAATTAAGAACTTTTGGTTTTAAAATTGGCTACGCCTTACTCAAAACGTCAAATGTCGTTAGGTCAACAATATGATTAAACTATTTGAATTAAAAGAAATAAAACTAAATGAAAATAAATTCAACTAATTTTACCACACTTGAATCCAATGGAGGATGTGAGGCCTTCCTTCTTCAAGTGCTCTCTTTGTGTGCATGTAGCTCCCCTCAAATTTGGACTTGTTGATCACTCCCCATCACACCTAAACAAGACAATCAAGTAATTTTTGGTATCCAAATTGCTTTGGATCCATAGACGTTAGTGGCACAAAATTTAGTCCCCTTATGAATCCATTTTTCAATTTCATCCTTTTTAGTTGAAGTACTTAGTCCTTTTGGGACCCAAATACTTCTAAAAACTTTACGATTTACAAATCTAGGGGCACTAGATTGTTTAACATAAAAGTTTGATTTTCCAAAACTATTTTTCTTTTCAAGCTCTTTGGAAATCAAATCTTTTTTCTCTTGAACTTTATAAAGCAAATTTTGTAAATCAACACATTTTTGCTCAAACTCGTTGAGTTTTGCTTCAAGTTCAATTTTAGTTTTAGAAATCAAATCATTTTGAATTTTCAAATTTAAAACAACTTTCTTGTTTTTCAAAATATGATTTTTAGACTCTAAAACCAAATCATCATAAATATCTTGTAATTTATCAAAAGAATATGAACATGTGGTACATGAATTAGAAGTTACCCTTGAATCTTATTCGATGGCCTTAAGGCAAAAATTGGCTTGTTCATTGTTGGTGGAGTCTTTATCACTCCAAGTAGCCATATATGCCTTTTTCTTATGGCTTGAAGAGCTTGTCTTCTCTTTCTTCCTCGATTCATATTTAGACTCATTCATTTTTCTCTTCATGAATCGGGTAAACTTTTCGAAGAGATGGGCCATATCTTCTTCTTCACTTTCCTCCCCACTTGATTCAACATGGTTGCACTTGGAGGACTTGAGAGCCATGGTGTTTGTGTTGATGCCAAGCTCCAATATTTTCTTCTTCTTCATCCTTTTTATCTCTTCCTTCTTCTTCTCCTCTTATTTTCCTTTCTTCATAATTTCATGAGTGAGAAGAGACCTCATGAGTTCATCAAGCTTTAAAGTCTTGAGATTCTTGGCTTCGATGATGGTGGTCTTCTTTGAGTCACATGACTCGGGAAGAGAATAGAGAAGCTTTTGGACAAGTTTATCTTCCGAAATGATTTCTCCATAGCCTTTGAGCTCATTTGTGATGGTAGAGAATCTATTGAACATCTCTGTGATGTCTTCATCCGGTTTCATCTTGAAGTTCTCATACTTGAGGTTGAGAAGACCGATCTTGGTCTCCTTTACTTCGTTGGTTCCTTCGTATGTGACTTCAAGCTTGTCCTATACTTCCTTGGCATCTTCGCAAGATGACATCTTCGCAAGATGACATCTTCTCATAGATGTTAGGGCTAAATGCACAAAAGAGGATGTGCAAAGCCTTGCAATTAAGCTTTATCTTCTTGCGATCATTCGCATTCCATTCCGTCTTTACTCTTGGTGGCACATAAGGACCCTCCTCAACAATATCCCAAAGCTTGTAGTCTTTGGATTTGATAAATAACTTCATTCTAATCTTCCAATGAGCACATTTGGTCCCATCAAAGAATGGTGGCTTGTCGATAGATTGCTCCATTTGACTGTTTGATTGAATTGTTGTATCGAGCTTCCCGGATTGCCTCAATAGGATGTTAATCCCCTTCGATTGAGCCTCGCTCTAATACCAATTGTTAGGCTTAATAGGCTCGATATCCTTCAATCGATTTAACTAGCCAAGTGGTGGAGAAGTTGAATTTTTTGGTGTTTTATTTGGTGGCAAAAATTAAGAATAAAACACAATGGTTTAGAGTGGTTCAGCTTTCTAACCCAAAGCCTACATCCACTACCTTGGAACGCCACCATTAATTTTCCAAATTCACTAAGAATTTCGTCTCATTTTCTCGGATGAGTAGGAAATTGTTACAACAATGAAGCTATCTACCCTTAGCTTAATCAAACACTCTCTTACAAGTGAAATTCAAAGCAAACAAGAAATTCCTCTAATAAGTATGTGTTTGCAACTCTAAGCACTCTCCCAAAACTTATAAACTTGAGCAAATTTGACAATTTTGGCTCACAAGTGTTTTGTCTATACAAGAGAATGACAATTAAGCTATAAAGACAATTTGACATCATAATGTTGTTAAAATTGAAAGATTAGCCTTTTCTTGATGCTTGGAGGTCCCTTTTATACTTCCAATTGAGTTTGTAGTCGTTGATGACCGTTGGGGTTGAATTGGAGCCGTTGGAGCCTTTATTTCCCACCATAAATGTATTTCTGTAGCTTAGCGTATCGATATTCCTCAGTTCGTATCGATACGGTCCCAATAAGAAAATGACCGTCGGGAAAATGACCGTTGTGGGTTGTTGGGCGTATCGGTATGCGATACAACCGTATCGGTACATAAACTAACCGTTGGATATTTAAAACACACCGTATCGATACAGACAAAGCGTACCGGTGCAGGTTTTGGCTACTGGTATTTTATTGTAGCTGAAATCCTAAGGCGTATCGATATAGTCCCAGACCGTATCGATACGGTTACTTGAAAAACACTAGTTTGGCTACTTTAAAAGCATTTTAAGTTATTCCAAAGACTTTTAAAAACCCTTAAAAATATTTTCAAGTTGTTTTAACTAAAAGAATGTTTTAAATTCTTTTCAATTAGTCCAAAACATTTTTCAATTATTATATCAAAATATTTAGTTCTTCATTATGGCTAGCCAAATCTAAAAATCCAAGGCCACCCGTTTCAACTGGAGTTTTCATCTCTTCCCACCGGGTAAGATGCACTCCCCTTTCATTTATCGAATGACCCCACACAAACCCTTTAATAAGCATTTAAATCTTCGAACAAACATAAATAGGCAACCAAGCTGCCTGCATAGTATAACTAGGGATCGCTTGCAAAACCAACTTCGCCAACGTAACGCGCCCAACCAAAGATAGCGATCATGAATTCTTGGACGATAATTGGTTACGAACCTTATCGATCAAATATCCATAGGTTGCAGACGTGACCCTACGATGTAATAATGGGACACCCAAATACTTACCCAAGTCTTGTACCTCAACATAGTCGAACCTCTCAACAATCTCGGCCTTAGTATCCAGACTCGTGTTCGGTGAGAAATAAATTTGTGTTTTCGAAACACTAACCTTATGTCTCGATGCCTCGCAAAACATGTTAAGCACATCATGAATAACTCCCATTCGAGATATCGTCGCCTCAGCAAGAAGACTACATCATCTATAAAAAACAGATGCGAAATCCCTGGCCCAGAACGACTAAGTTGAATTGTCTTTCACAACCCTTGCTCAATTTGAACATCAATTGCTTGAAAAAGCCGTTCCATACACAAAACAAAAATATAGGGTGACATCGGATCACCTTTCCTGATGCCTCTCGTAGGCTAAAATGAATCCGTCAACTCCCCACCCTAGTCAATTTGTGTCGACGCCGAAGAAATACAATTCACGAGCCGTATAAAATCCTGAGGTAGCCCAATGTCGTGTAAACTATCCACGATGAATGACCACTCAAGTCGATCAATATGCTTTTTCAAGGTCAAGCATAATTTCCATCCATCCTTTACACCCTTTCTTTTTTCTCATCGAATGGATTGTCTCTTGTGCCAAAATGACGTTATCAACAACACACCGCCCAGAAACAAAACTCACTTGCGTATCCGTAATCCATTTAGGCATGAAAGGTTTCAAACGATTGGTTACAACCTCAGTCAAAACCTTTATTTATAGTAACTTTATTTATTTAATTAACTTTTATTTATAGTAATTTGTATTTGTATATTCGAAGTAATTGATTTTTTTTAATTTATATCCGTATGAACGTGAACTTGAAGTGTACATCACGCATACCAGTAAAGAACCTCATGTGGAAATTCACCAATATTTGAGCCATGCTAAATTTTTGTACATGTCCAAAATGATCGGAGGTACTATGTTGCATTTGTCCCTGATAATCGCGTTGCTAGAAAAGTGGAGAGTAGAAATGCACACATTCCATCTTTCGTTGGTGAGGTGACAAAAACCTTGTAAGATGTGGCATTTAATCTCGATCTTTCGGTTGATGGAGATGTTATTATCGGTACGACAGACGGTGACTGGTTGGTGTTGTGCTCGGAGTTGCTCGGGAACGCTCCAACAAAATTGGAAGGTCCCTAGTGTGGTTGAGACAAACTTTTAGTCAATTGCCCTCGGGTGATCGCTCATGCCTATATATTGTAAGTGATAGGAAAAATCATGATGCCTGACAAATCGTGCAACAAAGTACATGTAATGTGGTTGCGTTATCTATGCAATTTCGATGATGCTGGTAAATTAAATTTGGAATCGACGGTTTAACAATTTTACTTAGTTAGATGTGTAAAAAAGTATGTTTGAAAAACATGTGATTGAAGGGTCTGTAATGTTACTGCAGTTGTGAGCGTGGACAGCAAAGGCTACTCATTGGTGAATTAATCTTTGATGACACGGAAGAGTTCATAACTAATGGGAAGTCGTATATACTTGATGATCAAGATCAAGCACGTCATTTATCTGCAAATTAACACCCTTACATGAAAAGAGGCATAGATGAGAAAGAGATACTCATGAATCGAATTGAAGTGATATTTTCATTGGAGTCCAAAATTGAGGAGGACGATTTGTGCAAAGAGTTTAGCAATAATACTCTTAAAAATCCAAATTCGTGCTTGGTTAACATGAAGGAATGGTGAAATCAAGTCTAAAAATGGCAGAGGCATTAGAACACATGAAGTGACAAGAATGCATATATTGAAAACTACATGGACCTAAAGCAGTTTTTTACTACGATGCTTTGATTAAAGGACGATTATAAAAAATTAACTTAAAAGAAAGTTTGGAGATTTAAGGCATTTTTTCGTCCATAAATGTCGAAAGAGGAGCAGACTCTACATGATGAAAAAATTAGTGGGGAAATGTTACGGAAATGAGTGCTACAATAAGCAACATTTCAAGAAACAATAGATTATGCATAAAGACAATGTTTTTAATTTGGACCATAAATTAAGCTCATTAGTGTTAGTTTAATCTATTGTTTGGATTTAAAAACATTCTTATTAATTAAATAAATAATTAATCAAATTTTATTGAAAATTGAAACCCACTTGATTAAAGCTTGTATTCATTAAAGAATATTAATTAAGATTCGATTTTAATTTTAACAATTTTCATCGATAAACGCAACATATAATTTTGGTACCGATTTTGGGTGTTGCGGGTGGTAATCATTCTCCACACGTAACCAACTCCTAAACTCTTAAAACAAATTTCTGATTTTGTTTTATAATGTCTGATCTACCAAAGTGGCCGCTTGCGATTCCTATTTTCAAAATATTATCAAAATTCACATAATACCCCCAAAATTTTAATCGCTGAGCAAAGAGTCGTTATGACATGGGCCAAACTCAATCTTTAAAACTGAATTTTAAGAGTAGACGACAATAAATTAATTTACTTGTAAATTAGACTCTTAATAACAAGTATTGAACAAAATAAATTTTAAGAGTACACAAAAATAAATTAATTTGTTAAAAATTGTGTTCCTAATAACAAGTATGACAAAAATTGAATTTTAAGAATAGATAAAAATAAATTAATTTATTTATAAATTAAACCACTAATAAAAAGTATTTGGGCTTCTTAATTATGGGTCCCGGTTAGGTGCCTCTATTGCTCACATCCAACTATGGCCCTGGATTTTATGAGAATTATATATATATATATATATATATATATATAAATTATGTTAATTTTGTTTCACTAAACTTGAAGATTAAACGTGTGTTGCCATACACAAGTTAATAGTAGATAAAGTTGTGCGATGTGTCATATTAAGTAGGGATGTACTTAAAAGAGAGTTCAAGGGGTGGTCGTCCCCTTAAAATTTTAAAATTTTTATATGGTTTAAAATAATTTAAGAAATTTTATATGTATTTTCTATTTAAAATTTATTTTTGCCCCCTAAAGTTTTATAATTTCACCTCTAGAATTTTATAAGTTCACCTCCTAACATAAAGTTTCGTATTCGTCCCTGATGTTAAAGTATTTGAACTATATGTTTTGAACCTTTGCTTAGAATGTCATATATATATATATATATATATATATAAATAAATAAAAAAAGGAATGTCATACATATAAATCAGGGTAAACTACATCAATGGTCCCCCGACTATGCTCTAATTATCTTTTGTATCTTCCGACTATCAAAAATTATAAATTGGTCCCCCCGACTTAAAAAACGTAACAAATTGGTCCAATGCCGTTAAAAAATTAACGGTTGATGACGTGTCAGTTAATACAAATTGATATAACTACATAATTAGCCATCAAGTTCTACACTTATTTTAGTTTGACCCTAACTCTAAAAATTAACCCACATAATTTTATTAATCTACCAATTTAGTCCATCTTCTTTTCTATTTCTCCTCTCCTTCAATTCTTCAATTCATTTTTTTCCAAAAATCCATTCAAGAGCCCCCCCCCCCCTCCCCTAGAAATTTAATGAGTCCTTTCATGAGTACATCAATGTAATGTTCAGGTTGTGATTCTTGCAAAGATAGAAAAATGAGTGATCATAGTGTTTTGTATGCTTGAATCGCCTTTGTTCCTCCTATGTTCATCAATCATTCCTTGCATTACTTCATATGTTTTCTTTCCCACATCTTTTATCCTCCTCATGTATCTATTGTAATCGACCCGCTGCAATATTGGCAAGAAATCTCTCGGATACGAAGACAACGACAATTCAAAAGCCTTCTTAATCATCTCCCTGAACCGCCTCTCTTCGGGATTATAGGCAAAATCATCACCAAATATTATTTTCCTGCCATGATTCTCATGATTATATTAAACGACAGCACTAAAAACATCGATTTCGGCTCCACCTTGGCGAACCCATCAATGGATTGATTTCTCGTCTCTTCGAATGTTTAGAGAAATGTTCAGACGAGTCGAGGAGAAGATCTTAACGGTGGATAGTTTCCAAAGGTTGTGCCAATGGTCGTCGTATGGGGCAAGACCAAGAGTGGTGTAGTTGTAGCCGACATACTTGCCCATGATGAAATGACAATGGTTGGCTGAAACGATGTCGTTCTTGGTGAAAAATTGTTGGACGACGAAGGGGGAGGAGACGATGACAAAGAAATGGTAGCTGAGCCTGAGGGAAAAGATGGGGTCGTGTTTTTGTGAAAGATAAAAGAGTGTTCGGTGCAGGAGTTCTTTGAGAAGATGGAGGTGGCCCAAAATCAAAAGAGCCAACAGAACTCGGTGGGAGATATTTGCATCCTGAGATGATCAACTTAGTGGCCGGCCATACAAAAAGCGTTGAAAGCAACGAGAATATCAAGATTTGTTCCATTTTCAATTTGCTCAAAAACAAAGATTTCTCTGAAAATTTCTAGGTATGAGTGGTATATGAAGGGATTGAAGCTGTGCAATTATACCAATTCACCCTAAAAAAATGTGAGTCTATTTTTTAGAATTAGGGTCAAATTAAAATAAATGTAGAACTTGAGGGCTAATTATATAATTATATCAAATTATATTAACTGCAGTCATCAACCGTTAAATTTTTAACGGCGTTGGACCAATTTGTTACGTTTTTTAAATTGGGGGACCAGTTTGTAACTTTTAATAGTCAATGGACGCAAAAAATAATTGGAGCATAGTCGGTGGACCATTTATATAGTTTACCCTATAAATAACAAATAGTTTGGCTATTACTTGATACATGTCTAAGTTGTTATTATATTGCCTTAATTGTTATTTGTTATGTATGAGTGTTACAGTGGTGGTTGTTTGACATGCATGTTAGTTACTTATATAGCTAAATCTTGCATGTGAAGTTCACATGTGTGGAAAATTTGGTCATTTAGACCTAAATCATGTTAGAAGCTTGTCTTTAGTGTTGTGAATGCTTGTTAGCAAAATTTGAATGTCATGGATGTGAAAAATGATAATTTTAATGGAAAATCCTTAAAATTGCATAAATGCCGATTTAAAATTTAAGTTGTTAAATAAATATTTAGAAGTTAAATTAAGGCTATATTCATGTTTCCTTATAGATTTTATAATTATTTTTATGTTCAAATTTGTTTGAATGACTTTGAAGGTGTTTTAGATGTTTTTTTAAGCATGTCAAGTTCATAAAAAGCTCCAAAAAGTAACAAGCAAATTGCAGGGTATCAACAGCCTAATTTTGGTATTGGTGTTAGGCTATTTTCATTATTTTTAGGAACTTTGAACCTGATTTTGGAAAAATTATTAGATGATACGGCTCACCACGTCATCTGTGGTCCTAGCCAATAAGGTCTATTCATATCATTTTTAAGGTGAATTTTCACATTTTTCTTATATGTTAATAGTACTTTCCTACATGTCAATAGAAACTGTGTATGTTATTTAGAAGTTAAAATGATATGAATGGACCTTATTAGATGGGACCACAAATGACGTTGTGAATCGGACCCATTTAATAATTTGTTCTGATTTTGATACTTATACTAGTGGAGTGGTATTGATACCCATGAACTACCATTTACTTTTTTCAACCTTTCAAATCTAATTTTGTTATCGATATCAAGGAAGTTGTATTTGATTAAAGTCCAATTAATGTGTTCTCTTGGTTTTAAAGCCTTATTCTTTTGTCACATAAAGTTTTAGTGATTAAGTTAGCATGTAGCTCTAGTTAAATGTATGCAAATGTATGCAAATGTGATTGCCGCCTCTGACCACACCCCTTGGTCGTCGGAGCATGGCGGCCATTTCCCCTAACACGGCGTCACAAGAAACGGTGAACGGTGTGTCAGTCGAACGTCGATTTTACATTTGTCGTTCAGTTGCACGTCGTTCGTCGTTTCTGGTGATGCCGTGTTAGGGGAAATGACCGCCATGCTCTGGCGACCAAAGAGGTGTAGTCAGGGGCGACGATCGACGACGGAAGTGGCGGTGATTTGGGGGTTTTGGTAATTTTAGGGATTTGATGACTGCTTTGTAAAATTTCTAAAATTTCAAAATTTTTTGAAAGATTAAAAATTCTGAGTTGAGGATTACAAACATTATTTGAAACATGGATATATACAGTGATGGATTATAATATATGGCGTGAATTGAGGATTAATATAGTAGAAAAATTAGAGATTGCGTTAGATGAAGAAGAAATAAAAAAATTGTAAATGTGGAGGATTAAATGTGTAATTATACAAATTGTTTTTATTTCGTGGTCAAAATAGAAGTGAAATAATAGTTTAGGGGCTGCCTAGGTAATTTATTCTTTTTCTTCTTGTTTTAGATCAACCTCCCGTCAAAGGTTAACGGCAACAAACGACCGAGTGATCAAAAGTTTACGCCCTAACCTTACTGGTCATTTTTCAGAATCGTTGACTAACTCTGTACTGGGAGAAACATAAGTGACCATCCCAGTAGTTAATCCCTTTTAAATGCGAGGTTAAATTTATTGAATTATATCGAATTAAGACATTTCTATTACTAAATCTATAATCAAGTGACTTGTGGTGTAGTTTACCCATTAAAATACTCGAACCAATCCCTCAACTTAAGAGTTCTACAGGGACAACTAGAAGGATTTGACCTATAATAATATATGATATTTATGACTAAAATCTTCGTCCTAAAGCTCTCAACGCAGTCCTCTCTTTCTCTTCTCAGTTTCTCTAAAAAAATCTCTCCCAAATTCAAGAGAGACTCCACTCTTCCCCGATCTTTTCTTCGACTTGGTTTATGAGGTACTCTCTTTCTGGATCCTTACTTTCTCTTTTTCTTCTTTCTTATTCTCAGATCTATAATTTTCTTTCGCCAAAAACCCTAATCTATTCGCTTTTTCGGATCTATGCTTCCAAGTTGTGTGCTCCCCCCCTTTCAAATAGAACTTTTTTTTGTTCTATTTGTTTGGTTTGGAAATTTCTAGGTTTTATTCCCGATAACAGGAAAAAAAAAACTATTTTTTCGTTTTTAGGCTTAGGGTTTAGGGTGAAGACAAAAAGAAATTATTTTGTAATCATTTTCTTGCCTTGATCCGTACTTTATTTTAGTTTTGGCTTTTTAGGAAGCTAATTTTTAGCTCGCTTTTGCGGGACTGTGTCTAAAGCTTTTTAGTTGAATTTGATTTTTTAAGTTTATCTTTATTTCCTTGTATTGGGTTTTCTTCATATATAACCTCTATTTATTAAACTAATAAAAAATCGTTCTTTGGCTTAAAAATGCATGTTCATTTTTTGCAATATTTTTCTAAGAAATTTCAATTTTTATATATGATTACTAACTGTTTGATTTTAATGCCTGCGCCTTGTGATCGTGGTTTACATATCTGCAGCTCGAAGGAGAAACCCACTCTTGGGTAAGTTAAATTTTTTATCCTATTTTCTTAGTGCTATTGTAGCTAACGTTATAAACGATCATAAACTGAGGATATCCCCTACTCCTTGTCTGTGAACCTTTTTATGCTTCAATTTTCTAAATATGGACTATTCTTCGATTTTTTCTCAAAATTATTTCTGGTATGATCTTACAGGTTCTTGTATTTCTTAGAGCTTTATACTTGATTTAAAAGTAGGAAAGATTGGACATTTTGCTAGACATCCTCATTTATGTTTGATAAAAAAAGCTTGTATCTTTTTCACTTCCCCTTCATAAATTTGATTTCATTATTTCGTAATTCAGGGTTGTCTTTTATTTTTTTTTGTAACTATGGAGTGGTTATTGTGCCTATGAGATGTGTACTTTTTAAAATCATTTATGGTTTGTTTTTAAGGCCGACATTGAAAAGTTTCCCATTTGATTTCTAAAAATAAACCATGTGCTGACGTGTCTGGGGAAATCAATATTCTAACATGTGGAAGAACCTTAACAGTGTGCCTATCTGATCTTTTATGCTTAGTTTCTTAATTTGTTCTCAAGTGTCCTTTCTGTTGTGCAGCGGTACGCGGATTAAGACCCGCAAACGGAACATTGCTGCGCCCCTGGACCCTTCCGCATTTGCTGATGCAGTAGTCCAGATATATTTGGATAATGCTGGTGATCTGGTAAATATCATAATTCACAAATAATGCACAATTAATTTTATTCTAGGCTTATAACTTCAGCATGATTCTCGAATTTAATTGGTTATCGTATGCTCCCTGATCAAGCACTCGTGTCTTGCAGGAATTTATTGCCAAGAGCCTTGAATCTTCAGATCTTAACTTCTCAAGATACGGTGATACGTTCTTTGAGGTAAATTTGTTCTTTCATATGGAAATTCAATGTTCTGAAATTTTCCCTTTGAATGACCGCATTTGGTTTTTCTCTGCTATTTCATTGGATCTTTAAATCATTAAGAATGATTCACTGGAATCACTCTGGCATTGTCAATGTTAGGTAGTTACTGGGTTTATACTTTGAGGTTAACTTGGTCTGCCTACTATTGTCTATGCATCCCTTGAGGTTTGACGCCAGCATCAAGTTTCTGAGTAAAACTTGATGCTGTTAAAGGCCCTATTAAGAATACGTGACCAGCCACTCTTCCCCTGAACATGATTCTCGTTTTCTTCCAAACGTTTGGATTAAGTATCTGCAAGAAAGTTGTAGTGTCCTTCCTATAGTTCCTGTATTTTCATGTTAATTTAATTTAGTTCGGGGTAAACAAGTAGTTCTCTAATAGGATTACTTGGCCTATCTCCATAAAACCTGCTCACTTTCTTTCATGCTTAGATTTTACTAATTTTGCATATGGCCCAAAATTCTTTTAAGTAAAGATATCAAAACTAGATATTCCTGATGTTTGATCAAGTTCTTGAAGTTCTCAAATTAGTGGAGTTCTGATTGCTTGATTCTTCCCTTTTCCCATGGTGAATCTTGGTTATACTGCTTTGGTGTGATCTATATCTGGCAATTGCAGGTTGCTTTTGCTGGAGGCCGCACGCAACCAGGCACAATTAAACCTGATGAGGGGGAGCGCCATCCTTACGCTGTCATAGAGTGTGAAGCTAAACGTGATGCCATTTTGCCATATGTGATCTACATTCAGAAAATCTTGCGCCGAAGGCCATTTCTGATAAAGAATCTTGAAAATGTTATGCAAAAGCTCTTGCAGTCCTTGGAGCTTTTCGAGGAAAATGAAAGGAAGAAACTTGCAATTTTCACAGCACTTGCTTTCTCCCAGAAATTATCAGGGTTGCCACCTGAGACTGTGTTCCAGCCACTGCTCAAGGATAATCTTGTGGCAAAAGGGATAGTTCTTTCATTCATAACGGACTTCTTCAAGGAGTATCTGGTGGATAATAGCCTTGAGGATTTAATTTCCCTTCTGAAGCGAGGGAAAATTGAGGACAATCTGTTGCAGTTTTTCCCCTCCACAAAGCGATCTGCTGAAGGTTTCTCTGAGCATTTTACGTAAGGTTTCGGTTTAGAGAGGAATTTTCATTTATAGTTTCCCTACTTATCCTATTTTCTGAGATTTTATATTGTAGGCATTGTCTGGAGTTGGAAAAATTCTTAACATCACTAAGAACTGAACTACATTCGGTTTCCTAATTTATACTGGTGTTAGATTTCAAAGTTTTTGTTTTTGGTGAAAAAAAATTGTACCTGTTTTGGTTTGATATTTGGTTATTTGTACACTTGATTATGGTCCTAGTACTGGAATTAGGGAAAGAAACTAGAGACTTAATGAGTAAAATTGCCGATATACAATTTAACTTGGGTCGTGATTTTTAGTGGTTAAAAAGTATTTGCATGATTTTGACATCAGTGATAAGCAGTGGAAATGTTAAATGTGTTAATAACTTGCTGTTACTTATGATCCTGATACAATTGAATTGAACCTTTCTTGATAATGGGTTCATGTGATAAAGTACACATGTTGATGTGTAATACTATTGTAAATTGTCTGTTTGGGAAAATAATGTATCTGCAAGATTAAGACTGGGATTGTTATTTATCTATACAAGAGTAAGGGTAGGATTAATTTGTCAGGAGAAAAAGGAGAGGCAATTAGTTTTGTAATTGTTTGCAAATACCAAGCACTCTATCCTATTAATCCTCATTTACAAATGATTTAAGTTATTATATGCTGAAAGGTTGACCCATTTTATTTGCAATCCCATCCTTTGAATTGAACTCAGAACCAGTCATAGGATGTTTTTCTCTCTTATACATTAATGTTCGATATGATTGAGTTTGTTACAATGTGCGATTTTATTGTATCTTTGTATTTGTGAGGTGAATCATGCTTTGTCTTCTATATATCGTGATTCATGACTGTTGAATTTTTTCATGCTTAATTCTGTTGTTTTCAGCAAGGCAGGGCTGGTGCCCTTGGTTGAATACAATGAGAAAAAAATATTCGAGGAAAAACTGAAGGAAATGAAGTCTGCTTTGACAACACAGATTGTAGAGGAATCTGATGTATCTGAAGTCATTGAAACTGTCAAACAACGTGTTAAAGAGGCTAAATTACCTGATATCGAGGTTATACGAATTCTCTGGGATGTAATAATGGATGCTGTTCAGTGGTCTGGAAAGAACCAGCAGCAGAATGCCAATTCAGCTTTACGACAGGTACTGCATTTATCTGTTGGCATTGTTTCTTTTATCCATGTTGATGTTAATTCAATGCATTGTAGTAGATTCTGCCATTTAGCAACACCATATCCTCATGGCTGAACCCCAAACAGCAGATGCACGTCCGGGCTATGCTAAAACCATTATCAAGCATTATCAGAAATAGGATCATGATCTCGTAATATGCATAAAATATTATTCCACATATGGCAAATATGAAGAAAAAATTATTAGAAAAAGCACCATAAAGGAGGTGCTAACTGAAACCTAGGTGCAGATGACAGTAAATTGGATTGAATATCTTGCAACTAATTTTATATAATGGTATATGACCTACTGGTTGTTCGTGAACTGTGGAGTATTCATACTTTTGATCTTTTTTGGTTGCTTTGTCCTTCTTTATTTTTTGTTTTTCCCCTGTTTTAACATCTATTTGCATGTGTGGAGATGTGGATGAAGCTAACTTTCTCGGGGACTGGTGCATATTTTATTTTCTCCTTTCGTCGATTTTGTTTATATGGGTTTGGAAGGGGTAATGGTGGTGGGTATTGAAAATGGTCGGGAAAGAAAAACATGTTTATGATAAACTATACTATTTTTACTTCACTGGCTTCAGGTAAGCAACCTGGATGTTGACTTCCTCAGAATACAGTCTAAGGAAGATGGTTTGGGGCAAATTGATGCTTATATACATATTTTGAGAAATTAATTTTGGATTAGATAGTTCAGTATGAATGACTCCGTGTAGGTTTATTGATACTTGAATAATTGCATCTTTAGATGTATTTTGAATATTCTAATTCTAAATTTCATTATTTTTTAGGTTTGATATCTGTTAGTGCCCACTCTTATGTCGGCTTCTTTTGTGGTTCGTTTCTTTATTAAGTTCTGTTGTACTTGGTTAACTCCCTTCAGAAATAGCCCTTTGGCTAGTTGGGGAAAGTGTTGGCCAAATTACATGGTTTAGTTCCTTGGTATTTTCTTGGAGGTATCTGCAAGTTGGATGGATACCTCTTTTAAATTGATTAGTGATGCGTAGAAGTAATAAATTTGCAGATTTTTATGCATGGGATTGCAGTTGCATAAAGCCTCTATGGTAGACTCTGTTCTGAAATGCATTCTTTCTGAAATACATTCTAGTATAATGTTGGCCCAAATTGATTTTATCTACACCTGCATATATCAAGATTGTATTCTACTCAATGCATAAGTATCTGATGTGAGCATAAATTTTAACGGTTACCATTTTCCACAAATATGAAATACTGTATATGGTACCCCGTCACTGAATTCTCATTTTTGCTTGTTCCTTTTTTTGGTTTGACGCCTGCCATGTTTTAATGATACTCTACATTAACGCATGTCTGACCTGAGGATATGTTCGACTGTTGTCCATTCCCACATATGTCCATTTTCAACCATGTCACTAATTCTAATATATGCCCTGTAATGGTGCAAAAATAAAGTTGATGTAATTCTAAGAATAACATCAACTTATGCTGAAGTATTAGTTGTTTTGAGAATAACACAGCACCTCTTCTCTTGATTAAGGTCAAAACATGGGCGAAGCTGCTAAATTCTTTCTGCACCAGTGGAAACATTGAGCTGGAACTTATATATAAAGTCCAGATGCAATGCTACGAGGATGCGAAGTTGATGAAGCTGTTTCCTGAGATTGTGAGGTCTCTCTATGATCAGGACGTCCTTGCAGAAGACACCATTCTTCACTGGTTCCGTAAAGGAACAAACATGAAGGGCAGGTATGCATTCATTTCGTATGTGCTGTTAAATCTTTGAGAAGTATAATGCATCAATGGTGGCTATGTTTAGTTGGAGATGATGGTCAGTGTCAATGTATTTGAAACGGTTATGCTCAATTATTTTTAGGTTTTTCCATATATCTGAAGGATTGTATTCCGTATTGACGTCGTAATATGCGTTTTACATGAGTATGTCACGGAAAATGAAGAATTAGGGTAAGGGTAACATAGATCAGTGGTTTTACTTAGCACTTGAGTAGTGTTGTGAAGGTATGCACTTAGTTTATTGCAGCTTAACACCAAACAAAAAGTACCTGATATCCTTTCAGTGATGTGCATGCTTGGTGTTTCGAGGCATAGTTTTTTTTTGGACAGTAGGTGCAGAACAGAACCGCATCATTTAAATTCTCTTAAAAAATGACAATATCGAACTCTTCACTTTTCAAGATTTAAGGATCATAAGGAAGTTGTGTATTGAGTATTGACCAACAAAAGGAAAACAAGAGTTTGCATTTTTTTGGGGTAGAAAAATTGGACTAGTTAGGGTTTATTATAAAATTTAGTATCTGAAGCTTATTTTATAAACATACACACATGTTAATGTAGAGGTTTCACTTAGATAAGAATTTTTGGCACTTGCGCATTCAGCAATGCAAAGAATATATCTTTGACAACACTGCACGTGAGTGAGTAGTGGAACATAATAATAGCAACTCAGAATACTGAATTTAAACCGTTTCAGTGTTGTTATTATATATTCACCATCTTTATGTGGAAACGAAGGGTATATCATTGAACCCCACTCGGTGAGGTCATAGAAGGAAATATCCTGCCTTTGTTCATTTTAATGCCAAGGATTGCTTAGGATTTTGCTAAATAACAAATTTGTTACTGCATTTTTCTCATTCTTGATCCCACCTTTTTCCTGTTGAATTTTCTATTCTTTGTCCGTATGACGTGGCTTCTTAAATGATGGCAGGCAAAGCTTTGTGAAGGCCCTGGAGCCATTTGTGAAATGGCTGGAAGAAGCAGAAGAAGAGGAATAATCTAAAGAAGTTGTTGGTCGTTTTTATTAGCTTGGTAGGTGTTGGTGAGACAAATCAAAACTCGTAATGTCACACATGGTGTAGCTGTTAAATTATGTGATGTTTCAGTAAACAAGAATTGTGAGTTATGGGGAGTTTCAATTTCATTGCTTGTTAACTAAAGGGAGTGGTGAACCACTGAACATGAATTGGCCCAACCTCAAAACGATCAAACATTCCATTTCTGCAAAATTCGAGCAGGACTATTTTCAAACCAAGGGATTATTTGTGTTGATCAAACCCAAATCACGACTTCCCCATCATCATTCATGCATATATATGTATAATGTAGCAGTGCTATACATGAAAATTACGCTATAAAACCACTAATGGTCCATCCCTGCCAGTGAAATGTATTCAACAACTTCTTTATAAGTTGTTTCTAAACACTAATGATTGTTTTCTTCTCATTTCTCAAGCTTTTTATTTGATTTTTTTGACAATAAAGCTTTTATATTAATAACATCATTTAAGTCCTTAAATCGTTTAAGTCCAAATTACGCTATAAAACCATCAAAGTTTCATTTTTATTTTTAAAAATCCAACCTCAATTTAGGGATGGGTAAATTTCCATTTCAACCATGACACATTTGAGTTTTATTATTTTAGTCATTGATTCTCTTTTAATTTAGAGTTTAAAGTTTATTTTTCGTTCAAATTAATCTTTTAATTTTAGTAATATAGTAATGAGTTAACTATTGGGATGGTCTCTGATTCTGAAAAACGACCATTAAGGTCACTTATGTTTTCGGGGTGTGAACTTTTAGTCACTCGGCCGTTTGTTGCCGTTAAGTGTTAATGAGAGGCTGACTTGAGATAATAAAAAAAAGGATAAATTACCTAGACAGTCCATAAACTATTACTTCACTCTTATTTTGACCATTGAAATAAAAATAATTTATATAATCACACATTTAATCCTCTATATTTACATTTTTATTTCTTCTCTCCTCTGTCATCTTTTGTATTCTTCTTAAGCTAATTTAATCTTTATTTTTCTATTATATTAATCCTCAATTCACACAGTATATTATAATCCATCACGGTATATATCCATGTTTCAAATAATGTTTGTAATTCTTAATATGGTTCAGTACAAAATAATGCCAAATTTACATGCAACAATGTTTACATAGCATATTCGAAAGGCTTAAATGAAAATAGGTGCCTAAAGTATACCTTTTTGAACTTTAGCCGCCTAAAGTTTTTTTTTTTGTAAAAATAGGTACCAAAGTTTCAACCGTTAAAATTTTAGGTGTCAGACTGTTAAAGGGGTGTTAAAAAATTATCAACCAATCAATGCTCGACATTTGGCACTATTTTTATTTTTAAAAATCAATCTAATTAAAAAACTCAAAATTTTTAATCTTTAATCCAAAAATTTTGGAAATTTTACAAAACAATCCTCAAATCCTTAAAATTACCACCCAAATCGCCGCCGCTTTGGCCGCCGATTGTCGCCCCTGACCACACCCCTTTGGTTTCCGGAGCATGGCAGTCATTGCCCCCAACACGGTGTCATTAAAAACGGTAAAAATGTGCCAGTCAAACGTTGATTTCGCGTTCGACGTTCAGTTGCAGGCCGTTCTCCGTTTCCAGTGACGCCGTGTTGGGAGAAATGACCACCATGCTCCGGCGACCAAAGGAGTGTAGTTAGGGGCAGCGATCAACGACGGAAGCGGTGACCAAAATTTCGAGATTTTTTTTAAAAGATTAAAAATTTTAAGTTGAGGATTACAAACATTATTAGAAACATGGATATATACAATGATGGATTATAATATACGGTGTGAATTGAGGATTAATATAGTAGAAAATTACAGATTGAGTTAGATGAAGAATAAATAAAAAATATAAATGTGGAGGATTAAATTGTAATTATACAAAGGTAAACTATACCATTGACCACCGAACAAATTGGGGATTCCTATTTTGACCACCGAACTAACGAACTCGTCAATCAGACCACCGAACTTATTAAATTAACCTATTTTGGCCACCGCCGTTAAAAAATAACAGAGGACTGACGGAGTGATGACGTGACAGTTAACAAACTTTTATAAAATTACGCATTTAATCCTTGCTATTTACACATTCTTTCAATTTAGTCCTAATTTTAAATTAATAAAATAAATTAATTATTTAATTAATTGATGACACGTGTCAACACCTTATTGGAGGATTTTAATTATTTACATTTAATTATTTATATTTGATTTTATAAATTTATTTTTCTCCTCCAATCAAGTGGTGACACGTGTCACCACTTGGTTGAATGAAAATAAAGTAAATATGGAAGAATGGGGCTGTAGTGGTTCAAACCTGCATCATGTGGGTTCCAAACCCACATCTTTACCACTGCACCAAGCTTCTCTCAATGACATGAGTTGTGCCATTTAATATATATGTTATAATGCAGTAAATGTTAGGGGAAAAAAGTAAAAATGATTGAAAGGGGATTCGAACCTAGACCACTTGAGATGTTTGGGATGTGTATAATCACACAAACATTCGATTCAAAATATTCGAATATTTTTCTTTTTCATATTTAAATTAATTCGAATACTTGATTTAAATATTTTAAAAATATTTTTTTTTCTTTTTCATACTTTAAATATTCGTTTTAATTTAAATATTTAAATATTCGGATTTTTTTTCTTTATATACTTGATTTAATATATTTGATATATATTTTATATATACTTTAAATACATTATAATGCATTAAATCGAATATTTTAAAGTATTTAAATTAAATCAAATATTTAAAGTATGAAAAAGAAAAAAATATTTTTAAAATATTTAAATCAAGTATTCGAATTAATTTAAATATGAAAAAAAATATTTGAATATTTTAAATCGAATATTTGTGTGATTATACACATCCCAAGCGGTCTAGGTTCGAATCTCCTTTCAATCATTTTTACTTTTTCCCCTAACATTTACTGCATTATATTCAAATTAATTTAAATATGAAAAAGAAAAATATTTGAATATTTTTTTCATATTTAAATTAATTCGAATACTTGATTTAAATATTTTAAAATTATTTTTTTTATTTTTTCATACTTTAAATATTTGATTTAATTTAAATACTTTAAAATATTCGATTTAATGCATTATAACGTATTTAAAGTATATATAAAATATATATCAAATATATTAAATCAAGTATATAAAGAAAAAAATTCCGAATATTTAAATATTTAAATTAAAACAAATATTTAAAGTATGAAAAAGAAAAAAAATATTTTTAAAATATTTAAATCAAGTATTTGAATTAATTTAAATATGAAAAAGAAAAATATTCGAATATTTTGAATCGAATGTTTGTGTGATTATACACATCACAAACATCCCAAGTGGTCTAGGTTCGAATCCCCTTTCAATCATTTTTACTTTTTTCCCCTAACATTTACTGCATTATAACATATATATTAAATGACACAACTCATGTTATTGAGAGAAGCTTGGTGCAGTGGTAAAGATGTGGGTTCCAAACCCACTTGATTGGAGGAGGAAAATAAATTTATAAAATCAAATATAAATAATTAAATTCCCCCAATAAGGTGTTGACACGTTTCATCACTTAATTAAATAATGAATTTATTTTATTAATTTAAAATTAGGACTAAATTGAAAGAATGTGTAAATAGCAAGGATTAAATATGTAATTTTATAAAAGTTTGTTAACTGCCACGTCATCACTCCGTCAGTCCTCTGTTATTTTTTTAACGACTATGGCCAAAATAAGTTAATTTAATAAGTTCGGTGGTTTGATTGACGAGTTCGTTAGTTCGGTGGTTAAAATAAGAATCCCCAATTTGTTCGGTGGTCAATGGTATAGTTTACCCTTATACAATTTTTTTTTATTTCGGTGGTCAAAATAGGAGTGAAGTAATAGTTTAGGGACTGTCTAGGTAATTTATCCGTTTTTTCTTGTTTCAGATCAACCTCCCGACAAAGGTTAACGACAACAAACAGCTAGGTGACAAAAAAATTACGCCCTAAAAACGTAAGTGACCTTACTAGTCGTTTTTTATTGGGGGAAAACATAAGTGACCATAAGCCTATAATAATCTAAATGTTAAAAGTCATTGGAATTTAAAAATGACTTTAAATAATTACAATTGTAATTGTTGTTTAATACAAAAAGTTGTGTAACACCCGCAATGACCGTAAATGCAATAACATTTGTTGTGTCTACAACCGCGATAAACGTAACACGACCGAAAATACGACTACAAACGCTATTTAAATCCCTGCCGACAATAAAGGTTTAATATCACGTATCTGCTCTCATGTTCATGATAATTGGGAGAGTGCTGTTGTTGAAAGGGATGTGGTTGTTTTATCCCGAAGCTTTGATTCATGTTTATTCTTTGTTCGAAGATCTGATAATATTGTTGACGACTGTGTAGTTAAAAAATCGACGAATTATGTTTGTTTAGGGGACTGGGCTATATTCACCCCTCCGCTGAACTACTGTCTTTGCTATAATTGTCTTCGTGGAATGAATTTTTTTGTCAAAAACCAAAAAAAAAAAAAAATGTTGCTACGTACCGTCTCTTTCTCTATGTAGATGCATGTACTTGAATGGTGGGCACTGATTGTAATTTCTGACATGATTCTTATGTGATTTGTATGATCCCACCATTCAATCATAAAACGCTTAATAGTTAAAAAGTGCTGAACTTATATTTTTTTAGTTTGATTGTCTAGCGTATTTTTCGAGCCACTTTAGTGCCTAAAGTTTTATTCTGTAATTTATATTGAGTCTTTTCGTAACAGCCGTTAATTTTTTTTCATTACCCAATAAAAAATCACACGTGACATATTCTGATATTTTCTATTATTTTTATTTTTCTAAAAATTATAAAATATTTAATTTTATAAAAAACTCAAAATTTTTAATTTCTTTAAACCTCCAAACCCAAACCCTAGATCCCTAAAATCCTCCCCTTCCACCACCGATTCAACTACTACCGCCCCCACTACTAAAACCCCCCATCATCCCGCCGTCGAAAACCAGTGATTGTTTCGTTGACGAACATCCAAAAATGAAAAAAAGAGACCAATTGAGCTTCTAATCGACAACTAGAGGGTGGGGATGTTGAACGGTGAGGTACTCGACGCTTGGGGTGGTGAACGATGAATCGTCGACGTGTGGGGAGGCCGGACGACGAGGAAGATGTGATTTGAGGGTTTGATTGAAAGAAATAAAAACTTTGGGGTTTTTTAAGAAGTTTATATTTTTGAAGAAATTCAGAAATTAAATAAATAGATAAAATAGGCCATGTGACATGTTTTTATTGGATAACGAAAAAATTTTAACAACCGTTGACGGAAAAACCCAATCTAAGTTATAGAATGAAACGTTAGGCACCAAAGTGACCCGAAAAAAACGTTAGGCACCAAACTAAAAAAAAGGTATAGGTTGGGAACCTTTTTGACTATTAAGCCATTATATAATAATAATAATAATAATAATAATAATAATAATAATAATAATAATAATAATAATAATAATAATAATAATAATAATAATAATAATAATAATAATAATAATAATAATAATAATAATAATAATAATAATAATAATAATAATAATAATAATAATAATAATAATAATAATAATAATAATAATAATAATAATAATAATAATAATAATAATAATAATAATAATAATAAAAATAAAATAAAGGCTTAATACAACTTTTCCCCCCTAAACTATACCCGTTTTCCCAACTTGCCCCCTAAACTTCATTTTGCCCACTTTTTCCCCTTAAACTTTTCAACGTTACCCATATTCCCCCAAAAACTGACGCCGTTAAAAAAAACACGAGAACCAATCACAAGCCGCCACGTCGCCTCTTTATTTCTGATTTCTTATTTTCTAAATATTAAAGATAAAATACAGAAAATAAAAAGAAATTAATATAATAATAATAAAATAATAATTTCACCCCCCCACGGATTCCTCCCCTTTCATTGAGAACCAACTCAAACCCATCCGCCGTAATCGGCGACTCCTCCCCTTTTCTTCTACTATCCCTCCGCCGTAATCGGCGACTCCTCCCCTTTCATTGAGAACCAACTCAAACCCATCCCTGTCTCCACTCTCCCTCTACCTCCCCGCTTCGCTTACCTCATTTCGGGCTCCGCCGGCGACGACCGGATGCTGAGAAGGACCCTTTTAGCCCTTTACCATCCTTTGAATCAGTACGTGGTTCATCTCGACCGGGAAGTTAGCTCCGAAGAGAGGCTCGATCTAGAGAAGTATGTGAAAGATCATCAACTGTTTAACAAATTTGGGAATGTTCGGATGATCGTGAAAGCTAATTTGGTTACTTATAGAGGTCCTACTATGGTTGCTAACACGCTTCACGCTGCTGCAATTTTGTTGAAAGAAGGTGGAGATTGGGATTGGTTTATTAATCTCAGTGCTTCTGATTATCCTCTTGTTACTCAAGATGGTGAGTTTGGGTATTCCAAAATCTGATTTTTATCCCATTTTTTTGGGTTGAAAAATCATTCTTTTATCTTATTTTTTCCAGATCTGTTTCACACATTTTCAAACTTGCCAAGGGATCTGAATTTCATTGATCATACAAGCAATATTGGGTGGAAAGAGTGACTCAGTCCCTTGTGATGCAAACTTCAGTCGCTGTTGTCGACGGTGATGGCAAGTTGGTTGGAGAAATCTCGCCGTTCACTTTGAATTCTTGTGGCGAGGATGTTGCAGCGGCCGTTGCTACACTCTCAGCCGGTGATTTGATGGCTTATATCGATTGCGGTGGACCACCGGAGGATTTGATTCGGTTGGTGAAAGAGAGGTTGCAAGAGAGGAATCTAGTGAAAGCCCTGGAATTGTTGGAAGAAGATTCAGGGATTTCTTCGGGGATTTCGTCGGTTTCGTCGTCGTGTTCCTCGTGCAAGTTTTCCAGGAACGAACGACGACCATGACTTAGGGTAGCATTGAAGAATCCGTGGGGGGGGGGTGAAATTATTATTTTATTATTATATTAATTTCTTTTTTATTTTCTGTATTTTATCTTTAATGTTTAGAAAATAAGAAATCAGAAATAAAGAGGCGACGTGGCGGCTTGTGATTGGTTCTCGTGTTTTTTTAACGGCGTCAGTTTTTGGGGGAATATGGGTAACGCTGAAAAGTTTAAGGGGAAAAAGTGGGCAAAATGAAGTTTAGGGGGCAAGTTGGGAAAACGAGTATAGTTTAGGGGAAAAAGTTGTATTAAGCCTAAAATAAATGCCAATTAGCTTCTTCAGATCGCATCGCCAAATAATTTTTTTGAAAAATAAGGGTGTAAAATGTGGGAGGTTCTGTTGTGCGGCCACAAATACGTTGCTAATATGAGACGTGACCGATTGTACAAGTATCAGATTCCAATATAAATTTTTATCGGGCACCAACCGAATTTCTTATAAAAAAGGTAAGAAAAAATGTTACAACATAAATTTTTATCATGTTTAATCAAAACCAAAATCCTTCAAACACATGATAAGAATTAATGTTCAACTTAAAATCTTACCTAGAAATATTATTTTTTATGAAACACATAAGATTTTACCTTCCAACGTAAAAACTTACCGAGACCAACATACATACATACTGAGAATGTCAGAACAAATGTTGCAACATAAATTCTTACTCTAGTTAACCAAAACCAAAACCCCTAAAACAAATGGTAAGAATTTATGTTCCAACATAAAATCTTACCCTACAACTTGATTTCTAATGAAAAACATAAGATTTTAGGTTGCAACTTAAATTCTTACCTAAAAGGTAAGTAAAGAGATTGTAACATAAATTCTTACCCTAGTTAACCAAAACAAAAACCTTTCAAACAAATGGTAAGAATTTATGTTCTAACCTGAAATCTTATCCAAAAACATTATTTCTTATTAAACACATAAGATATTAGGTTACAACATAAATTCTTACCGACACCAACATAAATTCTTACCGAGAAAGTAAGTAAATTGTTGTAACATAATTTTTTACCCTAGTTTACCAAAACCATCAAACAAATGATAACAATTTATGTTGCAACATAAAATCTTACCCCAAAACATTATTTCTTATGAAACACATACGATATTGTGTTCAAACAAGTATTCTTACCTACACCAACATACATTCTTACCGAAATGGTAAGAAAAAAGATTGCAACATAAATACTTGCCCTAATTAACAAAAACCCAAACGCTTCAAACACATGGTAAGTATTTATGTTCTAACCTAAAGTTTTACCTAACAACATGATTTCTTATGAAACACATAATATTTTAGGTCGAAAAAATTATTACTGATACCAACATAAACTTCTACCAAAAAGGTAAGAAAAAAGGTGTAACATAAATTCTACCATACATTACCAAAACCAAAATCCTTTAAACACATGGTAAGAATTTATGTTCGAACCAAAAATATTACCCAACAACCTGATTTCTTATGAAAAATATAAGATTTTAGGTTCCAACCTAAATTATTATCGACGTGAACATGAATTCTTATCGAAAAGGTAAAAAAAATGACTACAACATAAATTTATACCCTAGTTGACCAAAATCAAAACCCTTCAAACACATTATATGAATTTATGTTTCAACCTAAAATATTACCCAACAACTTGATTTCTTATGAAGGAGATAAAATTTTAGGTTCCAACCTAAATTATTACCAACACCAACAAAAATTCTTGCCGAAAATGTAAGTAAAAAGTTGTAACATAAATTCTTACCCTAGTTAGCCAAAACCAAAACCCTTCAAACAAATGGTGATAATTTTATGTTACAACCTTTTTTTTCTTAACTTCTTGGTAAGAATGTATGTTGATGTATATAAAAATATATGTTGGAACCTAATATCTTATGTGTTTCATAAAAAATAATTTTTTTTTGGTAAGATTTTAGGTTGAAATATAAATTCTTACCATGCATTTGAAGGCTTTTGGTCTTGGTTAACTAGGGTAAGAATTTATGTTGTAATTTTTTTCTTACCTATTCTGTAAGAACTTATATTTGTGTCGGCAATAATTTAGGTTGGAACCTAAAATCTTATGTTTTTCATAACAAAATAGGTTGTTGCGTAAAATTTTAGGTTGGAACATAAATTCTTATCATGTGTTTGAAGGGTTTTGATTTTAGTTAACTGGGGTAAGAATTTATTTTACAACTGTAACCCCCTCGACCCGGCCTAGTCACTAGGCCGCACTGAACGAGTTACAAGGGAAAAATTGAAGGGAAACCCGTTAAGGCTCCACTTCGATTAGCAACCCTAGAAAATTTCTTTAAAAGTTATCTTGTCTAGATGCTATATTTAAATCCTATGTGAGGAGACACGCAACGGAAAAACAAACACGGATACAAATCAAGCAAACATGCATTTGAGATAACCCTTATTAATGTTTTACTACAGGTCATATCGATACACCAAAGGCCCGTATCGATACGACTACATTGGTCAAACTCCCCAAAGTAACCCCAGGGAACCGTATCGATACCCTCAAGGCTGGTATCGATACGCCCTTAACGGTCAACTTCCCATAGTCAACTTCAAAGACCGTACCGATAAACTTAAGGCCCGTATCGATATCCCAATTTCTCGTCAAAATCTCAGATTTCCAGAGAACATTTTGAGTATCGGTACGCCCCCGTGTATCGATACGCCTTGCCCAAAACAAGGGACCGTATCGATACCGCCCTTGAGCGTATCGATATGCCCTGCCTAGAAAGACTGGTTTTAGCAGCTAAAATGTAACCCCCTCGTCCCGATCTGGATGACTGACCGATTCGAGTGGGTCACACGAGGAAAACCGAAGTGAAACCCGTTAAGGCTCCCCTTCGGTTAGCAACCCTAGAAAGATTTCTTTTATGTATTATCTTGTCTAAAGGCTTTAATATGCCCTATGTGAAACAACGACAGCGGAAGCAACGAAGCGATGCGAAACAATCAAACAAGCAATTTAAAACAACCCATTTTAGTTTATACCACAGGCCGTATTGATACACTAGAAGAGGGTTCTAGTGTATCGATACGCCTTGACTAGGTCAACTGCCCAAGGTCAACCTAGGGAGACCGTATCGGTACACTGGTTGACCGTACCGATACGCCCTCACTTGGTCAACTTCTCACGGTCAATGATAAAAGACCGTACCAATACACACTAGACCCGTACCGATACGCCAAAATCTTGTCAAAATCTTAGATTTCCAGAGAGCCTTTGGCGTATCGATACACCCCCGTGTACCGGTACGCTGAGTCTAATCTGAGTCCCAAAGTGTAGGACCGTATCGATACGGCCCTGGGGCGTACCGATACGCCCTACACTGCAATACTCTAATTAGCAGCAAAACACACCAAGACTCAACTCTAAAAGCAATTTAAGACTCGCCTAACCACATGCAAACATTCATACAACACTTAGCAACCAAAAATAAGCATACATAACAAATTAAACGAACTACGGAGCATCAACAACATCCATATAGCATACCATAAAAAAGCTAAAGATCCAACCATAAACATGTCAAAAGCATAGAGATAAGGGCCACATGGCCAACAAAGAAGGCATAAGCAAGCCACAACCAAAGCATCAACATACTAAAGAAGTCTTAACAAGCTCCTTAACACAAAACAACATACTCAAATCCCATTGCTTAGCTATTACATCAATTAACTTAAAAGTCCATACTTGAAGGTAGAAAAATAGCACACTTGGAGGCCCTTCTCCTCGCACAAGTAACCCACGAACTAAGGATTTGCATTGTCGAACAAAAGAGAGCGTAAGCGCAAGGCTTAGTGAGGGTAAGCTCATAAAACAAACCTCGACAATGCAGAGTCCAAGCACGAGCAACAAAACCAAGGATGAATGCATGTTTCCTTACCTTCAGAACCACATGAATCAAATATATGAAATGCGTGAACATAACCTCATATATCATGCCATGCTCAACATGTCCATAATACAACCATATGAAACACATTTAACAAACCATATTGGCACCTAGCTATGACCCGAATATGCGGATAACAACCGTTGGAACACACATCCAACAACTTAACCATTACATTACCTTACGGTGGGATTCCACTCATCATCGTTTCACGCAGAGGGGATTCCACTCATCCTCACGCCTCGTCGATGGGATTCCACTCATCACCGACTAAAATATAAATGATGATTTCCGGGCGTACCCGTACTCCATCTTGGTGACTACCATCACCAAGACCACGCGCGCATTTTGACACTCGTGTGCACACTAACATCCTAATGATCGATCATTTGTACCCAAGCATACTAGTGCCAATACTAACTCATCACAAGCTCATCATAACACAAAATCCTTACCATTTCCTGTGCCTAGCACATATCCACCATGATTTACAATCATGCAACCCACATTTCAAAAACTACATGCACATCACGATGCATAAATAAAACCTCACGCCTCATCATTTCACATATCCACAAAATGCATAGCAACATCAATCACAATTAGCACATGAGGCATAAACACAATATTTACAATTTCAACCATAGTTCTCTAAACTAAAGCTTGAGATTAGACTACCAATCTAATCCCAACTCTAGGTGGGTTTACCAAGCCCGACCTAGGTCTATGTGCTCGAACCAAACATTTTGAAAACCAATTAAAAACCGAAGAACCACTCACCGACTACTCCAAGCTCAACAACTCTAGCCAAACAATCTTCCAAGCTTCCTGGATTAGTTCCCAATGTCTCACCGACACAAAACCTTGGTTCTAAGCAATCCAACACAAGCAAAAACATCAAAAATCAGTCATCAATCACCGAAGCAAACCCGGAACACATTTTCAAGCAATTAGCCAACTAAGAACACACCCCAAACTAGCATTTTCGAGCAGCCCAAACACACAACAATTAACCATCGATTCCAACACTTTTAACATGCTCATAAGTTTCCAAATTAACCCTTAAATATCATACAATCATCAGCCATCGATTCCCACTCATAAACAGCCCCAAAAACCATCTTTTGAACCACCTAAAACCCCTCTAAAACCCATATCCAAAAATCATTATAAAACCATGTAAAAGTTAGATATGTTGGACCTTTTGAATAGTAAATAACTTATTTAACAACAACAAATCAAAAGCTCAACTAAAAGCTATCAAAGTTATATTTTTATTTCAAAACCCAAAAACCTCAAAATGCAATATAATAGGTTTTATTGAAAACTAATGGTATAGAAATGGAGAGGAAGATAAGGACAACTCAAAAACATCATTACCTTTCAAAAATCCTCAAGAATGAAGAGAGAAGGAGATGGAATAGTAACTTGCAAGGGGAGGGAAAAGATGTTGTTGGTTTTGTTTTTAGGAGGAGGAAGATGATGAAAATTTTGGTTTTGTGTTTATTTGTTTTGTTTTATTTTTAAATACCAAAGGGCATTTTTACCTTTAATGAAAATGGGTAATTACAATAGTGTAAAACCCATGCCCATTTGGGTTTAACTTAAAGCAATCCCAACATATATTTATTTGAGAAAATAAAACCTGAACATTATTTTTATATTTAAATCCACCCGACCCTCTAACCCGGGTGTTACATAAAAGCACACGAGATCCAACACAAGATACATTTAACAAGCATTAAAGCGACCTATAACCACACATGCGACACAAGGCATCCATGGATACACATATAAAGCAAGATAAACATTTAACGAGGCAACATTCAACATGATAAGGTTTATAAATGAAACATTCATGTTTAACATTCACCAACAAAGCCAAAAACTAAACCAAAGCATAATTCAACATAGCAAGAGGCATTACAAGCCCAACACAACCAAACAAACTTGTCTAAGCAAAAAGGACATGCCATCAACTTCTCAAACAAAAGGTCTCATCCCATTGCTTAATACTAATTATTGAAGTCTAAAACCATACTTGAGCAAACCAAACTCCCTTGAATTCTCCCTTGTTCCCCGAGCTGCTCCGTAGGTCTAAGGGCCTGCATTGTTTGAAAAAGAAGCGTAAGGATTTAAGCTTAGAGAGCGGTGCTCAAAACGGTAGCTTCAACAATGCAGTTTTAAAACATAAGATGCTCGAAACCAAAACCATTTCCAAATCATTTTCACCATGCTTGAACACATAACAACATGAATTTAGTATCACAAGCATTTACCGAATGCAACCACAAGCCATAAGCTTACCACATGCTCATTCTCATAACATAAGCAAATTAACCAACAATATGAATAAGCATAAATGGAAAGAACAATGCAACATGCTTAACATGAGAATTTAGAGCACCATGGGTATATTTACATTCATCGCTTTTACTCGGATATGTGGATAGTTTCTCAAACCCACTAGACACTTCCGGTGGAATCTCACATCACCGTACTCACCCGTCTAGTAAAATATAGCTTCCGGTGGAATCTCACATCACTGTACTCCTCCTTAGTGGAATCTAACATCACTAAGGCCACACATGACTTTTACCTCGAGTGCACGCTAATTCTATTGATCGATCAATTATATTCGGTAGCAACTCAACATGTGCCAATATACTCATTTCACAAACCACAAGCATTACCGATGCTTAAACAATTTCCCATGACCAAATTCCATGCAAAACATGTACTCACAATGTAAATAGAAACACAAGTCATCAATCCCAACATGTGCAACAATACAATTCAACGCATAACAACATGACATGTTCAACATGCATCAAGAAAACATAAAACACGATTTAATTGCGTGAAACCTTTAAAACTTACTCTTGAGCTTGGATTGGCTTTTCAAGCTCAATCCAAACTCCCAAAACACTTCCTTAACCATGTTAAGGCTTTTAAAATTGATCCACTCACCAGCCAACACACAAACGATATCCAAGATGCCGATTCAAGCCTCCGAACTACCCGGATTCACGTCCACGAAGCCCAAATCCGTTTCCTCTGCTTTAGGCCACCCAAAACAGAACATTAGAATGCTAATATACCCACAAACATAGCAGCAACTCAAAACTCAACATTCTTGCAACAAAACACATCAATTCGAGCCCGAATTTCACCCAAAACATAATCAATTTAGCCCCAAATTACTTGCAGCCAAACCCAACGAATTTATCATCAAAAATCTATACTTTAACATCCAAAACATCAACCCAAAGCTACCAAACCATATGCTGTCATTTAGACCCAAAGCCAAGCCAAAAACTCTACCTTTCCAACCCAAAAATCCCAATTTTTGACCCATTTCGGGTTTCCTCACATTCAACCATTATTCCAATATGTTTTACTACTCAAAGATTAAATTAAAGTACATGTTTAACAATGAAAAATCAAACCCACGAAAATCAAATGAAAAAAACACTCATTTTCCAACCCAAAACCAAAAATGCATTTTAATGGGTTTAAAGGAAAAATTTCAATGAGTACAAGTCAAATAAGTGAAAATTGAAGCAAGAAAGAAATTACCTTGAAAAATCTTGCTTGGATGAAGTGGTAAGATCAATGGAATAGTGAAAATGGGTTTTGAGTGAAAATAACGTTAGAAGAGAGTTGAAGAAGATGATAGCTTTTCAAAAACCCCTTTTTGAATTCTAAAATTCCCATTTTGCCCTTTCTTCACTTAAAATACTTTAGGTGTTTGTCAAAAGGTCTTTCCCCAAATTAATTTAACCCAAACCGGTTTAACTAACCCGATTATCTCCCGACCCTAAAATCGAGCGTTACAACAACCATTTTTATTACATTTTCAGCAAGAATATATGTTGGCGCCGATAAGAGTTCATGTTAGAACCTAAAATCTTAGGTGTTTCATAAGAAATGGTGTTTTTGGGAAATATTTTAGGTTGGAGCATAAATTTTTACCATGTATTTGAAGGATTTTAGTAACTAGGGTAGAATTTATGTTAGTATGGGTAATAATTTATGTTGGAACATAAAATCTTATGTGTTCTTTATAAGAAATCAAGTTGTTGGGTATGATTTTATGTTGGAACATAAATTCTTACCGTGTGTATGAAGGGTTTTGGTTAACTAGGTAAGAATTTATGTTGGAACCTTTTATCTTAACTTTTTGATAATGTTTTGTGTTATAACTAGGTAACTTTTTATATTGTAACATGTTAATCGGTTTAACCTCTTACGTCTTTTTTAAAATCCAACGACTCACAGTTTTTCAATTATTAATTAACTCATCCAACAATATTATCATACTAACTTAAATTAGTTGCATTTTAGCTGTCTTCTTTTAGACTCACCTCTAAAATGAAGGATTTTCTAAAGATCTATTCTCTTTTAAGCATGAATAACTGTAAAGTATAATAGGTTCTTAATATAACATTAAAATTTAGTGCCATTTCAAAAAGAAGAAACATATAAAATCTATCTATATATAATTTATTTATTTTATTTTGATTGTTTTATATTGTCAACTAAATATAATTTATTTTTTACTAATAGAATTATTGTAATTTAAATAGAGCATTCGATGAGATATCATTGGCATCATCTTTAGACAGGGGTGAGTATCAAGAAATGGAAGAGAGGGGGGGTATAAAGAGGAAATAAAAGAGACAAAGAAAAAAAAGATTTTGAATGATCTGAGAAATTCTTCACTGCGGCTCTCCACCCAATCTAAAAGGGATGAACCATAACTTTCTTCAACCTCCTTCACTTTAACTATGTGAACCACTATTAACAATTGTAAACCCACATCCTACATGTTTTTTTTACATGTTAAACAACAACACTGGTGCAATAAGTATGGATTGAATTCTGTAACGACCTGGGTTTTAGAATCCGTGGGTCGGTTCACTCGAGCCGTGAGCCTTGTGTGTTAGGCCAAGAGATTGGGCCCGTTGGAGGCTCAAGGGCACCTTAGTGGGCTTTCTTAGATGTTGGGCTTTAGTTTTGATTTTGTGGGTAGGGAAGGAAGAAGAGGGAGGGGTATTGAGGTAATTTATCTCCATTTTCAAAAGGAAAAGGTTGTTTTTCCCGTTTATTTTTCTGTAGAGATCAAGAGGAGGAGGATCTCACTCTTGCCTCCTATTACCCTCCACCTCTCTTCTTCATCCTTTCCCTAGAGACCCAAAAGTAAAGATCAAATTTTTGTCTTTTTGAGTGGAAATCTCAAAATTTAAGTTAAGGACATTATAATCTTCATCCAATGATCTACATATCAAGGTAAGGTTCATTAAGAATGGTGGAAAAGCAAGTCTGTGAGTTTTGTGGGGGTGGTGGAAGAAATGGGTTAGAGGATGAGCAAATTCTGTTTTTTCAGCTTTGAATGTAAGTTCAGTTACCCCATTTCATCTCCTACAAGTTGTAATCCAAATTTACAACTCCTTGTGTAGTAAAAGAAGTTGGGGAATCTTCCAAAGAGCAAAGGAAGAAGAAGATTTGAGGATTTGAGAAAGGGGGCTGTATTTCTAACTTTTGGGAGAAATGTTAGTACAACTCTAACTCCTTTGTTTCATGCACATCCTAAGGATGATGCTTTGTTTGTTTAATTTGATGTATATGGTTGTTTTTTGGGTGTTAGAGACCCTCTTAAATGGTATAACTCAGATTTGGTGTTAATAACCTGTAAAAAGGTAGTAAATCACCCTAAATAACTCTCACAAAATGTAGGATCGAGCAAAGGGGTTGTTATGTATGATTTGAGGGCTTTGGGGATGATTTTTCGAGCCTAAGAAGTCTTTTTTGGGCTTCGGTACCAGTATGCAAGGAGCCCGTACCGGTACCCTAGTATTCTAGGTTGAAGAACACTTTTTGATTAAGATGAACTGTTAGAGGGGTACCAGTACGATGTTCAACCCGTACTGGTATGCCACTTAGGGCAGTATTGGTACGAGTCGATTCGTACTGGTACATAAACACTTTGAAAATTCTAGTGAGCCATTTTGGTATCTGTACTATAGCCCCCTTGACCCGACCTAGTAGCTAGACCCGAATTGTGGAGATCACATTAGGTTTGCCGAAATAAACTCGAACTAACTATTCAAATCTAGGTCCATTTTTTCTTTTACCTTGTCTAGATGCATTGTTAAGTCCTAAGGTATACATACAAGCAGTGGATCAATTTTCATTTGAAACAGACACTGAATACGCACTCAATTGCAATAATAAGCATTTTAGGGATTAAATTATAAATCTTAATAATTACTGAGATTTAACCAAATTTCAGCTTACCAATATTTAATTAATCATATTTCATGCTAGCATGTCAATTTATAGCCCAATCAGACCATCTAAACACATCCAATTGATATATAAACATTAGGGGACCATATTAAAAAGAATCTAAACCTCGACATAGACTCAGCTGCCAAAACTACCTCGCGTACCGGTACACAAGTCCCCTGTACTAATATGGTAAGGTGCGTATTGGTACGCAAGCCTACGTACCGATCTCGATAATATTTAATTAATCATATTTCATGCTAGCATGACAAGTGTTATACCCATCTCATGGGTGTGAGAACACACAAATCACATGAACAATTAGTAAGAGCCCACCATCAAACGTGATAAAGAGAATAACTTAGTATGTCAACTTTAAGCTCCCAAACTCTAAATTGATCTTAGAATAAGATCGAGTTTAGAGAAGGGGCAAAAAAAGTGAAAGATAAATTCAACAAGCTAAAGAAACCTACTTGCAGCTCTTTGCCCATTTCAAAGAGGATGACTACAATTTTTAATAACCACCATAAAGGAAAAACTACAACTGAAATAAAAAGAATATAAATATATAAAAATAAACCTCCATATAAAAGGAAGAAAAACTCGAAGTTAGAGAAGAATGAGGTTTATCAACTTTATCTATTGCTCTCCAATCTTAAAATCGATATGCAATCATCTGTCTCGCACCTTCGTACTTCTCAAAACAAATTTGTTTTAATTTTAATTTTAATTTATTTGTATTTTCAACTTTTATTTGTTGTAATATTATTGTAAGAGTAATTATTCCATGTACAAGCGCGTGTGGAAACTTTGTTTATAAAAGCGTCTTAGTTTTAGGGTTTAGGGAACTCATTTAGGGTTTAGGGTTTAGGCTTTAGAGTTTAAGTGTAGTAATTTTGAATTTATGGGTTGATAGAAATTGAGGTTTAGGGTTAAAATTTAGAGTTTATGGGTTAAAACCTAAATCCCTAACCATATTACACAAAACATAAACCATAACCCTAAACCCTAAATTCTAACACTAACCTTTAAATTCTAACCATGAACCCTAAATTCTTAACCCATACACTAAAATCCCTAAACTCTAAACCCAAAAACTAAAACTCTAAACCCTAATATTGAGGCGCTTGAGGAAACAACAAAGTTTCCACCGCCTGCATATGTGATAGTAATCCTTAGAGTGCGTTCGGTTCACGGAGTGTAAGATTACCCTTGGAAATATGATTACCAGAATGTAACATTACCTGAGATATTATTTGGAATGTTAGGTTACATTGTTTGATTTATTTGGTAGGAATGTAAGATTAATTGTTTGGCTGAGAGAATATAAGATTACTTGGAAGTAAATTTTACTATATTGTCATTGTGATATATTTTCCTTTTTAACAAGTTAAACATTCAATATTAATTTAAAAATATTTGTTTGAAGATTCATGCAATCATACTTAACATATTACTAATATAATTAGTATAAACAATATGAAATATATACTTTTATTAATATTAAAATTCTTATATCTAAGTTTAAATAAATAAATATTTAATGGGTAACAACGTTTAAATATTAAACTAATATAAAATAATTTTTAAATAAATATACTCCTCAAATATTAAAGCACGATTGAAATAATAAAATGAATAATAAATTTGCATATAGTCAAGAAAAAATGATAAATAGGAGATGATAACCGTATCAAAAAATACTAAATTACAAGTAGACCTGGCAAACTTGACCCGAGACCCGAAACTCGAACCGAATTATCCGAACCGAAACCCGATTTTGACCCGAACATGATGATCCGAAGTTGACCCGAAACCCGAAATAAACCGAACCGAAATCGAACCGAAACCGAAACGAAATTTTTTGTTGAACCGAAATGGACCCGAACCGAATGGACCTGAACCGATTTGACCCGAACCGAATGCTACCCGAACCGAAAGCTGAACCGAATATCGACCCGATTTTAACCCGATTTTGACCCGATTTTGACCCGAATATCTATTTTTAACAATATAATAAATAAGAAAATGAAGTATGTTTTATTATCTTTTTATACTATACCATGGAAGAGACCGTTCCTCTTGTCAAAGTTGTGGTATAATAACATTTTATGTTATTTTATGTTTCAATATAAATTAAATAAACTAATTTTTAAATTTAGAGTTTCAATGTACTATTTTCTCTCCCAATATTTAATCTTACATTTACAAAGAAAAAAATGTCAAAAGATTGCATTAAAAGGAATTGATACATAATAGACCAATTCATAGGGGCAACCTTTAATTGCATCACTACTAGTGACTAAATTAAATTAAACTAAAACTTAAAGTTGACTAAAATGTAACATTTTAAATGCAACATGACCTAAAAAGTAATTAATCTCTAGCTTAAAAAATTGGTGGCTTATTTCCCTCCAAAATTTTATCTTTTCTCTCTCTATTTTTTCCAATTGTCTTTTTTTTTTCAATCTAGCTTAAAAAATTGGTGGCTTATTTCCCTCCAAAATTTTGTATTTTCCCTCTCAATTTTTACCAATTGTCTTTCTCTTTTTTCTTTTTTTAATTTAATTGAGTTTCAATTTAGATTAATTTAATTGAAATTTCACATTTAGTTTTAGAATTATTTTAATTATGTCCGTAATTTATGCTTTTAGATTTTAGTTAGCTCAATTAGTTCCTAAGTTTAATAAATTAATTCATTTCAGAAATTATTATTATTATTATTATTATTATTATTATTATTATTATTATTATTATTATTATTATTACATATAATAAACTTTGATTTAATATAATTATACAAAAAATTGATATGGATACATGAAGCTTTGATTTAAATATTTAATCAAATTCAAATGCATAGATTAACAAGTTGAATCAGAATTAATCTCATACACCAATAACTCTAAACTAAACCATAAATACTAAACCTCAAACCTTTAACCCAACTCAAATCGAATTGACCCAAAAATTTAAATGTTGACCCGACCCAAAATAGACCCGAAATCGACCCGATTTTGACCCGACCCGAAAGCGACCCGAACGACCCGATTTTGACCCGAACCGAAAGTGACCGATCCGATATTGACCCGACCCGAAAACAACCGATCCGATTTTGACCCGATCCAATACCCGAACCGAATCCGACTCATCACAGACCCGAATTAGACCCGAACCCGAACCCGAATCGAACCGACCCGAACCGAATCTAAACCGATTCTAGATAGACCCGAAATGATCCGAACCGAAACGACCCGAACCGAACCCGAACTGAATGACTCGATTGCCACCTCTAGTTACAAGGATTTCTACGAAAATTTAAAGAATATTTAGACATTTTATCAAAAATTTCGATAGCCATGATTTTTTCTTTTATTTAAATATTAAAATACCTTTTAAATATGTGTAAATAAATTTAAACATTAAACTAATATGAAATAAAATTATTTAATAAATTTACGCTATTTAAATATACTACAAAGGATCCAAATTAAGAAAACTCATTATTTCAAGGGCAATTTTAATATTTAAAATAAAATTATTTAATAAATTTACCCCTCAATCGGGATAGGTTAAATGCAACATGGATGGTTCATTTCAGTCGGACATTGAAAGAGTTACATGTGGAGGTGTGTTGCGTAACCATAACGAGGTTTGTATTGTTGGTTTTGCAAAAAACATTGATATGTGTTCGATTATTGAGGCAGAGCTTTGGGATGTATACGAAGGTTTGTGTCTCGCTTGGGAGCTTGGTATTAGACAACTATTGGTCGAGTCAGACTATGATAACGCTATTTCTGTTCTACGAAACAGATCCGCCTCTTACTGTAGCCTGTCCCTTATCTATCACATTTGAGATCTACTTGACCGACAGTGAAAAGTTGTGCTAACAACGGTCTCGCATGAAAACAATAAGGTGGCGGATGGCTTAGCTCGATTTGCATGAAACCTTCCTCTTGGGTTGTACGAGTTTATTGAACTGCCAGATGTGGTTCTAAGTTTGGTTCAATTAAATCTTCCCGATTAACTTTTAGTTGTTTTCATTGAATTAATTTTGAACGTTATTGTAAATATTACATGAGCACTTTTTCCCCTCTATTTAAGTTTAAGAATTTTTTTAATGAGGCTCGTGGTAATATTCTCTCCTTTAAATAAAAAAATATATTGATTTCTTGGAATATATATATATATATATATATATATATATATATATATATATATATAAAGAAAAATCTATATAAAGAAAAAATCAACATGAATAGGCTTTTAATATATTATTTTAATGGAACATTTTAGTCTATGTACATTTAACAAAAGTAATTAATTTACCAACAAGTGTTGGGTGTATTGATAAGTCACACTACACTTCTAAAGAGAGAATATAAGTTTAAACCTTGGAGACGATATTGTTCGGAGGGGCAACCACGCACCCCGAACATGGACTGTAAGACGGATATACATATTACTAAAAAATAAAAGTAATTATTTTAATTTAAAATATTAAATCTAACATTAAATGAATTGAAATATTGGGTTTAAATACCCCTGGTTCCACAATTTTTAAAATTCGTACTACTTTTCAAAAATTTTATTTTTTAATTAAATGCTTTCTATAAGTTTTAAAAGATCTTACTATGTCTATTAAAATTTTTTAAAAAAATTAGTTAGACATCAAAATTTTAAAAAACTTGCATATAAACCCTTCAATTTAAAAAAAAATCAATTTAAATCTCAACTACTAAGAAAAGTATAATGAAAAATATAATAAAATATAGGAAACATATTAAAATTTATAATAATAATTATAATAAAATATAGCCAAGAAAAATATTCAAATAATAATAATAATAGTAAAACATAATAATATATATGGTAATGAAAATGATTATAATGACAAATATAATAAAATATAAAAATATATTATAAAATAATAAAAATTTATAATAATAAAAAAGTATACCAACTACTAAGAAAATAATTGTGGTATTTTATAATATGGATAGTTCTTCTACGCTCGACGAGCTTTGACGAACACCACTATTAACGAGCACCGATAAACTATTTTATAATTTTTTAAATCCAAAGTACTTAATGCGTAATTATATTTTTAAAAAAATTAAAAATGCAATTTATTTAAAATATCTAAGATTCTTTGATTTGGGGATAAATTATTTTGATTAATAATGTTTAAAATAAAATTAAAATTAAGAAAATGTATTTTAATTAAATTACACTTTTAATTTTTTTTAAAATTAAAATTACACATTAAGTACTTTGGATTTAAAATTAGTTTATCGGTGCTCATCGGTACTCGTCAATAGTAGTGCTCGTCAAGCGCTGTAGAATTTTCCTTATAATATTAAAACATTATAATAATTAACTCAAATATTGCAAAGGTCAAAGTAGTAGCTAATTATACGAAATTGAGTAAATATTTCCTATATTGGAAATATGTTATAAAATAATCAAATTGAGTAAATTAGAACTTGAAGGGTCAAAGTATAGTAGCTAATTATAGGAAAAAATAACATTAGTGCTCCATCAAACTTGGATCAATTTATAGAAAAAAATAAATTTTGATGGTAAAAAAGAAAGCAATAAAAGCACAATTTCATTTGAAATAGTTTAAAAAAATGGTAACAGAAATGAAATCTAAACCCACATAAGGAGAAAGGAGTCACAAATTCTACTCTATATAAAAGAACATTGAATGGAAACTCCAGTGCTCAAATTTGGTGTAAATTACTATATTACAAAGATTCCAGCAAAATGTATTATATTGTCATGTATCATTCTTTAGCTATATGTTTTTATTTATGATTTGTATGCAGCATGGTTGAGTGGAAGTGTATCCACTGAGCTTCGCTAGTTTATCGTTCGAAATTGTTGTTTCTGTTCGCAGTTTAGTAGGTTGGCGTGCATCGTTGGAGCACCATCGGGGTAGTACTTCAACATCGACTTGTGTCCGAGTACATACTTAGATTTATTTGGGCTATGCATTCTAGGACCTTATGTTTGTATTGTAACTCTTATTTTGGATCTTAAATTATGAGTCAAATGCTTTTAATTATGTATTTTAAATGAAACTCTCATGTAACGTTTTAACTATCCGTTTATATCAAATATTTGAACTTGATGGATTTTATGAAATGGATGTGATGGGCTAAATTTAGTAGAAAAAAATTATAGTTTTGGGTTTGGGCTTGAGACCCAATTTGTGACATTCGGGTCGAGAGTGTTACAAGTTTAAGATGCAATGAGGGATAGAGCAAGGAGATTCATTATCTCCGTTGATGTTTGTGGATGTCATGTAGGTGCTCCATCGGTTCATTGTTCAGGCCGAGTGGAATGGCTTGGTCAAGGATGTTTCGGCCGCTTCTAATTTTTGCTTAACTCATCTGCAATTTGTAGATGGCACTTTAATTTTCTTACAAGTCGATGTGGATGGTTCCCGTAATCTTAAACGTATGCTCACATGCTTTCAGTATTGTTTGATACTATACCTGAAATCCAGACGAGTAGTCACGGCCTCTAATAGAATCTTTAGAGTTGTAATTTAATATCAAATTCTAGTCATAGATGATACATAATGGTGCCCCATGCCACATTTTCGCAAACTACCTTTCTCCTTGCCAAACAAACGTAATCAAGGTCTTGAACAGATATCACTTGCCTTCAGCGTAATATTCATACAACTTTTTTTCCCTTCATATAACATGGCCACCACAGAACTTAAACAGCCACCACACTCATGAGCAACCTTCTTTTAAATTCGTAATACTTTTATCAGATTTTCATCAGAATATTCTCAACCACAATCATTATCACCGAGCTACCTTACATGTAATCTCATATCAATTACCTCATATGATCAAACATTTATTCTTAATCTATTTCAGATCTTCTATCTCACATGCATAAACCATCTCAGGTTCTTTATCCAGATTCAAATCCATCAATTTAACCCAAATCGAAAGGGAACTGTATAGCCTTTTTTTGTTGCCAACGTAGATTGAGCTATTAAGAACAAAATGGTTATATGCACTTATTACATAAAAAGGATTTGACATCGGAGTTTCGGCCTGAGGAGTACGATTATAATCTAGAGGCATGTACAGACCAGACACCCTATGACAGACGATCGACTGATCTACCAAGAAAGACACAACTCTAAGCTCTGATACCACTAAATGTAACCCCCTAGACCCGCCTATGCATTACAACGGATCCTAGGAAGTCACATTAAAGTCACAAGAGCGACCCACAATAAAAATACACATAAAAACATTTTTATTTCCTCAAAACACTTATTAAACTGTAAAATCAACTTTTGTTTAAAACACTATTTCAGAAAATCATTTAAACACATAACAAGAATTTCAGAAAGTGCTTTACAGACTTTATCATAAAACAATACGTGACATACATGACATACATGCCCACTACTATACAGTACCGTACTCTAGAGGTAACGTCGAGGGAACTCCGAACACTGATGTCAGACATTATGTCATGCTATATTCTTTTAACCTGCGATAGTAAAAATAACGTGAGCTTGGAAAAGCTCAGTAATACAGAACTACCAAAAGATGATATAAGCTCATGCAGATATATGGTAGGCATAACATTTTCATGATGTTCCAAGCAGTGACAGTCCTATTTTCCTTTTTGTTATTTCAGCGTAACGTTATACTTGAGATTAACGGTACTTGTTCTTTATTCAATCATCGAGTAACAAACGGGAATTATACAAGTTGATAGTTTATGAAAATGAAAACAACGAGTTTAAAGTCTAGTGTGTCCCAAATGGTGCATATCAAATAGCCATAAATGCAAACCAATCATATCATGGGAACACATAACAATTCAATGCAAATGTTCAAGTACATACAAGGGTTTACTAGTAGCTACCCTCCAACCTTACACCAATATGCAGTCCCCCAGAACTGCATCCATAAGGACCTAGGCCTGATGGGCATAGGTGCCACCTAAGGGGTTGCCTTAGGTCCATAAGGATTTACCCGTGCTAAAGCATCGATACCTACTCAAGGGGAGACCTTTAGTCTATAAGGATTTACCAGCTAGATCAGGGCTGTACCGACAGAGACTTCATAATATAACCCAGCAGTATACCCTAGATAGTAATCAATGTTTAGATTCCAGACATGAGTAACATAATACATGTGACATACATTCTATTCAGAGTATCAAAAACGGAAGATTCATGCTTTTGACAGATAAATGGGCATACCATTGAGCAGGGCAGACATTTTCATCATTCATCATGCAAACAGATTGTACCATCATAGGTCAAGCTAACAGATCATACTATCAAGTTCATCAGACAATCAGTCAATACCATCACATATCAAGCAATCACATAACAAGTATACAGATTGAGCAGACATACATCAAGTAGGCAGAGAATGTCATCATATATCCAGTTCATCATTTCTTCTCATTTTCCAACATAGTGATGCAATCTCAATAACAATTGAAATGTTCATCAAACATAATATTATTCATGATTGAATCATTATACAATCTATTCAACAGAATACATCGCACATGGAACACACTAGGTGGGACAGATCATTTCTTGGAGATACTTGGCATTTACGGAAGGGGACACATTAAACTTTTGACAATTTGAACGGATTTCTAAAACGTGGCCCCTATTAAAAGGGGTTCATACTAACGGTTTAACCCATATATTCAGGAGGTGATACATCAAGATCTTTGAGAGTTTAAACGCTTCATGAGTTATTTAGTCATTTAAGCCTACAAGGGCGTTATGGTCATTTTATCATATATGGACATTTTGGTATTTATACCAACAAAGCATAAACAGTCGCTCAGGAAATTCTATTTGCTCGCCAGGCTTCCAATCAAGCATTCGAAGATTTCTATGTCAAGATCTTTCACGATACCGGTTACATTCAGGGCTATCTTAATTACTTTGGCCAACGAGGGCATTTTAGTCTTTTAATTATCAGGGGTGATTTTTGTAATTTAGCCCAGTAATATAAACTGACGATTTACAATATTTAACATATATTTGAACGGTTGCCTTCATAATTCACCACAGGACTTGCCACAGAGTAGCCGAACTTATATTTTGTGCGGAAAACTTCCAACCTTATATTAATATCATGAGTGATTAACATACATGAGTGTGCTTCCTAACACTTAGGGGCACTTTAGCCCTTAAAGTCTTATTAGAAATCCCAGAATTTCATCAAATTCATAACTGCTTATTTAACTCAAAAAGGCTTTTCGGTCATTTTGGAAATTGGGATAAAACCACCACTTTTGTCAAATTTTACTATTTAGCTCCTCCATCGTTTACGTACTCGGTAGAGATTAAGTCGTTTTGATCTCTTCGGCCCTTACAGACGGTTTACTCATTTTAGAACTTAAGGGTAAAATTGTCATTCTGATTAATTAAGAATTTCGGTGCTCGAAGGCACTACAGTCTTTTTGGTCACAACGATAATTCCAGTAAATTCACCTTCATGTGTTATACAGAGCTCGGGGGAAAATCCAAGTTTCTTTTACTATCACACGCATTTGAATAATGATGCTGAAGTCTTTTCCAATAGAACATACATCTTAGGTGGGGAGATTTTTCAATCAATTCGAATGCAGATTTCGAGTCACTTCCTTTATTAGGGGCAATTTAGTCATTCTTATACCTCAAGGGTATTTCTGAAATCTCATATACAATATCCTTTACTCCATATTATGGGCATTGAATCTTAGACATCACTGATCGAGTTGCAGATTTAATTGTATTATTTATTACTATTAACTTTCGATACTTCTGATCTATTAGTATTCTTATTTGAATATTTTGGTTTTAATAATTTTCATACTTATTTCTCGCATCTAATTTGTCTTAAGCAGAGTTTACAAAACACTTCATCATAAGCATGCATGCGTTAACCGGATATCGACATGTACATAAAGCATACAAGGGGTAGTAGTGTATTACCTTAACTCCGAGCTACATCAGTCGATTCATGATACAACATTCGAATACCCTCGAACCCGAATTCGACAGTCCTCAGCATCGAGCATCCAAGGAACCGAGAATACCTTCAATTACACAAATTCCAAGATCAGGCCTTACTCACAAGCTCTTAACTAATAATTAAGTACATAAACAAGTTCGAGCTCAAGGTCAGATTCGGAGGCTTTCAGATCAGAATTTTGCAAAACGGGCTTCAAAAATGGACTCAGGACGTCGAAAAACATAGAATAGAAGTTTTCGGAAAATTTGACTTTTTGGTCAACGATCAAAGTCAATGCTGACGTCAGCAATTTAACGCTGACGTCAGCAGGTCAACGGTCAATAGAGTCAGAGTCAACGCTGACGTCAACAGTCAACGGGCAGAGGTCAACTGAGTTGACTCGGTTGACTCACTGAGCTGACTCACTAAGCTGACTCGGGTTGTGTTGACTCGGTAGATGGATTGGGCTCGAATACAGGTCGGGTCGGGTCGGGTCGGGTACGGGTTGGGTCGGGTCGGGACAATTTGGGTCTGGTTCATGGGCCGACCGGTTAATCGGTCTAGTCGGTTCATATCAAATCAGACCGGTCCACTTACCCTTCGAACTGGCTTCGTCGGTCGGTCACCGGAATATTTCCAGAGAGTCGAAAACCACCCTTTTTACCTGAAAAAAGACAGATCTGATATTACTCACTTAACCCAAACTACACATGACCGATTTTTCACCGGAATTAGATCGGAACTCACCTAAACAAACCCAAACGGCCAGAAAATTCGTAGCTCCGGCGAGGCGTTAAACGTCGACGGACCGGTGGTCGAAAACCTAGGTTTTCCTCGCCTTGACACGAGGAGTCTGATGACGGTGGCGGCGCGACAAAAAGACGACCGTGTTGGTCAGAAACGGATGAGCTACATTGTGGTTTCCGTCGAACATTCAATCGGCTCTCCACGGCGGACGACAACCGTTCTCTGAGAGTGGAGCACAAGCTGGGGTCGGGGTGCGACGGCGGACAAAGCGACACCGGCGGTGACAACCACAGTGCGACGGTGATAGAGATCGGACGCTAAGGAGCTCGAACCATTTTCCACCGTTTTAAGGCAAACGGCTAACGAGGTTGATGGTTGGGTGGTCGGGATTTGACGACGACGATAAAAGGGTGACGACGAGGAGGGCGGTGCACACCACCGCCAACCAAAGCATGGTGGTCAGAGCGTGAACAACAAAGGGGAGTTGAAGGGTTTGAAACCCTCTGGATATTTCCTCTCTCAAATAATTTTTCGAATGGGTGTTCAAAAATTGGGTAGGTGAAGGGTTTAGATCTTCATTTATTACTGGTATAAGAGAAACATAATAGGTTATAATAAAACCAAAGCAAGCTAAAACCGAGAGCGTCCTTAGCTCAGATGGTTAACCCTTCTACCTTCCCTGCCAAGGGGAACAGGTTTGAGTCCCCTTGGCAGCCACTCTTCTTTTTATTTCTGTCTTTCTTTATATATATATATATTTCTAGAGTGTTACATGGAACACAATGGTAACATGTGCCCCCCCCCCCCACCCACCCACCAATTTTAAAAACTAAGTTTTAGTCTCTTAAATTCTTAAAATGAAAATTTAATTTAGCTCCCATAATTTTTAAAATTCGTACTACTTTTCAAAATTTTCATTTTTTAATTAAATTCTTCATATAAGTTTGAAAAGGTCTTACCATGTCTATTAAAATTTAAAAAAAAAATAGTTAGACGTCAAAATTTTAAAAAACTTGCATATAAACCCTTCAATTTAAAAAAAATCAATTTAAATCTGAACTACTAAGAAAAGTATAATGACAAATATAATAAAATATAGGAAATATATTAAAATTTATAATAATAATTATAATAAAATATAGCCAAGAAAAATATTCAAATAATAATAATAATAGTAAAACATAATAATATATATGGTAATGAAAATGATTATAATGACAAATATAATAAAATATAAGAAATATATTATAAAATAATAAAAATTTGTAATAATAAAAAAGTATACCAACTACTAAGAAAATAATTGTGGTATTTTATAATATGGATAGTTCTTCTACGCTCGACGAGCTTTGACGAGCACCACTATTGACGAGCACCGATGAACACCGATAAACTATTTATAAATTTTTTAAATCCAAAGTATTTAATGCGTAATTATATTTTTTAAAAAATTAAAATGCAATTTAATTAAAATATCTAGGATTCTTTGATTTGGGGATAGATTATTTTGATTAATAATGTTTAAAATAAAATTAAAATTAAGAAAATGTATTTTAATTAAATTACACTTTTAATTTTTTAAAAAAATTATAATTACACATTAAGTAATTTGGATTTAAAATTAGTTTATCGGTGGTCGTCAATAGTAGTGCTCGTCGATGCTCGTCAAGCGCCGTAGAATTTTTCTTATAACATTAAAACAGTATAATAATTAACACAAATATTGCAAAGGTCAAAGTAGTAGCTAATTATACGAAATTGAGTAAATATTTCCTATATTGGAAATATGTTATAAAATAATCAAATTGAGTAAATTAGAACTTGAAGGGTCAAAGTAGTAGCTAATTATAGGAAAAAATAACATTAGTGCTCCATCAAACTTGGATCAATTTATAGAAAAAATAAATTTTGATGGTAAAAAAGAAAGCAATAAAAGCACAATTTCATTTGAAATAGTTGAAAAAAATGGTAACAGAAATGAAATCTAAACCCACATAAGGAGAAAGGAGTCACAAATTCTACCATATATAAAAGAACATTGAATGGAAACTCCAGTGCTCAAATTTGGTGTAAATTACTATATTACAAAGATTCCAGCAAAATGTATTTATTTTCCTAGTTTGGTGTAAATTACTATATTACATGCTACCTTTTATAGAAGGGTAAAATCTAGTTTGGTGTAAATGTATTATATTGTCATGTATCATTCTTTAGCTGCATGTTTTTATTTATGATTTGTATGCAACATGGTTGAGTGGAAGTGTATCCACTGAGCTTCGTTAGCTCATCGTTCAAAATTGTTGTTTCCGTTCGCAGTTTAGTAGGTTGGCGTGCATCGTTGGAGCACCATCGGGGTAGGACTTCAACATCGACTTGTGTCCGAGTACAGTACTTAGATTTATTTGGGCTATGTATTCTAGGACCTTATGTTTGTATTGTAACTCTTATTTTGGATTTTAAATTATGAGTCAAATGCTTTTAATTATGTATTTTAAATGGAACTCTCATGTAACGTTTTAACTATCCGTTTACATCAGATATTTGAACTTGATAGATTTTATAAAATGAATGTGATGGGCTAAATTTAGTAGAAAAAAATTATAGTTTTGGGTTTGGGCTTGAGACCCAATTTGTGACATTCGGGTCGAGAGTATTACAAGTTTAAGATGCAATGGAGGATAGAATAAGGAGATTCATTATCTCCGTTGATGTTTGTGGATGTCATGTAGGTGCTCCATCGGTTCATTGTTCAGGCCGAGTGGAATGGCTTGGTCAAGGATGTTTCGGCCGCTTCTAATTTTTGCTTAACTCATATGCAATTTGTAGATGACACTTTAATTTTCTTACAAGTCGATGTGGATGGTTCCCGTAATCTTAAACGTATGCTCACATGCTTTCAGTATTGTTTGATACTTGGAATAAATTATTAAATTATGACAGTAAAAAAAAGTAAGAAATAAAAAAAATATTGGCCATGTTTGGCAATTAGCGGATAGCTGATAGCGGATAGCGGATTACATTAGCTGATAGCTGATTGCATTAGCTGATTTGACTAGCGGATTGTACAAAGGTGTTTGGTAAAATTAACTGATAGCTGATAGCTGTTAGATTATTTAAACAAACAAAATGACATATAAGGACATGATTATATTGAATACTTGTTTGAATAGTTTATTAGTTATTAATATTTTGTATCTAATTAATATTAATTAGATCTATAAAATTATTTTTAATATAATTTTTCTAAACATATTTGAATGATTTATATATTAATTTATTATTTATATAATTATTTAATATAATTTAATTAATTAATAAATTTAAATACACGTATAAATATGTGATAATAAAAAGAAAAAAGTAAATAGGATTAGCTTATAAATAAGGTGAGAAAATATTTAATTTAGGTTATTTTGAGATTTTTGGTAACTAGTAAGAGTAAAAGAGTTTTTACAACTCTAATATCAAACTTCTAATATCAAAAAGCTAGCTTTTTCAAAATTAGCGGTTTCACCCCAACCCGCTATTCACCAAACAACAATATTAGCGGATTTGACTTGTCAAACCTCTAATTATGCCTCAAACCTCTAATTTTTGTCCAAACCTCTCTTTACCAAACATGGTCATTCTTATTTAACATAGTTGAAAAAATATGGTAACAGAAATGAAATATACCCACCCACATACGGAGTCACAAATTCTACTTTATACTCCATATCAAGAACTTTAAATGGAAACTCTACAGCTAAAATTTTGTGTAAATTACTATAATTACGGATATTCCTGCCAAATTTATTTTTGTTGTTTGGTATGATGCTTCCTTTTGTAGCAAGGGTAAAACCTAATTCCATGGCCATCGCCCTTATAAATAGAGAGTTTGTATATCTTCATTGCTTGTATCATCTAGTTTAGTTATCTGCATTGTTTGGTTATATATTCATTTCTTGGAAAAATATATAAAGAAAACGAAGAATGGCAGCAGTCGTAGGGAAATCTATTTTGCCACTTCTCTTGGTTTTGGTTTTTGTTGTCTCTTCGGTTCGCTCAGGTACTTGATTTTCATTTCTTTATGTTAGTATGTTTAGAATGAATGAATGAATGAATTAGTAGGGGATATGCATTCATATATAATCTGATATTGGTTTATGCAGATGTTGATGTGAATGTTGCTGGGGTGGATATGAGTCGTCTCCTATGCTTCAGACCGTGTTCGGCTTCCTATGGAGATCGTGAGTGCAATATCGACTGCGTCGCCCACGAGTTCAAGGGTGGGAGTTGCACTGGTCCCCAAAGTCATTGTTGTTGTAGGCTTGGTGCCGCTTAAATCCACCTCCTTTGTCTTACTTCATTCGATGCTTTCTTTGAATTCATCTAATGTGGTATGTTGATGTCTTAATAAAATTTTCCATTTCTCTGTTTTCAGCTCTCATGATTCCCTCTCTATTTTCATAAAGTATTTACATATATCATATTTGTACCATGTCCAAAATTTGTTTAGGTTCTAATTGTCAAACCATCAATTTAAAATCATGATAGTTGAGAAAGTAGTATAATTCTTGTAATAATGGTCCTTGAGCTTGACGGGTCTTCAAAATTAATTTTATTAATTAAGAAAAAATCTAAAAGAAAAGTTTATCTGTTCTGGACATATTCCTAAAATCACTAAAACTAATGTCTCTAAATCATATACATGATTAAAGAAAAGGTAATTAACTTAATTCATAGTCTCAAAACAAAGTTGATACTAAACATCTCCAAAGCTCGACGTTGATGTTAAAAACCATTAACAAACAATATTAAAAAATGCGTATTACAGAATTGTTGCACGTTGACAACACGTTTAATACCACAACTCAATTGTGAACAAAAGTAACGACTAAGCTTGCATCTAGATCTAGTTTGAGTTTTCAAAGCAGGGAGTTCGGCATGATAATCAAATGAGTGTCATCTTTATCAGTTATGGCGACGTCAAATCTAACCCTGATAGAAATACAAATAACAAAAAAGCGTGCCAAGAGGTTGAAATGTGTGCTAAGAAGCAAAAAATGCATACCAAAAGATAGAAGAAAGTGTGTCATAAAGGCAGATTTAAAAAAAGAACAAAGTAAATAAAATGAAAGGAGGATGGCCGGCGGTCGACAACCAACACTAAGACTAGTGTCCAATCATAAAATTATACTAGAAGCAAAAGAGTGATGGCAGGGACAAAACCCAGAGGAAACCTAGAAGAAAAACATTTCGAGGCCATTACTCTTTTTAATATATTTTATTTGAACAGTGTTGTCAACAATTTTTTTTATTTATGTGAGATTAGATCACTTTAAAATTTTATTATTTTAATAAAAATATGTTTTAATAAATTTATTAAGATAATGAATTTTGGTCTACAAAACAAGAAAACGTGTTCAGGAGACAATTACTTATGGGGAATGATTAACACTTCTACAATGTCTAAAATCTGTGTCTAGTTGATTATTTAATGTATTGGTATTTGAGAATTACAAATTCAAATATAATTTAAAAATATGGCCCCTAAATTCATGAATATTATTTTTTTAAAAGATATTTATTCCTTTATTTAGATTTATCGAGAAAATCTCTCCTCATTAAGCTTGAGACATAATTTTCTTGAGATTTTCAAATAAAAGAATATTGTCCAAAAAATATATATTTTATTTGTATGAAGGAATATTGTTTGAAATATAATTTTCTTGAGTCATATTTTTATCGAGAATCTCAAATAAAGAATATTTTTTTTATTATGAGAACAAAATATGATTGCATAATACATACAAATATATGAAATATAAATATAGAAAACAACTAACATCTATATACGTGTGTGTGGCAGAAGACAATAAGGATCGGTGGGTACCATGCCCCCTCCCCCTAAAATTTATAAAATTATAATTTGAACGCTTAAATTTTCAAAAATTTAATTTGGCCCACTTAAAATTTTAAAACTTCAAATTAAATTTAAAATTTTTAAATGTTCTTAATTAAACCCCCATAATTTTTAAAAGTTTTAATTAATCTCAACAAGGGAGGAGAGAATAATCACTATAAATACCCTTGACTTAGTGTAACACCTATGTTTGAGGGTCGGGTAAAATTATAATAATAAAATATTATTTTGGGCTTCGTGTTTTCAAAACAAATAATTTTATGTTGGGCTTGTTTTGATTTAAAAGCCAATTTCCATGGATTTTAGAAATTGGAGATAGCCATCTCATTAATGGTAATTTGGTAAATATTTGGACTTGCAAAAATAAAACCTTTTCTTTTACTTTTCAAACACCAAAAAGGCTATCATCTTCTACCCCAAACTTCTAACGTGAAAAACCCCTTCACCATTGTGGTTCACTATTCCATCACCATTCTTCCTCATCTTTAGTGATTTTTGAAAGGTAAACTCATATTTAACTTGTCCTCTCTTTCCTCTACATGTTTGTACCCTTAGATTTCATTAAAACCCATGATTTTGTATTTTGAGGTTTTAAGGTTTTGGATTAAAAATGTCTTTATTAACCTTAACTCAAGTTTTTGATTTATTGATGTTAGATAAGTTGTTTGTTATCTAAAAGGTCCAACATACTTGATTTTTACATGGTTTCATGATGATTCCCGAATTTGGGCTTGTTGGGGGATTTTTAGAGGGGTTTAAGCTTGGTTTTGGGGCTGTTTTGGGTGAAGTCTTGATGGCTGATGGTTGGTTGATAGTTATGGGTTGTTTTGGAAGTTTTTGAGAGTATTATAAGTATTGGAATCAATGGGTTTTGGCTGTGCATAAGGGCTGCTCGAAAATGGGGTTTTGAGAATGTTTTTGGGACGAATACTTGCTTGAATTGTGTTCCGGGTTTGTTACAGTGATTTGTGGACTGAAATATGGTTGTTTTGATTGTGTTGAATTTCTTAGAAGCAAGGAATTGTGTTGGTGATGCCTCGGGATCGAATCCGGAACCGTTGGGAGCTTGATCGGCTAGAGTTGTTGAGCTTGGAATAGTCGGTGAGTGGTTAATGATTTCAACTTGGTTTAAATTGATTTTCAAACGTTGGTTCAAGCATGTAGACCTAGGTTGGGATTGGTAAACCCACCTAGAGTTGGGATTAGAGTTGTAGCCTAATCTCAAGCTTAGTATAGGAGACCTTTGGTTGAACTTCTAAATGCTTGTTATGCCTCTTGTTTCATATTAATGGTGATTAATGTGGTTATGTATATTGAGTTATACATGTGTGTTGAGGCATGATATTTGATGCATTGTTATATGTATGTGGTTATGGAATGTGGTTGTGCATGATGGTAAATCATGGTGAGTACATGCTAAGCACGGAAATTGGTAAGAAATTGTGTTATGAAAGGTTGTGGAATCTGTTAGTATTGGCACTAGTATGCTTGGGTACAATGATCGATCATTAGGATGTTTAGTGTGCACACGAGAGTCAAAATGCGCACGTGGTCTTGGTGATGGTAGTCATCAAGATGGAGTAAAGGTTCGCCCGGAAATCTTCATACATATGTTAGTCGGTGATGAGTGGAATCCCATCGACGAGGTGTGAGGATGAGTGGAATCCCCTTCGCGAGAAACGGTGATGAGTGTAATCCCACCGTAAGGTAATGGTTAAGTGTTGGATGTGAGTTCCAACGGTTGTTATCCGTGTATTCGGGTCATAGCTAGGTGCCAATACGTCGATATATGTGTTTCTATATGGATATGTTTATGGACTTGTTGAGCATGACATGATGTTGATATTGTGTTCATGTATCATTATATTTGACTCTTGTGGCTCCGAAGGTAAGAGAACATACATTCCTCCTTGGTTGTGTTGTTCGTGTTTGGTCCCTGCATTGTCGATGTTTGTTTTATGAGCTTACCCTCACTAAGCTTTATGCTTACGCTCTCTTTTGTTCGACAATGCAGATCCTTAGTTCGCGGGTTGCTTGTGCAAGGAGAGGGCCTCCAAGTGTGCTTATTGAGCTTTTGATATCATCGAATATGAATTTTTAAGTTAATGATGTAATAGACAAGCAATGGGTTTTGAGTGTTTGGATTTATGTTGTCGTTGGTGTTAGGAGCATGTTAGACTCCTTGTTGATATTATGGTATGGCTTGTGGATGCCTTGCTTTGATTTGTAAACCATTATTTGTTACTTACCTTGAATACTTATGTGGTTGTTGGCTCTAAGGCATGAAACCTTAAAATGCTATGTATGCTTCTTTTGTGGTGAATGTATGATCTTTGAATGTATGCTCTTATCATGTATCTTTGTGTGTTTTGAGCATGTATGTAATAGGGTGTATGCCTCTAGAGTTTATGTGTGCATGTTGTTTTTGCTTCTTGAAGTTGTTAAGGGCGTTTGGGATCGTTTAGAGATGTTTAAAACTGATTTTGGAAACTCACAGACTGCAGGTGTTTCGGAATGGGTTGTGCTGTTTTGGAACAGGTGTGGTTCCAGGGCCACCCGTATCGGAACGCGTTCCAATACGGTTTGATTACTGTGAGCCCCTGTTCCGATACGAGTCTCAAAACACTTTGGCCACTGTGAGGGCCTGTTCCGGAACGAGTTGCAGAACGTCTAGGCGAAATGGGAACCTGTTCCGAAACGGGGTGGATGCATTTTAGTACGGGTGTTTGGCTTTTTAAACTGGAGCCCGTGTTTCGAAACATGCAAAACATGTTTCGAAACACAGGCCTGAAAATGGGCTTTTGACATCTCTAAAGGGTCTCAAGGGTTGGGCTTAGGCCCTGTTTGCTGTTAGGCTTCTCGTGAGCCTTGTTTTCCGCTGTCGCTTCACACATAGGTTTAATTAACGCATCTAGACAAGATAATAATAAATGAAAAAGTTTTCTTGGGTTGTTAACCGAAGTGGAGCCTTAACGGGTTTTGCCTCGATTATCCTCGTGTAACCCGCTCGAACCAGTCAAGCGTCCAAACTGGGACGAGGGGGTTACACTTGTTGGTATCAGAGCCTGAAGTTTCCGAGACCTCGGGCAGGTAAGTGAGGTAAGTTAAATTCTTGTATTGCAATTGCACGGTGCATACTTGCCATGTAAGTATGTTGCTTGTATATCAAGTATGCTTGATGTTTGAGTGTTGTTTGAAGCATGTTGAGTAGAGTCCCTTTGCTTCTATTACATCGGAAAAATGATTTTTAAGTGAGGGAAACATACTTGAGCCACTTGGACCCTTGCCCTTGCTAACCCTATCTTGTATGTTGTTGTTGCGTTGTAGTTGTTATCTGTGAGCGCGTATGTCGAGGCCTAGAGGTAGACCGAGGTTGGTTCGTCAGGAACCACGTGTTGCGGCTCCTGTTAATGAGCCGGTGGCTGGAGTAGAGGCTCCTGTGGAAGAGCCTGCTGTTGGAGTCGGAGCTCCTCCACTACCACCTCCTCAGCCTGATGTGGAAGGCGAGGCTGGAGTTGAGGGAGCGGGACCTCAGGTTGGCCAAGGTGGCCAAGGTCCTGCAGGGATAGATATGGCTCAGCTAGTTCAAGCTATAGCGAGAACGTTTCAGGCTACAGTTGCCGGAGCTCAGGCTGCAGCTCAGCCGAGAGGGGATGATGCTAGCTTACTGTTAGAGAGGCTCCGTAGCCTAGGAGCTGATGAGTTCAGAGGATCTACGCCTGAGAGATCAGAGTTGTGGCTGGAGAAGACAGTTCGTATTTTAGCTCAGATGGGATGTGTTGGAGCTCGTAAATTGGGCTGTGTAGTTTCGTTGCTTCAGGGTGATGCCTACACCTGGTGGGTCACCATTACTACCGGCGTGCCTGAGGCCGAGATTAGTTGGAACTTCTTTGAGGCTGCTTTCAAGAATAGGTATTTGGGGCCGAGATATCTGGATGAGAAGAAGCGGGAGTTCATGGCTCTTGTTCAGGGGGATGCATCGGTGACAGATTATGAGATTCTCTTTGTCCGACTGAGTCAGTATGCTCTAGAGTTGGTTCCTACTGAGAGGGACCGTTGTGATCGGTTCAGGTATGGGCTTCATGAGGAAGTCAAGAGGTACACCTTGGCTTCAGATTATTCTGATTTTGATGTCTTGGTCGTTAGGGCCAAGGACATTGAGCAGAGCTTGGGGCTGACTAAGCGTTCGGGAGGATCCAGTTCAGGGAAGAGGCACAACAACTTTGATCGTGGTGATGCAAAGAGGCATCAGGGCAGTGGACATCAGTTTGATTATAGGCGTGGCGGTGGCCACCATGGTAGAGGTCATCAGGGCCATAGAGTTGGAGGGCGGTTGCCCGAGTGTGCCCGTTGTGGGAGACATCATTCAGGAGAGTGCTGGGGGAACTTTCATGCGTGCTGGAACTGTAGATCGAGGGACCACTACAGGAGAGAACGTCTGCATCAGGCGGCACATGCACCGGTTCAGGCTCAGGCTCCTGCGAGATCAATTGAATATTAGAGAGGCCGTGGGCGCGGTCGTGGTTACTTCCAGCCGAGGGCTGATGCACCTAGGATAGAGGCACCGAGGAATCTTGCTTATGTAGAGGCATTCCAGCCAGAGGCCGGTGGACCAGCTAGAGTCTACGCACAGAGAGAGGCAGGGAATGACATAGATGTGATAGCAGGTAATTTTGAGTTACAGTCCATGTCTTTGCTTTCCTTAGTTGATTCGGGTTCTACGCATTATTACATTTTGAGTGAGCATTCAAAGAAGTTAGATATACCTGTTGAGATCTTAGACGTAGGGATGCATATGACTAGTTCCTTTGGTGAGACAGTTGTAGTTAGACGGATGTATATGAGGTGCTCGTTGAAGATTCAGGGTCATGTGTTTCCTGTTGATATGATGGAGCTTCCGTTCTACGGTTTTGATATTATTTTGGGTATGGATTGGTTGGTTGAGCACAGAGCTAGTGTAGATTTTGAGATGAAGAGAATTTCGTTGAAGCTTTCCGATGACTACAAGGTAGTGGTAGTAGGAGAGAACATTAAGTTCTTGTCGAATGTTGTGTCAGCTTTAGAGGCTCATAGATTAATGGACTCCGATTGTGGGGCTTATTTAGCGTACGTGATGAATCCGAATATGAGCGAGGTTAGACCGAAAGATATCAGAACAATTTGTGATTTTCCAGATGTGTTTCTAGAAGAGTTATCAGGTTTTCCTCCTAACAAAGATGTAGAGTTTGTGATTGAGACTGTTTCAGGGTCTACTCCAGTTTCTATTGCTCCGTACCGTATGGCTCCGAAAGAGTTGAAGAGTCAGCTTCAGGAGTTGTTAGACTGTGGTTTTATTAGGCCTAGTAATTCGCCTTGGGGTGCTCCCGTGTTGTTTGTGAAGAAGAAGGATGGCAGTATGAGAATGTGTATTGACTACAGGCAGTTGAACCACTTGATAGTAGAGAACAAGTATCTGTTGCCTCGTATAGATTATTTGTTTGATCAGTTGAGGGGCGCCTTAGTGTTTTTGAAGATAGATTTGAGATTAGGGTACTATCAGTTGAAGGTAAAGGAGTGTGATGTTCCGAAGACAGCTTTTAGGACTAGATACGGTCACTATGAGTTCCTTGTGATGCTGTTTGGGCTCACGAATGCACCAACAACTTTCATGGACATGATTAACAGAGTTTTCCGAGACTATCTAGACCGATTTGTAGTTGTTTTCATAGATGACATCCTTGTGTACTCAAGATCAGAAGAAGAACATGATGAGCACTTGAGACTTGTTTTGCAGAGATTGATGAGTAATCAGTTGTATGCTAAACTTAGTAAATGTGAGTTCTTGATTCGAGAGGTTGTATTTCTTGGCCATGTTGTATTGGCTGAAGGTATCCGTGTTGATCCGACGAAGATTGAAGCTATTGTTGAGTGGAAACAACCTAAGTCAGTGATAGAGATTAGGAGTTTCCTAGGATTAGCTGGTTACTATAGGAGGTTCGTTGATGGTTTCTCTAGATTAGCCGCTTTGTTGACTAAATTGTTGCAAAAAGGAGTTAAGTTTGAGTGGTCAGATGCGAGATAGAAGGCATTTGAAAAATTAAAAGAGGCTTTGACGAATGCTCCAGTGTTAGTACAACCAGTTTCAGGGAAAGAGTTCGTGATCTATAGTGATGCTTCCTACGTAGAGTTAGGTTGTGTTCTGATGCAAGAAAGAAGAGTTGTTGCCTATGCTTCGAGACAATTGAAGGTGCACGAGAAGAACTACCCTACACACGACATTGAGTTAGCAGCAGTTGAGTTTACGTTGAAGATTTGGCGTCACTACTTGTATGGTTAGAAGTGTACAGTTTACACTGATCATAAAAGCTTGAAGTATTTGATGACTCAGAGAGAGTTGAACTTGAGACAGAGAAGATGGCTTGAACTGTTGAAAGACTATGATTTGACTATCGTGTACCATCCGGGTAAGGCAAATGTAGTGGCCGATACGTTGAGCAGAAAAGTTGCAGTTGAGTTGCGAGCTATGCTTGCTAGGCTGACTGTATCAAGGGATGATGGTTTGATTACAGAGTTGCAAGTGAAGCCTTCGTTGATTAAGATGATCAGAGAGAAACAGTTGCAAGATGTATCATTAGCTTCATATGTTCATGACATTGCAGAGGGTAGACCGACAGTGTATAGTTTCAGTGGTGAGAATGTGTTGTGTTTCAGAGACAGAGTCGTAGTACCTGAAGATGTTGAGTTGAGACGCGTGATTCTAAGCGAAGCACATTCGAGTCCTTTTTCTATGCATCCGGGCAGTACTAAGATGTACCGAGATCTGAAGAATGATTATTTTTGGGTTGGTTTGAAGAGGGATGTAGCTGAGTATGTGAGTCGTTGTATGGTTTGTCAGAGAGTAAAGGCAGAACATCAGGTTCCTTCAGGTTTTTTACAGCCTTTGAAAATTCCGGAATGGAAGTGGGAAAGAATCACTATGGACTTTGTGTCAGGATTGCCGTTGTCTCATTCGAAGAAGAATTCTGTTTGGGTGATAGTTGATAGATTCACTAAGTGTGCCCATTTTTTAGCAGTGAACACCACAGATTCCTTAGACAAGTCGACAAATTTGTACATCCGCGAGATTGTGAGACTTCATGAGATTCCGAAGTCTATTGTATTAGTCAGGGATCCGAGATTCACATCGAGGATCTAGGGTTGCTTGCATAGTGCCCTAGGTAGTCGTTTGCATTTTAGTACTTCTTATCATCCGCAGTCAGATGGTCAGTCAGAGCGAATGATACATGTATTAGAGGATATACTCCATTGTTGTGTGATTGACTTCTAGGGTTCTTGGGAGAAGCATTTACCCTTAGTCGAGTTTGCTTACAATAACAGTTACCAGGCTAGTATCTAGATGGCTCCTTATGAGGCATTGTATGGTAGGCGATATAGGACTCCTGTAACACCCGGGTTTAGGGTCCGGGTGAAAATAATATTTTAATTTTATTTCGGGTTCGGTTTTGCAAATTAAATAATAAAATATTTTATGGGCCTCGAGATTTCAAATGTTTAAGGCTATGTTGGGCCTATCTCTTAAGTCCAATCCATGGGCTTTAAGAGATGTGGGTTTGACCATTCATTAATGGCATTTTGGTTATTTGCAAAATGAATGAGAAATGAGATGACAAAATGGGTTTTATTTGAAATGAAAAATGCTCATCTTCTTCATTCCACCATTGTTGAAAACCTAAAACCCCTCTTACCCCCAAAAGCACTATTTCATCAAATTTCTTCATCAATTCAAAGGCTTTCTTTGAGGTAATTATAATTATGAATTCTCCTAATGATTTCCAACATTTTCATAGCTTTAGTTTTCATAGAAATCATCTTTTTGAGTTTTTGAAGTTTTCAAGTTTGAATAAAAGCATGGAACTTTAATAGCTTTTTTGGGTTGTTTTGATTAATAGAGTTGAGTTTTGATCTAACCTTGCCCAATGGAACATTATATCTCAATTTGGTTGGGTTTTCTAAAGATTTCCGAAATGGGTTTTAGGGGTGTATTTAAAGTGTCAAAAATTTGTGTTTTTGGAATGGTTTTGTGAGAAATTGTTGGGTTGATGTTATAACAACATTGAGTGGGTGTTTTTAGATGTTTTGGGATGATTTTTGAGAGGTTATAATGTTAGTTTGATGGGATTCCCGTAGCTACTGCTGTAGGTGGTTTTTAGGAGTGGAAATTAAGAGTTTTTGAAGTGTTTGTGTGGGGAAATGAAAGGATGATGATTGTACAACATTATGAGGATGTTTTGGACATGTTTTGGAGTGTTTTAAGTGTTAAAATTGGGAGGTAATGGCTGGGTTTTGCTGGAGTACGAAAATGGAATTATTTGGGAGGATTTCGGCTTTGAATTGTTGAGAAAATGTTAGAGAATTGAGAACTGATGTGTAACAGTAAATTTGTGGTTGATTAAGAGGTTAATACATTGCTTTTGATCGATTAGAGACATCGGATTTGGCCTTGGGAGGTTCGGGCACAATTCCGGAAGTTGTGGAGACTTGAGTTGGCTTTGCTTGGAATGCTTAAGGAAGTAAGGTGAGTGGTTAATGTTTTAAATTAATTTCAATGATTGGTTTAGCATGTGGAAGTGAAAATGTTTTCAAGTGATGTTTTGGTTCAAAGGTAATTTTGAAAGTGGTTTAGATTCGAGCTTGAAAGTGACTTAAACTTAAAGAGTAAGTTGATGTGAAATGCCTCTTTAATTTCCCTTTTTATCATTGTTTTCGTTGCTTGAAATGATGGTTTGTTAAGCATGTAATTTAAATACTTGAGTAGGAGCATGTTGCCTATTTCTATATCGTTAATGATGTATGATGGTATTAATGATGTCGTTGATATGCCTTGAAAGGTGTGAGTAAGTTGGTGCAAGTTGTGCACGAAAATGGTGAGTAAGACCATTGTGATCGGTAAGACTCCAAGTAGTAAGTGATGCTTAATTGTGGTTTTCGTTACATCTTGTTTTGGTTGTGCATGATATAGTGAGTACATGTCGCATGTTGTTATTGTATGTTGTGTTGTATGGTTGGTGTCGAACCTCACGTGATGGTTGTCGCTGCTCCGGTGATGTGTAGTCCCGCCGGTAGCGAAAGGTATAAGACTCCGGTGATGTGTAGTCCCGCCGGTAGTGACTAGTAGAAGAGTACTTTGATGTGTAGTCCCATTGGAAAACTACTAGTCGAAACGGTGATGTGTAGTCCCACCGTGTGTGTTTTGGTTATGCTTGTGCATGCCATGTAATGTTCATGTTGTATCTCACTATATCATTGTCTTCATATTGTTTTCTTTAATCCAGGATTATGTCCTTATGCATACCATGAAGTGTAATGCCATGTTAAATGCCTATATTGTTGACCCTTGGTTGAACTCGTATGTTAGTAGAAGGATTAGGTAGTTGGATGATTTGTATGCATTGACCTTTATTTTAAAGAAAGCTTTGAACCCTGCATTGTCGTAGTTATGTTTTAGAGCTCCGCCCACTAAGCTTTATGCTTACGCTCTCCTTTTTCCGACAATGCAGATCTTTAGCTTGGAGTTAGCAAGGAGCAAGATAAGGGCGTCCAAGCGTGTGGTAATTGCTCAAGTATGGTTTAATTAAATAATGTAGTAGTTTAGCAATGGGAAATGCTACGTGTTTTAGGAGCTTGTATCTAGACTCCTTTGTGTTGGCCACATGTTGTTAATGTCTTGTGTTGATGCTTTGGATTGATTATGGTTTGTAATGCATGAATGCTATGATGAATGTTTGGGTATGGTGGCATGCCTTTAGATGTATAGATTGCCTTGTCATGGTGCAAACCTCATGTGCTTTCCTTGTGCCCTTTATGGCCTTTGAGTTCCATGTAATGCTTGTATGTCCATATATGCATGAGTTGCTTTTTGTACGAATGTTAAGTATGGATGCCTTGATTCATGTTAATTGCTATGTATGGCTCATGTATGGTTGTTTGAATGATAGTATGTGCAAGTCTTATGGGTGTTAATTCATCCCTTTGGTCCTTTTTAAGTTTCTATTTGTGTCTATGCATGAATCTTAGTGTTTTTCAAAGTTAGGAAGTCCTTAGGTTGAGCAGTAAGTGCTCCCCTGCACTAAGGTTTCGAAACCATGGGTAAAGTTTCGAAACCTTTGGTGAAAATTGGGTTCCAGGGGTCACTGCCAGCCAAAGTTTCGAAACCTTTGGGGTAGGTTTCGAAACTTTCCCCAAAGTTTCGAAACTTTTGGAAAATTTTGGTTCTAGGGCATTCTGCCAACCAAAGTTTCGAGACCTTTGGGCAAGGTTTCGAAACTAGGGTCCAAGGTTTCGAAACTTTGGGTGAGTTTTGGGTTCCAGACCTTACTGCCAGTCTAAGTTTCGAAACCTTTGGGGAGGTTTCGAAACCTTTGCTTAAAACTGCACTGTTTTGACTTGTTGGCCTTTTTTGGAAGGGATAAACACATAGGATTTAATGTACCTTTAGTCAAGATTGAATTTTGGTCGTTTGATTGTGGTTTGGGGTTCGAAAATGACAAGTTTAAAATGAAAAAAAAAATTTAGGGTTGCTAACCGAGGGGGAACCCTTTGGGTTTCGCTTCGGTTTTCCCCGTGTGGCTCACTCGAACCGGTCATCCGGCCAGACCGGGACGAGGGGGTTACAACTGCGATCTATTGGGCCAAAACGGGTCATAAATTGTTACCTATGCCATATTTTCTTAAGGGGACTACTGATAAGGTGAAGTTGATTTGTGACCGTTTGAAGGCAGCTTTCGATCGTCAGAAATCTTACGTGGATTTGAAGAGAAAAGAAATTGAGTTTTCAGTGGGTGAGAAAGTGTTTCTGAAAGTGTCTCCGTGGAAGAAGGTTATGCGATTTGGCCGGAAAGGCAAGTTGAGTCCAAGGTTTATCAGTCCGTATGAGATAGTTGAGTGGATTGGGCCAGTAGCTTACCGTTTGAGATTGCCTTTAGAGTTAGAGAAGATCCACGATGTTTTCCATGTGTCGATGCTTAGGAGATATAGATCAGATACGTCTCATGTTACGCCCGTTGAGGAGATAAAGCTGAATCCGGATTTGTCTTACAATGAAGAACCAGTTGAGATACTTGCTTCGGATAGCAAGGTGTTGCGTGGCAAGACCATAGAGTTGGTCAAGGTGTTGTGGCGACATAGAGGCGTGGAAGAGGCCATGTGGGAGAGGAAAACGGATATGCTTGAGCAGTTTCCGTACATGTTTCCGTCAGGTAATTTCGGGGACGAAATTCCTTAAGTGGGGGGGAGTTGTAACACCCGGGTTTGGGGGTCAGGTGAATTAAATAATTAAAATAATGTTTCAGGTTTTGTTTTCAAAATAATTAATTGTGTTGGACATATTTTAAATTGAACCCAAATAGCCATGTATTTCATACTCTTGTGAATATCCCATTTCATTAAGGGTAAAAGTGACTTTTGGTTTTTAAAAATAAAACAAAACAATAAAAGTGCCTTTTCATCATCTTCTTCCCCATCCTCTTCAAAATCCAACGACAAGTTTCCTCCCTCATCTCAAGGTTACTATTTCATCACCAACCTCCTTCATCCTTGGTGATTTTTTAAAGGTAAACTTAACCCAATGTTGTCCTCATCTTCCCCTTCCTACTCATATTTTTAGTTTTCATGGAAACCCATTATTTTGTGTTTTGAGTTTAAAGAATAAAAATCCAAACTTTATTGACTTTTGATCAAGCTTTTGAATCCTTGAAGTTAGATAAGTGTTTAGTAACCCAAATGGTCCAACATATCTAATTTTTACTTGGTATTATAAGGATTTTCGGATATGGGTTTTAGGGATGTTTTAGGTGGTTCAAAGGTTGATTTTTGGGGCTGTTTTGGTTGAGAATTTAAGGGCTGATGTTTAGGTGTTGGTTGAGGACTATTTTGGAAGCTATTAGGTGTGTTAAAAGTGTTGGAATCAATGGTTATTGGATGTGCTATTGGGCTGCTCGAAAATATATGTTTAGGGGTGTTCTTAGTCGGCTAAATGCTTGTTTTGTGCTCCGAGGGTTGCTACAGTGATTTGTGGGCTGATTTGTGTTTGTTTTGTTGGCCTTATTTGACTACCATCGGGATTTGGTGTTGGAGAATCTTCGGGAATCAATCCGGGAAGCGTGGAAGTTTGATCGGCTAGAGTTCGTTGAGCTTGGAGTAGTCGGTGAGTGGTTCTTCGATTTTTAAATTGGTTTTCAAATGTTGGTTCGAGCATGTGAACCTAGGTCGGGCTTGGTAAACCCGCCTAGAGTTGGGATTAGATTGATAGTCTAATCTCAAGCTTTAGTTTAGAAGACTATGGTTGAACTTATGATTCTTGTGTGATTATGCCTCTTGTTCCATATTTAATCGTGTTTGATGTTGTTATGTATATTGTGATATACATGTGTGTTGAGGCATGATGTTTTATGCATTGTGATATGCATGTGATTGTGGAATGTTGATGCATGATGGTGGATCATGGTATGTGCTAAGCACGGAAATTGGTAAGAATGTTGTGAGGTTGAGCTATGAAATAAGTTAGTATTGGCACTAGTATGCTTGGGTACAAATGATCGATCATTAGGATGTTTAGTGTGCACACGAGTGTCGAAATGCGCGCGTGGTCTTGGTGATGGTTGTCATCTAGATGGAGTACGGGTACGCCCGAAAATCTTCTTTTATAATTTAGTCGGTGATGAGTGGAATCCGATCGATGAGGCGTGAGGATGAGTGGAATCCCCTCCGCGTGAAATGGTGATGAGTGTAATCCCACTGTAAGGTAATGGTTGAGTTATTGGATGTGAGCTCCAACGGTTGTTATCCGCGTATTCGGGTCATAGCTAGGTGTCAATACGTATTGTTAAATGTGTTCCCATATGGTTGTGTTTATGTTCATGTTGAGCATGGCATGGTATTTGATGTTATGTTCATGCATTTTATATTTGACTCTTGTGGCTTCGAAGGTAAGAAAACATGCATTCTTCCTTGGTTTGTTGCTCGTGCTTGGACCCTGCATTGTCGATGTTTGTTTTATGAGCTTACCCTCGTTAAGCTTTACGCTTACATTCTCTTTTGTTCGACAATGCATATCCTTAGTTCGTGGGTTGCTTGTGCAAGGAGAAGGCCTCCAAGTGTGCTATCTTAATCATCAAGTATGAACATTTAAGTTAATGGATGTAATAGATAAGCAATGGGATTTGTGTTGTTGTTTTGTGTAGGAGCTTGTTTAGACTCCTTTGATATGTTGATGTTTTGGTGTGGCTTGTTGATGCCTTATTTTGGATTGTAAACCATGCTTATGTTGCGTATCATGAATGCTTATGTGTATGTATTGTGCTAAGGCATGAAAACCTTGAAATGCAAAGTATGCCTCTTTTGGTGAATGCATGATCCTTTTAAATGTATGGCCTTTTCATGTATGTTGTGTGTTGAACATGTTTGGAGTAGGGTGAATGCCTCTAGAATAGGTAAATGCATATTATATCTTGTTTCTTGTTGATTGAGGCTTGTTGGGGACTTTTGGAGATGCAAAAATCTGGTTTTTAGTAACACACAAACTGCAGGCATTTCGGAACGAGTAAGGCTGTTTCGGAATGGGTGTGGCTCCAAGGACACCCGTATCAGAATGCGTTCCGGTACGGTTTGGCTACTGTGAACCCCTGTTCCGATACGAATCTCGAAACGTTTTTGATACTGTGATTGCCTGTTCTGAAACGTGTTTCGAAACGTCTAGGCGAAATGGTCTCCTGTTCTGAAACGGGGTGGATGCGTATCGGTACGAGTGATTGGCTTTTTAAATTGGGGCTCGTGTATCGAAACGGGCAAGCCTGTTTCGAAACACATGCCTAAAAATGAGGCTTTTAACATCTCTAAAGGTTCTCATGTGTTGGGCTTAGGCCCTGTTCGATGTTAGCACTTGTGAAAACTTTGTTTACAAAATTGTCTCGGTTTTAGGGTTTAAAGAATCCATTTATGGTTTAGGGTTTAGGCTTTAGAGTTTAAGTGTAGTAATTTTGAATTTAGGGGTTGATAGAATTTTGGGTTTAGGGTTAAAATTTAGAGTTTATGGGTTAAAACCTAAATCCATAACCATATTACCGAAAACATAAACTATAACCCTAAACCCTAAATTCCAACACTAACCTTTAAATTCTAACCATGAACCCTAAATTCTTAACCCCTACACTAAAACCTCTAAAGTCTAAACTCAAAAACTAAAACTCTAAACCTTAAAATTGAGGTGCTTGAGGAAACAATAAAGTTCCACCGCCTGCATATGTGATAGTAATCCTTAAGGTGCGTTTGGTTCATGGAATGTAAGATTACCCTTGGGAATAAGATTCCCGGAATGTAACATTACCTGAGATATTATTTGGAATGTTAGGTTACATTGTTTGGTTAATTTGGTAGGAATGTAAGATTAATTGTTTGGTTGAGAGAATATAAGATTACTTGGAAGTAAATTTTACTATATTGTCATTGTGATATATTTTCCTTTTAACAAGTTAAACTTTCAATATTAATTTAAAAATATTTGCTTGAAGATTCATGCAATCATACTTAACATATTACTAATATAATTAGTATAAACAATATGAAATATATATTTTTATTAATATTAAAATTCTTATATCTAAGTTCAAATAAATAAATATTTAATGGGTAACAACGTTTAAATATTAAACTAATATAAAATAATTTTTAAATAAATATACTCTTCAAATATTAAAGCACAATTGAAATAATAAAATGAATAATAAATTTACATAAAGTCAAAAAAATGATAAATAAGAGATGATGACCGTATCAAAAAAACACTAAGTTACAAAGGTTTCTACGAAATTAAAGAATATTTAGATATTTTATCAAAAAGTTCCATAGCCATGATTTTTTCTTTTATTTAAATATTAAAATACCTTTTAAATATGTGTAAATAAATTTAAACATTAAACTAATATGAAATTAAATTATTTAATAAATTTACGCAATTTAAATATGCTATAAAGGATCCAAATTAAGAATTTTGCAAAACGGGCTTCAAAAACGGACTCAGGACAACGAAAAACATAAAATAGGAGTTTTCAGAAAATTTGAATTTTTGGTCAACGGTCAAAATCAACGCTGACGTCAGCAGGTCAACGGTCAACAAGGTCAGAGTCAACGCTGACGTTAACGGGCAGAGGTCAACAGAGTTGACTCGGTTGACTCACTGAGCTGACTCGGGCTGAGTTGACTCGATAGATGGGTTGGGCTCGAATACGGGTCGGGTACGGGTTGGGTCAGACTCGGGTCGGGACGGTTTGGGTCTGGTTCATGGGCCGACCGGTTTAACCGGTCTAGTCGGTTCATATCAAACCAGACCGGTCCACTTACCCTTCGAACTGGCTTCGTCGGTCGGTCACCGGAATATTACCGGAGAGTCGAAAACCACCCTTTTTTACCTGAAAAAAGACATATATGATATTACTCAGTTAACCCAAACTACACACGACCGATTTTTCACCGGAATTAGACCGAAACTAACCAAAACAAACCCAAACGGCCAGAAAATTCGTAACTCCGGCGAGGCGTTAAACGTCGACGGACCGGTGGTCGAAAACCTAGGTTTTCCTCGCCTCGACACGAGGAGTCTGCTGGCGGTGGCGGCGCGACAAAAAGTCGGCCGTGTTGGTCGGAAATGGATGAGCTAGGTTTGGGTTTCCGTCGAACATTCAATCGGCTCTCCACGGCGGACGGTAGCCGTTCTCTGAGAGTGGAGCACAGGCTGGGGTCGGGGTGCGACGGCGGACAAAGCGACACCAGCGGTGACAGCCACGGTGCGGCGGTGATAGAGATCGGACGCTAAGGAGCTCGAACCATTTTCCACCATTTTAAGGCAAACGGCTAACGAGGTTGATGGTTGGGTGGTCAGGATTTGACGGTGACGATGAAATGGTGACGACGAGAAGGGCGGCGCACACCACCACCGGCCGGAGCATGGTGGTCGGAGCGTGAACGACAAAGGGGAGTTGAAGGGTTTGGAACCCTCTGGATATTTCCTCTCTTAGATAATTTTTCGAATGGGTGTTCAAAAATTGTGTAGGTGAAGGGTTCAGATCTTCATTTATTACTGGTATAAGAGAAACATAATAGGTTAAAATAAAACCAAAGCAAGCTAAGATCGAGAGCGTCCTTAGCACAAATGGTTAACCCTTCTACCTCCCATGCCAAGGGGTACGGGTTCGAGTCCCCTTGGCAGCCACTCTTCTTTTATTTCTTTCTTTCTTTATATGTATATATATATTTCTAGAGTGTTACAACTCTCTCCCCCTAGAAGAAATTTCGTCCTCGAAATTTATCAGAGTTGGAAACAAATGCATAGACTACTCTTTCTTTCATTCTTGTACTGAAACTTATCAATCAAAGTATCCTTATTTTTCGGGATTCTCAAATGATCACAGATCAATCTGGTAGTGCACTCAGTCACCCGGACTGTCCTTGGACTCGTAGTGATCCCATCATACTTCTCAAACAATCTAGTCAAAAAAACAACATTTAAATCTATATCGAACTTCATATAGAGCTAAGCAAACACTTGTCTCATAAATGTTATTATAGACGGTTTCAAAAAGGGATAAGGAATCTTCCTAACTATCATAGAGACCAATCAAACAACCATGAAGTATCTCCTTTAGAATCTGGCATACTTTACTGGTTTAACCAACAATTTATGGATAAAAACTATACCTGAAATCCAGACGAGTAGTCACGGCCTCTAATAGAATCTTTAGAGTTGTAATTTAATATCAAATTCTAGTCATAGATGATACATAATGGTGCCCCATGCCACATTTTCGCAAACTACCTTTCTCCTTGCCAAACAAACGTAATCAAGGTCTTGAACAGATATCACTTGCCTTCAGCGTAATATTCATACAACTTTTTTTCCCTTCATATAACATGGCCACCACAGAACTTAAACAGCCACCACACTCATGAGCAACCTTCTTTTAAATTCGTAATACTTTTATCAGATTTTCATCAGAATATTCTCAACCACAATCATTATCACCGAGCTACCTTACATGTAATCTCATATCAATTACCTCATATGATCAAACATTTATTCTTAATCTATTTCAGATCTTCTATCTCACATGCATAAACCATCTCAGGTTCTTTATCCAGATTCAAATCCATCAATTTAACCCAAATCGAAAGGGAACTGTATAGCCTTTTTTTGTTGCCAACGTAGATTGAGCTATTAAGAACAAAATGGTTATATGCACTTATTACATAAAAAGGATTTGACATCGGAGTTTCGGCCTGAGGAGTACGATTATAATCTAGAGGCATGTACAGACCAGACACCCTATGACAGACGATCGACTGATCTACCAAGAAAGACACAACTCTAAGCTCTGATACCACTAAATGTAACCCCCTAGACCCGCCTATGCATTACAACGGATCCTAGGAAGTCACATTAAAGTCACAAGAGCGACCCACAATAAAAATACACATAAAAACATTTTTATTTCCTCAAAACACTTATTAAACTGTAAAATCAACTTTTGTTTAAAACACTATTTCAGAAAATCATTTAAACACATAACAAGAATTTCAGAAAGTGCTTTACAGACTTTATCATAAAACAATACGTGACATACATGACATACATGCCCACTACTATACAGTACCGTACTCTAGAGGTAACGTCGAGGGAACTCCGAACACTGATGTCAGACATTATGTCATGCTATATTCTTTTAACCTGCGATAGTAAAAATAACGTGAGCTTGGAAAAGCTCAGTAATACAGAACTACCAAAAGATGATATAAGCTCATGCAGATATATGGTAGGCATAACATTTTCATGATGTTCCAAGCAGTGACAGTCCTATTTTCCTTTTTGTTATTTCAGCGTAACGTTATACTTGAGATTAACGGTACTTGTTCTTTATTCAATCATCGAGTAACAAACGGGAATTATACAAGTTGATAGTTTATGAAAATGAAAACAACGAGTTTAAAGTCTAGTGTGTCCCAAATGGTGCATATCAAATAGCCATAAATGCAAACCAATCATATCATGGGAACACATAACAATTCAATGCAAATGTTCAAGTACATACAAGGGTTTACTAGTAGCTACCCTCCAACCTTACACCAATATGCAGTCCCCCAGAACTGCATCCATAAGGACCTAGGCCTGATGGGCATAGGTGCCACCTAAGGGGTTGCCTTAGGTCCATAAGGATTTACCCGTGCTAAAGCATCGATACCTACTCAAGGGGAGACCTTTAGTCTATAAGGATTTACCAGCTAGATCAGGGCTGTACCGACAGAGACTTCATAATATAACCCAGCAGTATACCCTAGATAGTAATCAATGTTTAGATTCCAGACATGAGTAACATAATACATGTGACATACATTCTATTCAGAGTATCAAAAACGGAAGATTCATGCTTTTGACAGATAAATGGGCATACCATTGAGCAGGGCAGACATTTTCATCATTCATCATGCAAACAGATTGTACCATCATAGGTCAAGCTAACAGATCATACTATCAAGTTCATCAGACAATCAGTCAATACCATCACATATCAAGCAATCACATAACAAGTATACAGATTGAGCAGACATACATCAAGTAGGCAGAGAATGTCATCATATATCCAGTTCATCATTTCTTCTCATTTTCCAACATAGTGATGCAATCTCAATAACAATTGAAATGTTCATCAAACATAATATTATTCATGATTGAATCATTATACAATCTATTCAACAGAATACATCGCACATGGAACACACTAGGTGGGACAGATCATTTCTTGGAGATACTTGGCATTTACGGAAGGGGACACATTAAACTTTTGACAATTTGAACGGATTTCTAAAACGTGGCCCCTATTAAAAGGGGTTCATACTAACGGTTTAACCCATATATTCAGGAGGTGATACATCAAGATCTTTGAGAGTTTAAACGCTTCATGAGTTATTTAGTCATTTAAGCCTACAAGGGCGTTATGGTCATTTTATCATATATGGACATTTTGGTATTTATACCAACAAAGCATAAACAGTCGCTCAGGAAATTCTATTTGCTCGCCAGGCTTCCAATCAAGCATTCGAAGATTTCTATGTCAAGATCTTTCACGATACCGGTTACATTCAGGGCTATCTTAATTACTTTGGCCAACGAGGGCATTTTAGTCTTTTAATTATCAGGGGTGATTTTTGTAATTTAGCCCAGTAATATAAACTGACGATTTACAATATTTAACATATATTTGAACGGTTGCCTTCATAATTCACCACAGGACTTGCCACAGAGTAGCCGAACTTATATTTTGTGCGGAAAACTTCCAACCTTATATTAATATCATGAGTGATTAACATACATGAGTGTGCTTCCTAACACTTAGGGGCACTTTAGCCCTTAAAGTCTTATTAGAAATCCCAGAATTTCATCAAATTCATAACTGCTTATTTAACTCAAAAAGGCTTTTCGGTCATTTTGGAAATTGGGATAAAACCACCACTTTTGTCAAATTTTACTATTTAGCTCCTCCATCGTTTACGTACTCGGTAGAGATTAAGTCGTTTTGATCTCTTCGGCCCTTACAGACGGTTTACTCATTTTAGAACTTAAGGGTAAAATTGTCATTCTGATTAATTAAGAATTTCGGTGCTCGAAGGCACTACAGTCTTTTTGGTCACAACGATAATTCCAGTAAATTCACCTTCATGTGTTATACAGAGCTCGGGGGAAAATCCAAGTTTCTTTTACTATCACACGCATTTGAATAATGATGCTGAAGTCTTTTCCAATAGAACATACATCTTAGGTGGGGAGATTTTTCAATCAATTCGAATGCAGATTTCGAGTCACTTCCTTTATTAGGGGCAATTTAGTCATTCTTATACCTCAAGGGTATTTCTGAAATCTCATATACAATATCCTTTACTCCATATTATGGGCATTGAATCTTAGACATCACTGATCGAGTTGCAGATTTAATTGTATTATTTATTACTATTAACTTTCGATACTTCTGATCTATTAGTATTCTTATTTGAATATTTTGGTTTTAATAATTTTCATACTTATTTCTCGCATCTAATTTGTCTTAAGCAGAGTTTACAAAACACTTCATCATAAGCATGCATGCGTTAACCGGATATCGACATGTACATAAAGCATACAAGGGGTAGTAGTGTATTACCTTAACTCCGAGCTACATCAGTCGATTCATGATACAACATTCGAATACCCTCGAACCCGAATTCGACAGTCCTCAGCATCGAGCATCCAAGGAACCGAGAATACCTTCAATTACACAAATTCCAAGATCAGGCCTTACTCACAAGCTCTTAACTAATAATTAAGTACATAAACAAGTTCGAGCTCAAGGTCAGATTCGGAGGCTTTCAGATCAGAATTTTGCAAAACGGGCTTCAAAAATGGACTCAGGACGTCGAAAAACATAGAATAGAAGTTTTCGGAAAATTTGACTTTTTGGTCAACGATCAAAGTCAATGCTGACGTCAGCAATTTAACGCTGACGTCAGCAGGTCAACGGTCAATAGAGTCAGAGTCAACGCTGACGTCAACAGTCAACGGGCAGAGGTCAACTGAGTTGACTCGGTTGACTCACTGAGCTGACTCACTAAGCTGACTCGGGTTGTGTTGACTCGGTAGATGGATTGGGCTCGAATACAGGTCGGGTCGGGTCGGGTCGGGTACGGGTTGGGTCGGGTCGGGACAATTTGGGTCTGGTTCATGGGCCGACCGGTTAATCGGTCTAGTCGGTTCATATCAAATCAGACCGGTCCACTTACCCTTCGAACTGGCTTCGTCGGTCGGTCACCGGAATATTTCCAGAGAGTCGAAAACCACCCTTTTTACCTGAAAAAAGACAGATCTGATATTACTCACTTAACCCAAACTACACATGACCGATTTTTCACCGGAATTAGATCGGAACTCACCTAAACAAACCCAAACGGCCAGAAAATTCGTAGCTCCGGCGAGGCGTTAAACGTCGACGGACCGGTGGTCGAAAACCTAGGTTTTCCTCGCCTTGACACGAGGAGTCTGATGACGGTGGCGGCGCGACAAAAAGACGACCGTGTTGGTCAGAAACGGATGAGCTACATTGTGGTTTCCGTCGAACATTCAATCGGCTCTCCACGGCGGACGACAACCGTTCTCTGAGAGTGGAGCACAAGCTGGGGTCGGGGTGCGACGGCGGACAAAGCGACACCGGCGGTGACAACCACAGTGCGACGGTGATAGAGATCGGACGCTAAGGAGCTCGAACCATTTTCCACCGTTTTAAGGCAAACGGCTAACGAGGTTGATGGTTGGGTGGTCGGGATTTGACGACGACGATAAAAGGGTGACGACGAGGAGGGCGGTGCACACCACCGCCAACCAAAGCATGGTGGTCAGAGCGTGAACAACAAAGGGGAGTTGAAGGGTTTGAAACCCTCTGGATATTTCCTCTCTCAAATAATTTTTCGAATGGGTGTTCAAAAATTGGGTAGGTGAAGGGTTTAGATCTTCATTTATTACTGGTATAAGAGAAACATAATAGGTTATAATAAAACCAAAGCAAGCTAAAACCGAGAGCGTCCTTAGCTCAGATGGTTAACCCTTCTACCTTCCCTGCCAAGGGGAACAGGTTTGAGTCCCCTTGGCAGCCACTCTTCTTTTTATTTCTGTCTTTCTTTATATATATATATATTTCTAGAGTGTTACATGGAACACAATGGTAACATGTGCCCCCCCCCCCCACCCACCCACCAATTTTAAAAACTAAGTTTTAGTCTCTTAAATTCTTAAAATGAAAATTTAATTTAGCTCCCATAATTTTTAAAATTCGTACTACTTTTCAAAATTTTCATTTTTTAATTAAATTCTTCATATAAGTTTGAAAAGGTCTTACCATGTCTATTAAAATTTAAAAAAAAAATAGTTAGACGTCAAAATTTTAAAAAACTTGCATATAAACCCTTCAATTTAAAAAAAATCAATTTAAATCTGAACTACTAAGAAAAGTATAATGACAAATATAATAAAATATAGGAAATATATTAAAATTTATAATAATAATTATAATAAAATATAGCCAAGAAAAATATTCAAATAATAATAATAATAGTAAAACATAATAATATATATGGTAATGAAAATGATTATAATGACAAATATAATAAAATATAAGAAATATATTATAAAATAATAAAAATTTGTAATAATAAAAAAGTATACCAACTACTAAGAAAATAATTGTGGTATTTTATAATATGGATAGTTCTTCTACGCTCGACGAGCTTTGACGAGCACCACTATTGACGAGCACCGATGAACACCGATAAACTATTTATAAATTTTTTAAATCCAAAGTATTTAATGCGTAATTATATTTTTTAAAAAATTAAAATGCAATTTAATTAAAATATCTAGGATTCTTTGATTTGGGGATAGATTATTTTGATTAATAATGTTTAAAATAAAATTAAAATTAAGAAAATGTATTTTAATTAAATTACACTTTTAATTTTTTAAAAAAATTATAATTACACATTAAGTAATTTGGATTTAAAATTAGTTTATCGGTGGTCGTCAATAGTAGTGCTCGTCGATGCTCGTCAAGCGCCGTAGAATTTTTCTTATAACATTAAAACAGTATAATAATTAACACAAATATTGCAAAGGTCAAAGTAGTAGCTAATTATACGAAATTGAGTAAATATTTCCTATATTGGAAATATGTTATAAAATAATCAAATTGAGTAAATTAGAACTTGAAGGGTCAAAGTAGTAGCTAATTATAGGAAAAAATAACATTAGTGCTCCATCAAACTTGGATCAATTTATAGAAAAAATAAATTTTGATGGTAAAAAAGAAAGCAATAAAAGCACAATTTCATTTGAAATAGTTGAAAAAAATGGTAACAGAAATGAAATCTAAACCCACATAAGGAGAAAGGAGTCACAAATTCTACCATATATAAAAGAACATTGAATGGAAACTCCAGTGCTCAAATTTGGTGTAAATTACTATATTACAAAGATTCCAGCAAAATGTATTTATTTTCCTAGTTTGGTGTAAATTACTATATTACATGCTACCTTTTATAGAAGGGTAAAATCTAGTTTGGTGTAAATGTATTATATTGTCATGTATCATTCTTTAGCTGCATGTTTTTATTTATGATTTGTATGCAACATGGTTGAGTGGAAGTGTATCCACTGAGCTTCGTTAGCTCATCGTTCAAAATTGTTGTTTCCGTTCGCAGTTTAGTAGGTTGGCGTGCATCGTTGGAGCACCATCGGGGTAGGACTTCAACATCGACTTGTGTCCGAGTACAGTACTTAGATTTATTTGGGCTATGTATTCTAGGACCTTATGTTTGTATTGTAACTCTTATTTTGGATTTTAAATTATGAGTCAAATGCTTTTAATTATGTATTTTAAATGGAACTCTCATGTAACGTTTTAACTATCCGTTTACATCAGATATTTGAACTTGATAGATTTTATAAAATGAATGTGATGGGCTAAATTTAGTAGAAAAAAATTATAGTTTTGGGTTTGGGCTTGAGACCCAATTTGTGACATTCGGGTCGAGAGTATTACAAGTTTAAGATGCAATGGAGGATAGAATAAGGAGATTCATTATCTCCGTTGATGTTTGTGGATGTCATGTAGGTGCTCCATCGGTTCATTGTTCAGGCCGAGTGGAATGGCTTGGTCAAGGATGTTTCGGCCGCTTCTAATTTTTGCTTAACTCATATGCAATTTGTAGATGACACTTTAATTTTCTTACAAGTCGATGTGGATGGTTCCCGTAATCTTAAACGTATGCTCACATGCTTTCAGTATTGTTTGATACTTGGAATAAATTATTAAATTATGACAGTAAAAAAAAGTAAGAAATAAAAAAAATATTGGCCATGTTTGGCAATTAGCGGATAGCTGATAGCGGATAGCGGATTACATTAGCTGATAGCTGATTGCATTAGCTGATTTGACTAGCGGATTGTACAAAGGTGTTTGGTAAAATTAACTGATAGCTGATAGCTGTTAGATTATTTAAACAAACAAAATGACATATAAGGACATGATTATATTGAATACTTGTTTGAATAGTTTATTAGTTATTAATATTTTGTATCTAATTAATATTAATTAGATCTATAAAATTATTTTTAATATAATTTTTCTAAACATATTTGAATGATTTATATATTAATTTATTATTTATATAATTATTTAATATAATTTAATTAATTAATAAATTTAAATACACGTATAAATATGTGATAATAAAAAGAAAAAAGTAAATAGGATTAGCTTATAAATAAGGTGAGAAAATATTTAATTTAGGTTATTTTGAGATTTTTGGTAACTAGTAAGAGTAAAAGAGTTTTTACAACTCTAATATCAAACTTCTAATATCAAAAAGCTAGCTTTTTCAAAATTAGCGGTTTCACCCCAACCCGCTATTCACCAAACAACAATATTAGCGGATTTGACTTGTCAAACCTCTAATTATGCCTCAAACCTCTAATTTTTGTCCAAACCTCTCTTTACCAAACATGGTCATTCTTATTTAACATAGTTGAAAAAATATGGTAACAGAAATGAAATATACCCACCCACATACGGAGTCACAAATTCTACTTTATACTCCATATCAAGAACTTTAAATGGAAACTCTACAGCTAAAATTTTGTGTAAATTACTATAATTACGGATATTCCTGCCAAATTTATTTTTGTTGTTTGGTATGATGCTTCCTTTTGTAGCAAGGGTAAAACCTAATTCCATGGCCATCGCCCTTATAAATAGAGAGTTTGTATATCTTCATTGCTTGTATCATCTAGTTTAGTTATCTGCATTGTTTGGTTATATATTCATTTCTTGGAAAAATATATAAAGAAAACGAAGAATGGCAGCAGTCGTAGGGAAATCTATTTTGCCACTTCTCTTGGTTTTGGTTTTTGTTGTCTCTTCGGTTCGCTCAGGTACTTGATTTTCATTTCTTTATGTTAGTATGTTTAGAATGAATGAATGAATGAATTAGTAGGGGATATGCATTCATATATAATCTGATATTGGTTTATGCAGATGTTGATGTGAATGTTGCTGGGGTGGATATGAGTCGTCTCCTATGCTTCAGACCGTGTTCGGCTTCCTATGGAGATCGTGAGTGCAATATCGACTGCGTCGCCCACGAGTTCAAGGGTGGGAGTTGCACTGGTCCCCAAAGTCATTGTTGTTGTAGGCTTGGTGCCGCTTAAATCCACCTCCTTTGTCTTACTTCATTCGATGCTTTCTTTGAATTCATCTAATGTGGTATGTTGATGTCTTAATAAAATTTTCCATTTCTCTGTTTTCAGCTCTCATGATTCCCTCTCTATTTTCATAAAGTATTTACATATATCATATTTGTACCATGTCCAAAATTTGTTTAGGTTCTAATTGTCAAACCATCAATTTAAAATCATGATAGTTGAGAAAGTAGTATAATTCTTGTAATAATGGTCCTTGAGCTTGACGGGTCTTCAAAATTAATTTTATTAATTAAGAAAAAATCTAAAAGAAAAGTTTATCTGTTCTGGACATATTCCTAAAATCACTAAAACTAATGTCTCTAAATCATATACATGATTAAAGAAAAGGTAATTAACTTAATTCATAGTCTCAAAACAAAGTTGATACTAAACATCTCCAAAGCTCGACGTTGATGTTAAAAACCATTAACAAACAATATTAAAAAATGCGTATTACAGAATTGTTGCACGTTGACAACACGTTTAATACCACAACTCAATTGTGAACAAAAGTAACGACTAAGCTTGCATCTAGATCTAGTTTGAGTTTTCAAAGCAGGGAGTTCGGCATGATAATCAAATGAGTGTCATCTTTATCAGTTATGGCGACGTCAAATCTAACCCTGATAGAAATACAAATAACAAAAAAGCGTGCCAAGAGGTTGAAATGTGTGCTAAGAAGCAAAAAATGCATACCAAAAGATAGAAGAAAGTGTGTCATAAAGGCAGATTTAAAAAAAGAACAAAGTAAATAAAATGAAAGGAGGATGGCCGGCGGTCGACAACCAACACTAAGACTAGTGTCCAATCATAAAATTATACTAGAAGCAAAAGAGTGATGGCAGGGACAAAACCCAGAGGAAACCTAGAAGAAAAACATTTCGAGGCCATTACTCTTTTTAATATATTTTATTTGAACAGTGTTGTCAACAATTTTTTTTATTTATGTGAGATTAGATCACTTTAAAATTTTATTATTTTAATAAAAATATGTTTTAATAAATTTATTAAGATAATGAATTTTGGTCTACAAAACAAGAAAACGTGTTCAGGAGACAATTACTTATGGGGAATGATTAACACTTCTACAATGTCTAAAATCTGTGTCTAGTTGATTATTTAATGTATTGGTATTTGAGAATTACAAATTCAAATATAATTTAAAAATATGGCCCCTAAATTCATGAATATTATTTTTTTAAAAGATATTTATTCCTTTATTTAGATTTATCGAGAAAATCTCTCCTCATTAAGCTTGAGACATAATTTTCTTGAGATTTTCAAATAAAAGAATATTGTCCAAAAAATATATATTTTATTTGTATGAAGGAATATTGTTTGAAATATAATTTTCTTGAGTCATATTTTTATCGAGAATCTCAAATAAAGAATATTTTTTTTATTATGAGAACAAAATATGATTGCATAATACATACAAATATATGAAATATAAATATAGAAAACAACTAACATCTATATACGTGTGTGTGGCAGAAGACAATAAGGATCGGTGGGTACCATGCCCCCTCCCCCTAAAATTTATAAAATTATAATTTGAACGCTTAAATTTTCAAAAATTTAATTTGGCCCACTTAAAATTTTAAAACTTCAAATTAAATTTAAAATTTTTAAATGTTCTTAATTAAACCCCCATAATTTTTAAAAGTTTTAATTAATCTCAACAAGGGAGGAGAGAATAATCACTATAAATACCCTTGACTTAGTGTAACACCTATGTTTGAGGGTCGGGTAAAATTATAATAATAAAATATTATTTTGGGCTTCGTGTTTTCAAAACAAATAATTTTATGTTGGGCTTGTTTTGATTTAAAAGCCAATTTCCATGGATTTTAGAAATTGGAGATAGCCATCTCATTAATGGTAATTTGGTAAATATTTGGACTTGCAAAAATAAAACCTTTTCTTTTACTTTTCAAACACCAAAAAGGCTATCATCTTCTACCCCAAACTTCTAACGTGAAAAACCCCTTCACCATTGTGGTTCACTATTCCATCACCATTCTTCCTCATCTTTAGTGATTTTTGAAAGGTAAACTCATATTTAACTTGTCCTCTCTTTCCTCTACATGTTTGTACCCTTAGATTTCATTAAAACCCATGATTTTGTATTTTGAGGTTTTAAGGTTTTGGATTAAAAATGTCTTTATTAACCTTAACTCAAGTTTTTGATTTATTGATGTTAGATAAGTTGTTTGTTATCTAAAAGGTCCAACATACTTGATTTTTACATGGTTTCATGATGATTCCCGAATTTGGGCTTGTTGGGGGATTTTTAGAGGGGTTTAAGCTTGGTTTTGGGGCTGTTTTGGGTGAAGTCTTGATGGCTGATGGTTGGTTGATAGTTATGGGTTGTTTTGGAAGTTTTTGAGAGTATTATAAGTATTGGAATCAATGGGTTTTGGCTGTGCATAAGGGCTGCTCGAAAATGGGGTTTTGAGAATGTTTTTGGGACGAATACTTGCTTGAATTGTGTTCCGGGTTTGTTACAGTGATTTGTGGACTGAAATATGGTTGTTTTGATTGTGTTGAATTTCTTAGAAGCAAGGAATTGTGTTGGTGATGCCTCGGGATCGAATCCGGAACCGTTGGGAGCTTGATCGGCTAGAGTTGTTGAGCTTGGAATAGTCGGTGAGTGGTTAATGATTTCAACTTGGTTTAAATTGATTTTCAAACGTTGGTTCAAGCATGTAGACCTAGGTTGGGATTGGTAAACCCACCTAGAGTTGGGATTAGAGTTGTAGCCTAATCTCAAGCTTAGTATAGGAGACCTTTGGTTGAACTTCTAAATGCTTGTTATGCCTCTTGTTTCATATTAATGGTGATTAATGTGGTTATGTATATTGAGTTATACATGTGTGTTGAGGCATGATATTTGATGCATTGTTATATGTATGTGGTTATGGAATGTGGTTGTGCATGATGGTAAATCATGGTGAGTACATGCTAAGCACGGAAATTGGTAAGAAATTGTGTTATGAAAGGTTGTGGAATCTGTTAGTATTGGCACTAGTATGCTTGGGTACAATGATCGATCATTAGGATGTTTAGTGTGCACACGAGAGTCAAAATGCGCACGTGGTCTTGGTGATGGTAGTCATCAAGATGGAGTAAAGGTTCGCCCGGAAATCTTCATACATATGTTAGTCGGTGATGAGTGGAATCCCATCGACGAGGTGTGAGGATGAGTGGAATCCCCTTCGCGAGAAACGGTGATGAGTGTAATCCCACCGTAAGGTAATGGTTAAGTGTTGGATGTGAGTTCCAACGGTTGTTATCCGTGTATTCGGGTCATAGCTAGGTGCCAATACGTCGATATATGTGTTTCTATATGGATATGTTTATGGACTTGTTGAGCATGACATGATGTTGATATTGTGTTCATGTATCATTATATTTGACTCTTGTGGCTCCGAAGGTAAGAGAACATACATTCCTCCTTGGTTGTGTTGTTCGTGTTTGGTCCCTGCATTGTCGATGTTTGTTTTATGAGCTTACCCTCACTAAGCTTTATGCTTACGCTCTCTTTTGTTCGACAATGCAGATCCTTAGTTCGCGGGTTGCTTGTGCAAGGAGAGGGCCTCCAAGTGTGCTTATTGAGCTTTTGATATCATCGAATATGAATTTTTAAGTTAATGATGTAATAGACAAGCAATGGGTTTTGAGTGTTTGGATTTATGTTGTCGTTGGTGTTAGGAGCATGTTAGACTCCTTGTTGATATTATGGTATGGCTTGTGGATGCCTTGCTTTGATTTGTAAACCATTATTTGTTACTTACCTTGAATACTTATGTGGTTGTTGGCTCTAAGGCATGAAACCTTAAAATGCTATGTATGCTTCTTTTGTGGTGAATGTATGATCTTTGAATGTATGCTCTTATCATGTATCTTTGTGTGTTTTGAGCATGTATGTAATAGGGTGTATGCCTCTAGAGTTTATGTGTGCATGTTGTTTTTGCTTCTTGAAGTTGTTAAGGGCGTTTGGGATCGTTTAGAGATGTTTAAAACTGATTTTGGAAACTCACAGACTGCAGGTGTTTCGGAATGGGTTGTGCTGTTTTGGAACAGGTGTGGTTCCAGGGCCACTCGTATCGGAACGCGTTCCAATACGGTTTGATTACTGTGAGCCCCTGTTCCGATACGAGTCTCAAAACACTTTGGCCACTGTGAGGGCCTGTTCCGGAACGAGTTGCAGAACGTCTAGGCGAAATGGGAACCTGTTCCGAAACGGGGTGGATGCATTTTAGTACGGGTGTTTGGCTTTTTAAACTGGAGCCCGTGTTTCGAAACATGCAAAACATGTTTCGAAACACATGCCTGAAAATGGGCTTTTGACATCTCTAAAGGGTCTCAAGGGTTGGGCTTAGGCCCTGTTTGCTGTTAGGCTTCTCGTGAGCCTTGTTTTCCGCTGTCGCTTCACACATAGGTTTAATTAACGCATCTAGACAAGATAATAATAAATGAAAAAGTTTTCTTGGGTTGTTAACCGAAGTGGAGCCTTAACGGGTTTTGCCTCGATTATCCTCGTGTAACCCGCTCGAACCAGTCAAGCGTCCAAACTGGGACGAGGGGGTTACACTTGTTGGTATCAGAGCCTGAAGTTTCCGAGACCTCGGGCAGGTAAGTGAGGTAAGTTAAATTCTTGTATTGCAATTGCACGGTGCATACTTGCCATGTAAGTATGTTGCTTGTATATCAAGTATGCTTGATGTTTGAGTGTTATTTGAAGCATGTTGAGTAGAGTCCCTTTGCTTCTATTACATCGGAAAAATGATTTTTAAGTGAGGGAAACATACTTGAGCCACTTGGACCCTTGCCCTTGCTAACCCTATCTTGTATGTTGTTGTTGCGTTGTAGTTGTTATCTGTGAGCGCGTATGTCGAGGCCTAGAGGTAGACCGAGGTTGGTTCGTCAGGAACCACGTGTTGCGGCTGCTGTTAATGAGCCGGTGGCTGGAGTAGAGGCTCCTGTGGAAGAGCCTGCTGTTGGAGTCGGAGCTCCTCCACTACCACCTCCTCAGCCTGATGTGGAAGGCGAGGCTGGAGTTGAGGGAGCGGGACCTCAGGTTGGTCAAGGTGGCCAAGGTCCTGCAGGGATAGATATGGCTCAGCTAGTTCAAGCTATAGCGAGAACGTTTCAGGCTACAGTTGCCGGAGCTCAGGCTGTAGCTCAGCCGAGAGGGGATGATGCTAGCTTACTGTTAGAGAGGCTCCGTAGCCTAGGAGCTGATGAGTTCAGAGGATCTACGCCTGAGAGATCAGAGTTGTGGCTGGAGAAGACAGTTCGTATTTTAGCTCAGATGGGATGTGTTGGAGCTCGTAAATTGGGCTGTGTAGTTTCGTTGCTTCAGGGTGATGCCTACACCTGGTGGGTCACCATTACTACCGGCGTGCCTGAGGCCGAGATTAGTTGGAACTTCTTTGAGGCTGCTTTCAAGAATAGGTATTTGGGGCCGAGATATCTGGATGAGAAGAAGCGGGAGTTCATGGCTCTTGTTCAGGGGGATGCATCGGTGACAGATTATGAGATTCGCTTTGTCCGACTGAGTCAGTATGCTCTGGAGTTGGTTCCTACTGAGAGGGACCGTTGTGATCGGTTCAGGTATGGGCTTCATGAGGAAGTCAAGAGGTACACCTTGGCTTCAGATTATTCTAATTTTGATGTCTTGGTCGTTAGGGCCAAGGACATTGAGCAGAGCTTGGGGCTGACTAAGCGTTCGGGAGGATCCAGTTCAGGGAAGAGGCACAACAACTTTGATCGTGGTGATGCAAAGAGGCATCGGGGCAGTGGACATCAGTTTGATTATAGGCGTGGCGGTGGCCACCATGGTAGAGGTCATTAGGGCCATAGAGTTGGAGGGCGGTTGCCCGAGTGTGCCCGTTGTGGGAGACATCATTCAGGAGAGTGCCGGGGGAACTTTCATGCGTGCTGGAACTGTAGATCGAGGGACCACTACAGGAGAGAACGTCTGCATCAGGCGGCACATGCACCGGTTCAGGCTCAGGCTCCTGCGAGATCAATTGAATATTAGAGAGGCCGTGGGCGCGGTCGTGGTTACTTCCAGCCGAGGGCTGATGCACCTAGGATAGAGGCACCGAGGAATCTTGCTTATGTAGAGGCATTCCAGCCAGAGGCCGGTGGACCAGCTAGAGTCTACGTACAGAGAGAGGCAGGGAATGACATAGATGTGATAGCAGGTAATTTTGAGTTACAGTCCATGTCTTTGCTTTCCTTAGTTGATTCGGGTTCTACGCATTATTACATTTTGAGTGAGCATTCAAAGAAGTTAGATATATATGAGGTAGGGATGCATATGAGGTTAGACGGATGTATATGAGGTGCTCGTTGAAGATTCAGGGTCATGTGTTTCCTGTTGATATGATGGAGCTTCCGTTCTACGGTTTTGATATTATTTTGGGTATGGATTGGTTGGTTGAGCACAGAGCTAGTGTAGATTTTGAGATGAAGAGAATTTCGTTGAAGCTTTCCGATGACTACAAGGTAGTGGTAGTAGGAGAGAACATTAAGTTCTTGTCGAATGTTGTGTCAGCTTTAGAGGCTCATAGATTAATGGACTCCGATTGTGGGGCTTATTTAGCGTACGTGGTGAATCCGAATATGAGCGAGGTTAGACCGAAAGATATCAGAACAATTTGTGATTTTCCAGATGTGTTTCTAGAAGAGTTATCAGGTTTTCCTCCTAACAAAGATGTAGAGTTTGTGATTGAGACTGTTTCAGGGTCTACTCCAGTTTCTATTGCTCCGTACCGTATGGCTCCGAAAGAGTTGAAGAGTCAGCTTCATGAGTTGTTAGACTGTGGTTTTATTAGGCCTAGTAATTCGCCTTGGGGTGCTCCCGTGTTGTTTGTGAAGAAGAAGGATGGCAGTATGAGAATGTGTATTGACTACAGGCAGTTGAACCACTTGATAGTAGAGAACAAGTATCTGTTGCCTCGTATAGATTATTTGTTTGATCAGTTGAGGGGCGCCTTAGTGTTTTTGAAGATAGATTTGAGATTAGGGTACTATCAGTTGAAGGTAAAGGAGTGTGATGTTCCGAAGACAGCTTTTAGGACTAGATACGGTCACTATGAGTTCCTTGTGATGCCGTTTGGGCTCACGAATGCACCAACAACTTTCATGGACATGATTAACAGAGTTTTCCGAGACTATCTAGACCGATTTGTAGTTGTTTTCATAGATGACATCCTTGTGTACTCAAGATCAGAAGAAGAACATGATGAGCACTTGAGACTTGTTTTGCAGAGATTGATGAGTAATCAGTTGTATGCTAAACTTAGTAAATGTGAGTTCTTGATTCGAGAGGTTGTATTTCTTTGCCATGTTGTATTAGCTGAAGGTATCCGTGTTGATCCGACGAAGATTGAAGCTATTGTTGAGTGGAAACAACCTAAGTCAGTGATAGAGATTAGGAGTTTCCTAGGATTAGCTGGTTACTATAGGAGGTTCGTTGATGGTTTCTCTAGATTAGCCGCTTGGTTGACTAAATTGTTGCAAAAAGGAGTTAAGTTTGAGTGGTCAGATGCGAGATAGAAGGCATTTGAAAAATTAAAAGAGGCTTTGACGAATGCTCCAGTGTTAGTACAACCAGTTTCAGGGAAAGAGTTCGTGATCTATAGTGATGCTTCCTACGTAGAGTTAGGTTGTGTTCTGATGCAAGAAAGAAGAGTTGTTGCCTATGCTTCGAGACAATTGAAGGTGCACGAGAAGAACTACCCTACACACGACATTGAGTTAGCAGCAGTTGAGTTTACGTTGAAGATTTGGCGTCACTACTTGTATGGTGAGAAGTGTACAGTTTACACTGATCATAAAAGCTTGAAGTATTTGATGACTCAGAGAGAGTTGAACTTGAGACAGAGAAGATGGCTTGAACTATTGAAAGACTATGATTTGACTATCGTGTACCATCCGGGTAAGGCAAATGTAGTGGCCGATACGTTGAGCAGAAAAGTTGCAGTTGAGTTGCGAGCTATGCTTGCTAGGCTGACTGTATCAGGGGATGATGGTTTGATTACAGAGTTGCAAGTGAAGCCTTCGTTGATTAAGATGATCAGAGAGAAACAGTTGCAAGATGTATCATTAGCTTCATATGTTCATGACATTGCAGAGGGTAGACCGACAGTGTATAGTTTCAGTGGTGAGAATGTGTTGTGTTTCAGAGACAGAGTCGTAGTACCTGAAGATGTTGAGTTGAGACGCGTGATTCTAAGCGAAGCACATTCGAGTCCTTTTTCTATGCATCCGGGCAGTACTAAGATGTACCGAGATCTGAAGAATGATTATT